>JANDJT010000103.1:11252292-11263027 GCA_024331685.1 Stegophilus panzeri
CAATAAGAACAGCTGCACTGTTATCTTGGTCTAACCAAGTTTCAGTTAAAAACATGAAATTAAGATTGTGCTTGATTTATAAAATCATTCATTAAAAATGTTTTTCCTGCCAGAGACCTAATATTTAATAAAGCTAAATTTAGTGTGTTAAAAGCATTATCTGTCCCATTTTTTGCATCAGGCTGTGGCTGACGAGGAATTGATGCTAAATTTGCAGAATCTGCAGAGCGTTTTTCTCTTTCTCAGCATATTCACTATTCTATTTTTCTTACCTATCACCACAGGAATTGAAAAATGAGACAGCACCGTCACCTTGAGTCTCAGCTACCTGGGTTTTGCAAGTCTTTTACTGTTCCTTATTTTTAATAAACCTAACATTAAACTTTCCCATGGTGTGGTCTTTGTGAGAAAGTGAAAGTATATTTAAGTATGATTTACCTCACAATTGTTTTGATGTTCTAATGTTTTGTTATATTTAGATTGCTCCTGCTCCTTTGAGCCAACCATTTTTTCCTTCTCTCCATGTTAGTGGGGACACCACCCATTCATACTCCTTTCTCTGAGTGATTGGAGCATCCCCATGTAGCACAGCAAACCATGGTGGACACTATACAAGGGCAACATGCAGGAAAGGACAGACAAAATACTTGACATGCTTTTCAGTTTATTAGAAATTTAATTATAAATCCATTGCTGTAAATAAGTGCATAGCAAAAGTCAAAATACATCAAACATATATGATTGTGTATGAACATGTGTTTAAGTTTAATATACTATTTATTAATGTATATTTAAATAAGTGCAGGGGTGCATAAGAATCGTAAACTATAAGATTAATTTCATTTCACTTAATTTAATTTTACATTTCACTTCTTTGCAATGGATTTTCTAAGATAACACACTTAACATCATGCTGCTGCTGCTGCTGCTGCTAGTCCATTGACCCATTGAGCAGCGAGTTGACAATCACTGATAGTATCCTGTCTCTTGTCCTATCTGAAAGTCATTAAGATGACATTAGTGATTGCCCTTGACCAACTTACAAGTTTAAGAACATAAACAATATTAATTAAAAACAACAGCAACACGGTCTTTAACCATGGTATGTTAACAAGGCAGGTAACACTAATTGACCACACTGATCCTCAAATATTAGTGGATTTTATTATTTTTTAAAACAACATTGATGTAACTATATATACATACTACATACACGTTGTGTTATATAAATATTCTAAATCAATGCATTTATTGGCTACTCATTACGAATTAAAATCATTATGAATTTAAATTGCCCGCAAATAACTTCCTGGAACTATCTGAAGTCTACATGAATCACGTGATGATCAAGCATTTTGAACTTCTGTTGGCGCAACTCTCTTTTTCTCAATGGCTCTGGAGAAGTGGTCCAATGCCAAGCCCACATACAATGACAGAAGCTGAATAGAAATTACTTTGTGACAGTTTTTCTTTTAATTGTAGTGGTTTTGAAATCAATTTATAAACATCATATCTAAGCCCTGTGTTTAATTGCCCAAATTGCAGTTGCAATAGTTGTAAATCGCATGCTCCCGAACCCCTAGGGGGTTCACATCTTTGTCACCTTTTTCACCCCTGATGAGTTTGCATCCTTGTCTTGTATTTTTAGTGAAGTTTATACATTTCACCAAATAACATGTTTGAGATTTAATGAAAATATACTGTATGTGGATTACCTAAAGGAGACCTGAAGGAGACGGACAGAGAATTTCTTGATTTATTCCAACATTTATCAACTGATGTGTTCACACGTAATGTTTTTTATTTATTTAATTTTTTTTTTTTTAAGCTGTCAGCATTTGGTTTACATAATGATACTATGGAGTAGACTATGTTTTCAAAAACACCATGGGCTTCTTTTGGGATGCTCTTAACTGCATTTTGGACCAGCGTTTTTACATAGTGTTATGTAACACAGCCTAACTTTGTTTAGCTAGATACTAAGGTTCAGTCAACTAAGATAGATAGATACATTAGATACTAAGGTTCAGCTCCAAAAAACACTTAAGGCGCTGCACCTAAGCCTAAGCCTTTCTATGGTAGGGAAAACCCTGCTTTACAGGGTGGTAGCTTAAGTTGATGTCTAATTTATGCTTGGATAGATCCACACTATATCATTAACTTTGTGAATTCTTTATTAACAGTTACAAGTCTGGCTTGGTCTTAGAATGTCTTAGAACAATGTATAGTGCAGTATACATGAAAAATCTGAAAGGGCAATTCAAATACCTGTTTTGGCGGCATCAATAATGTAGAAGAACTTCAGTTTACTACTGTAATTCTGAGTAGTTCCATTAAATATTCAATTCTTTTTATTACCAAATTATATTGACCTTTGAGAATACTGAGGCTTGTTATAAATCTCAGGGCTGAGATGGCAATATGAATCATCTTGTTACTGATGCAGCATTTAAACCTCAGGTGATGATAAAACAGGCTACAGAATCTACAGAAATCACAGGAGTTTTTGTAATATGTGTAACAGGAAAGAGCTCAACAGAGATTGTATTGTGTAATACAGGTGTAAAGAAGTAAGAACACTTCACTGTACAAAACTTTGGTCAATGCCTTTTAAAAAAAAAAAAAAAAAAAAAAAAAAAAAAATTATTTAGCCCATTTTTTCCCTAACAGTATGGAAGGTCAAATACTAACGCTTGCTCAGACGCTAGTGAAGTCACTATATTTTCTTCCATTTATGCGAGTTAACTATGCTTCCCACCCAGAGAACAGGGACAGTTTTGCTCATTTTCTCAGACTTGCAGACATGGATGACTATGGCATCTTTGGGATTCAAACTCACAATCTCCTCACAGTGAGAATAGTTTGTTCTCTTTCTCCCTTTTTTTCAGGAATCTTGGCAATGATGTTTCTGCTCATTATATGTCTGTATGTGCTCTTGCTCTCCTTGTTCGCTCTGGCTGGTTTTGTGGAACATTCAGCGCTGTCGGTGAGTTTGATGTAAAGGTTATAAGAACCATTGACCGTTGATTGTGCCATGCAACCTGCCCAAACATCCCCCGATCTCAGCCAGCCTTGTGAGATACTTTATTCTTTATTCTCGACTTTTTCTTCAGGGTTTACAATCAACATTCATTGCCGTCAGTGGATTTTAGTTTGTGAAAGTCACTGAACAATGAGTGTAACTGTGCCTGAATTTCCTGCCTCACCATGGGAGAAAGAGACATACTACACATTCAGCCTCTGGGCCCTGCTTTCCCCCTTCCATTTTTAGTTCTCTAAAGCTGTAAGGCTTGCTTGGTTGTTCTCCCTCTTTTTTTTGCTCTTCCGCAAAGATCTCAAGCTTTTAAGGGAGATGCAAATAGAAACAACTGTGCTGCCTGCCTCATGGGATTAATTGGAGGTTGTGTGTGCAGACGCATTTGTGTCTAGCAAATGGAAGGAAGCGGAAGATGAATGTGTAATCATGTTCTTCTCATTTAGCGGTTTTGTTACTTAAATTATATGCTGCACTCGCTGCAGGCTGGAATGGGCTTAAATACTGCATTTTGGATGTGTGTCAGGGGGATGGGATCTGGATGAATGAACGGTTTGCCAGTTCATGAATGTTTCCTCTTGCGTGTTCCTCACAGAGCAAATCCCAGCCCTAACCCTCAGTTTTCTGAATTATCTGGACATTAATGTGAAATGTTCTTCTAGTACTTTTAAACACAGAAACCCATTGGTGTAAAGTAATGCAGGAGGTTATTCAACATTAAATCAATGTTAAGACAAAGAGGTATTGACTGATTTGCTCTCTGAAGGAAAATCCAATCCAGAATCCAGAAATAAATCACATGACTATCTGATGGGCACAATCAGCATGACCAAAAGCATGCTGAGTTTAATGTATTAATGGAAACTGTGCTAAAAGTTGTGGTAACACTTTAGTAAAAATGAGTGCATTTTTTTGTGATCCTCTGTCTATTGATGGAATAATGTCATCACATTGTTATATAGTATATAACACAAGACTCGTGTTCACCTCTTGTTGTGAAGTCTCGAGTCGTAAGGGAGATTAGGACGGTTAAATCCGAAGAGCATGCAGTCGCTGAGCACTCGTGCATGCATGCGCCCTCTCATCTCTCCAAACGCGCTGCCAGACAGGGAGATCGTGACATCACCCCCCCCCAAGGGCGGGAGGAGCGCCTCAAAACACTCCTCTTCATTGGCGGTCTTGGCCCCCTGGGCAAAATGTCCCCAGCTGAACCAGGAGACTGCGCAGCGTCCTCAGTGGAACAGAAAAACAAAGCGACGTCCTCAGCAGAACAGAAAAGCAGACCGACGTCCTCAGCGGCGCAGGAAAGCAGAGCGATGTCCTCAGCGGCGCAGGAAAGCAGAGCAACGTCCTCAGCGGAGCAGGAAAGCAGAGCGACGTCCTCAGCAGAACAGGAAAGAAGAGCGACGTCCTCATCGGAACAGGAATGCAGAGCGACGTCCTCATCGGAACAGGAAAGCAGAGTGACGTCCTCAGCAGAACAGGTAAGCAGGACGGCGTTCTCAGTGAACTCTGCAGGCTGAACTTGGTTGGCTGTGTCAGCAGACTTGGACGTGAGCAGAGCTTGGTTGTCCGTTTCAGCAAACTCGGGCGTGAGCAGAACTTGGTTGATCGTATCTACAGACTCTGGTGTGAGCAGAACTTGGTTACCCGTGTCATCAAACTCGGGCGTGAGCAGGACCTGGTTGTCCATGTCAGCAGGTTCGGGTGTGATCAGAGCTTGATTGTTCATGACCACAACTTCAGGCATGAGCAGAACCTGGTCAGTACTGACTTCGGCACCGACCTGGGACAGGAACTTGGCGTGAGCAGAGCTTGAGTTGGTTGTTTCTTCGACCTGGGTCAGGAGCTTGGCATGAGCAGAGCTTGAGTTGGTCGTCTCCTCGACCTGGGACAGGAACGTGTCATTACATTGGAACTCTGGAGCTGAGACCCCCTCATGGGTCTCAGGCTGAAACTCTTGGGCTGAGGTCACCTTGTTGACCTCTGGCTGAAGCTCTGAAGCTGAGACCTCCTCATGGGTCTCAGGCTGGAGCTCGGGGTCTGAGGTCGCCACCTTGACCTCTAGTTGGAGCTCAGGTGCTGAGACCTCCCCGTGGGTCTCAAGCTGGAGGTCTGAGGTCGCGACCTTGACCTCTAGTTGGAGCTCAGGTGCTGAGACCTCCTCGTGGGTCTCAAGCTGGAGCTCTGAGGTCGCCACCTTGATCTCTAGCAGGAGCTCAGGTGCTGAGACCTCCTCGTGGGTCTCAGGTTGGAGCTCGGGTTCTGAAGTCGCCATGTTGACCTCTGGCTGGAGCTCGGCGGGTGAGACCACCTCATGGATCTCAGGTTCGAGCTCTGAGGTCACCATGTTGGCCTCTGGCTGAAGCTCGGTGGGTGAGACCACCTCAGGGTCGAGCTTTGGTACAGAGGTTGCTATGTTGACCACTGGCTGTCGTTCCGCAGGGGCTTTTCTGTGTAGATGCTTGTGCTGACGCCAGCTGCTCTTGAAGCATTCCTTAGAGCAGAAAAATGCTTCCTGGAGACCCAGCTTCTTGCATGTGGGACATTGGAGCTGAGTCTCTTTCCCGCAGCCCTCAGTCGTGCATCTCTGAGAAACCTCCCCCACGTTGGCCGGAACCTGAAGCGGAGCTGTGGAGGCTGCCTTGTCAATCCCCTCATAATAGAAGTTGAATGGCAGGTCAACCTGGAGCATTCCATTGACTCTCCACCCCAGTAAATCCAGACTGTGTAGCTGCCCTGGCTGTGTGAATTCCTCCATTAAAAAGTTCCGCAAACTGAGTGACATCATGGAGGGCAGAGGACCCAGTATGGATCAGCTGCTCCGCCCAGTCACGGGCCGGGCCATAAAACCGGGACACTAAGAACCCCAGCCACCGTTTCTTGACAGGCTTGGGATGTGCCAGGCTAGGGAAGTACACCTGGCTGTGAAACAGGAACAACAACGGGTGGCTCTCCAACCCATAAGTATCTATCGGGAGTTCGGCGGCAGACCTCTGGGGAAACTGGACTGATTTATATCGTGGCCAGTAGTCCATATATTTACTGCCATGATGCTCTCCTCATTCTCCTGCTGCTTCCATGTTTGGGCGGAGTGTTCTGTCACGTCTCGAGACGTAAGGGAGATTAGGACGGCTGCAAGTGCAGTTAACAGTTTTATTTAAGGGAGACAAAGGCTCATAAATCCAAATTGTAATCCAAAACGTAGTCAAGACAGGCAAAGGGTCAGTAGATCGGCAAACTGCATAAACGGGGCAGGAATCAAGGTCGCGGTCACGGAAAACAGGGTCAAGAAACAAAACAAGAAACATGAACTATGACTATGGACTGGGAGCAGAAAACCAGCGTGGACTAAATGAACTAATCTAACATAAAACATAACATGGTCAACGTATCTATCTATATCTAACGTAATACTTCGCACCGTGTACTGGGAGGGGCGCGGTGTATATATATCAAACGTAATCGGCGCGTTAAGTGCTGACGGCTGACACCAATCTAGACACACGCTCGAACAGCCAGTGACAGAATAGGGAGGAGACAGAACAGAAACATAACAAATGCACGTGTCCATGGTAAACAATGTCACAGTTGTCAAAATCCGAAGAGCATGCGCTCGCTGAGCACTCGTGCACGTAGCTCGTGCATGCGCGCGCCCTCTCATCTCTCCGAACGGGCTGCCAGACAGGGAGATCGTGACACATGTCTGTGTGGGTTTCTTTCCACCCCTGAAAACCATGCCGTTAAGTGGAATAGCTACACTAAATTTCTTCTATGTGTGAATGATTGTCTGAATGTGATTGATTCTTATCACTTAAATCTTAAATCTATGTTAGACGCCTCTAATCCTAGAGCCACTTTTGCATTGATGATTTGGGCATGTTTCTCCTCTTCTGCATTTTTTCGGTCCTCATCTCAATTTCTTTGTACACTTCCTCATCTTTTCTTTTAAGTTGCATTGTCTGTCCTTTTCAGACCACAAGGGGGCCTCTGCAACTGACGGAAGGTTGTAAAGACACGTCCATAAGTATTTGGACAGTGACACAATTTTTGTAATTTTGCCTCTGTAAACCACCACAATGGTTTTGAAATGAAGCAGCCAATGTGTGCTTGAAGTGTAGACTTTCAGCTTTGATTCAAGGAATTTAACAAAAATATTGCATTAACCGCTTAGGAATTACTGCCATTTTTTACAGTTCCTCCATTACAGGAATTACAGTCCCTCCATTTTCACAGGCTCAAAAGGACTGTGGTAGCTCAGTAGTTAAGACATTAAGACTACAGATCGGAAGGTCATGGGTTAAAATCCTACCAAGCTGCCACTGCTGGGCCAATGAGCAAGGCCTTTAACTGCTCAGTTGTATAAAAAGTAGATAAATGTAAGTCGCTCTGGATAAGGGCGTCTGCCAAATGCCATAAATGTAAATGTATTTGACTGACAAGCAGTATCATGGGCAGGTGTGGCCAGCTTCCTTGTTATTTCATGACAAATTAAGGAGATAATAGGGCTGGAGTTGATTCTAAGCACTGAATTTGCATCTGATATTCTTTCTGGACCCGAATGTATTTAGAAATTTATTAATAAATGGTAAATGGCGCACTTATATAGCGCTTTTATCCAAAGCGCTTTACACTGTGTCTCATTCACCCATCCACACACACACTCATACACCAATGGTAGCAGAGCTGCCATGCAAGGCGCTAGCTTGCCATCGGGAGCAACTTTGGATTCAGTGTCTTGCCCAAGGACACTTCGGCATGTGGAGTCATGCGGGCCAGTAATCGAACCGCCAACCCTATGATTAGTGGACAACCCGCTCTACCACCTGATCCACAGCCGCCCCAATAATAAATAACAGTATGGTAAAATCATTGATCTCACCTAAGAAATAAGCTAAATAAAGGTAAATAAATTCTTGAATCCTAGAAAAAAATGCTCTGAGCTTTGGTCAGTTCCATATTTTCTGGGGCGTGAATATGTGGTTAATGACATGCATTCTTTTGTCATCCATTACAAGAGACAGATGCTTGTTGACCAGCCAACTCTTATGTTAAGCACAATGGGCCTCACTCATGAAACATGAGCAGAACGATTTTTTGTGTAAATGTTTTGTACGTTCAAAATATTGGTTCAAAACTAATTTACACCTGCTCCCAACCAATCATAAATGGTGCGTAAAACATCCAAATGTTTTGTGTTCTTTCAGGCAAACTTATGACCCTAATTAGTAAATTATTTCAATGTGAAAATAAATTATATAAAACAAAAATTATTTAAAACACCGGCACAGTCTGTTTTTCTTTTTATTATAGATTATTATTATTCTGAGCACCAATAGTAGCCTATAACGTTTCTAAAACAGTAGGTAATGAAAACAAGTGCACAAAATATTTGCTCTAAACTTGAACGTGATTGTCATGTTAAATTGATAAGTAGCCTAATGTGCACATTATAAATTCATAATTGTTCTGAATTATTTTAAAATTGTGTTTAATTTCTTTATGCAAAATTATACAGTTATTCATTAGCTGATTCACAATCATGACATACTAAAATGTTGCCCATTTAAGTAGTTTCAATATAGTTAGCTACTTTTTGTTAGCTAGCTACACTACAAGTTACTAATTTTTTAAAAGGGTAGCTTGAATTTAGCTTAACTACTTCAAACTATGAGTAGCTTGTAGCTTGAGAAGCTACAGTTGCAAAGTAGCTTCCCCAACACTGCTCTCATTGTAGAAGAAGTGCAGCTTACAGAGAGAAAGTATAGATAGGCATGGGAAAAAAAAAATAAAATTCATGCCATGATAAATTTAATATAACCCTTTTCAGTCAGTCTATATAACAGGATCTAATTACTAATTAAATGTTTTTCTGGGTAGTTAGATTTTTATTTTTTTTTATTTATTTATTTATTTATTTATTTATTTATTTATTTATTTGCCAAGACAAAACTAGTCTGTGCCATAGGTCCAGAGTATCCAAAATCTATGAAATCATTAAAATCTGGGAAGTGTAGTGTAGAGAAGTCAAGTGATGTGAAGTGGTCAAAAGAATTTTTTTTTTACCGTGGCAAATATTTCCCACAATTAAATAATTCCTCTCTTTCCTCTCTTTTCTTTTCTTTTTTTTTTTTTAGCTGTATTCTCATGTGTTGAAATCCAACTTCCTGGACAAACCTCATCATAAAAAAATGATTTAAATCATTCAACTATACTTATTATACATATATTTATAATTCATAAACATATACTCACTGGTCACTTTAATAGTAGAACACTGGACACTTGCTCATTTTTACACCTGGACACTTGCTCAAGTTATTCAATCAGCCAAAAAAGTGCCATCAGTACAATGCATAAAATCATGCAGGTACAGGTCAATAAATGTACAAGCTTCAATTAATGTTCATATCAAACATCAGAATGGGGAAAATGTGATCTCTTTGACTTTGATCATGGCATGGGTGTTGGAACCGTATGAGCTGGTTTGTGTATTTCAGACTGCTGTTTTCCTGGGAATTTCACACACAACAGTCTCTATAGTTTACACCGAAGGCATGAGAAAGAGCAGTGCTACACAATGATATATAAGGCCAATGCACATGACTTCTTTGTAATGTCTTGCAAACCTTAGCACCTAGTTCTGAGCCTTGTATATTGTGATTGCTATTCCTGTGTTTTGATCCCTGACTTGACCTTTTGACTACTTTTTTTGGATATCCATACCTGTCTGTGTTTGACCATTGCTATCATTATGACATTGAGTTTTGGATTGTGGCTTGGCTTTGTTAATAAACTTTCTGTACATGGATCCTCAATTATCAATTATATTGTTGTTGTTGTTGTTATTATTATTATTATTATTATTATTATTATTATTATTATTATTATTATTATTATAAGACATAGTATAGTATGTCAAGGAGTCCTTCACTTTTAACCATGGATCCAGCATGGTTGCCTCACAAAACCGACTACTCGGCGCTCATGCCAACCAACTACAACAGATCTCTAGTAGGAGCTCATTCGTGAATGCTGAGGTACCATCAACAATTCAGCAGCACAAACCCAGAAGTATGTATGCAAAAGCCTTGCATAGTGCAACCAGATAAATATGATAGCTCACCAATAAAGGGATTTTCTTATGCAGTGTTCTCCCTCTATCTACCCTAGAGCTATCAACAATATTTCCAATTTGCTGGGAAATTATGGTCAACATCATAAGAGCCCCGAGGGATGAAGCCATACCCTCAGAGTTTCTGCCAAAAAGTTGGTTCTTACCTCACTCAGTTCTGATCACCCAGGAATACAGAGAACCATAAATATTGAGCAATAGATTATTTTAATAAAATGAAATAATTTTCATGTTAATGAACATTGTCTTTTCACCTCCGAGCAAGGTTACCAGGTTTTGCCTATAATGGCCACACATTGCAGATACTGCAAAACAGAGATGCGCACCAGTGGTAAAGAATAATGAGTCTACTATTTCTTATATCTGAACAAATGTTTTGTGCATTTTGTTTGTAGAAGTTGGGGTATGAATTTTGTGCAACCCTTATAGAAATCACAAACATCTAAAATCTCACATTTATATATACAGTATCTCACAAAAGTGAGTACACCCTCACATTTTTGTAAATATTTTATTATATCTTTTAATGTGACAACACTGAAGAAATGACACTTTGCTACAATGTA
>JANDJT010000103.1:11265867-11290724 GCA_024331685.1 Stegophilus panzeri
CAGACTAAAACTTTACACAACTGTTTGTCCAAAACAGAAAAGAACCCAACACACACACACACACACACACACACACAAGAATATATTATTAATGTAGGACTGTAGTTTAATTCGGTGCTTTTTTGAATCCATTAAAAAATAATGCATAAGTACTTTATATATAATATAAATATAAGCTAAATAAATAAGATATATTATTTAATAGTATTTATTCATTATTTTTTATGGATGGACAAAAATCACCGAATTAAACTACAGTCCTAAATTAATTAAAAACTCCTTCACTGCACCTTGTGGTTTCTGGTACTCGCTGCCTTTAGACATATTGTTTTACTTATGTTTACTTTTGATCATAATGTTTTAATTAGACATTACAGATCTTACTCGCGCTGCACGCTGTATCACCGCGTCTACACCACGCATGATCAGCAACGCGGCCTCGTTACTAACACATCACTTCCGTTATAATAAACGACAGAATTTACACTGCAAGCACGCAAATACAACATATAATGACAATAAACTTAAATTAAATTAAACCTTTTAAGCAACTTGTGACCGCATCACTGTCATGCTCGTGCTACACAATCTCCGCTTTATACAGTTTGATCTTCTATGCGGTGTTTAATATAAAAGGACTTGGAGGTCGCACGCTTTCTTCCTCAGTCACGTGGCGATTTCGCCTCCGTCTGATGGTGACTGAGGTCATGTTGGGAATAAAAGGTAACGCTGACAGAAACAGTAAATTGAAGAAAGTCAGTGTCGGGGACTGGGTATTAGGCTAAAGCTAGCGGCATCGCATCACGTCCATGTGACGTCATGCGCCATCGACTAGGAAGCGGATTATACTTCTGGTTAGTAAAAAACCCACTAGTGTTCTATTTGAGATGATATTACCTTTCTAAAATCCACACACTAGACGGTAGTGCAGAGTGCATAATATAAGTGTATAGTACTTAATTCTGGAGACAACTTTAGCATTTACTCTCCGAAGCGTGTTTTCGGAAGAGAAGTAACGTAATGAGTAAATCTCCCCCTTGCTGCGCGCAGACCAACTATTCAATAATGAGATTCGTTGACAATGATTTTCATAATCGATTATTATCCATTTTATCGATTAGTTGTTGCAGCTCTACTTAAAATCTGTATCCTGTGTTTATATGTTTCTGTAAAGCTGCTTTGAGACAATGTCCATTGTAAAAAAACGCTACACAAATAAAATTGAATTTAATTTAACTTCTTTTGTGCCCAAACTTGAGGCTTATGTGTATTGTGTCATCCTTTTTCTTTGCCTTGTTGCAGTCAAGCTGATTACAGAGAAGACAAGGTGTGTGTGTGTGTGTGTGTGTGTGTGTGTGTGTTTGGACAAGAATGCAAGTCGCTCTCTGATTAATGGCTCATCTTTTGCTGTACTCATTAAACAGGTTTGTAGATTTTCAGCATTCTAGCCATTCCTCTGCTCTTATATCTTTGCAGTTTTGCTTCCTGCTGTACAGGTGTGGGAAATTCTCACCTGGACATTTAGAGGTGATAAATAAAACCACCTTTGGTTTACGGTGTACAGATCTCAGGATAGACACCTGCTTAATGAGTTGTGTATGTAATAAGTATGTTTATATAATTTACATTAATAAATAGATGCCTCTAATATATATATATTATATAATATATAATATATAAAATATAATATAATGACATTTGGCAGACACCCTTAACCAGAGCAACTTTCACTTATACAACTGAGCAGTTGAGAGTTAAGGGCCTTGCTCAAGTAGCAGCTTGGCAGTGCTGGGATTTGAACCTTTTTTCCAATCAGTTGTCCAATGTCTTAACCATTGAGCTACCACTGCCCTGTTATTATTCTGATCTATAAAGTATTTAAAAATTTCCAAATGCACATGTTCTCTTTTCTGTGACAAACGAGGAAGCCATTTTAGTGGCCTGTAAAGGTCAGACAGATCATGTTAAGCGATTGATGGTGTATTCACAACAATTTAATTAATATCTATAATGATCTGTAGGCATATATAGTTGTATGTTAGGAGGCTATTTCATGTTTTTTTTAACAATTGGAAAAATCAGTGTTGATAGGAATATCACTTCCTCATTGACTATGCTTTCAGAACACAGAAATCAGTTTAACAGACACAAACTAATGAAAAAATAATAATTTAGATTTAATGTACTGAATCTTTAATGTACTGATCTTAATAAATCTTAATCAAATATCAGCTGCTCTTTCTTCTGCTTCTTCAGAGCCCACACTCTTTTCCTAGAGATGAAAGAAAATAATTTCAGTTGACTAAACAATTACATTTATTCAGCTTAAATCTTTCAAGAAATGTGCATATTGCTTAAATATGCTTATGCTTACGTTAGTTTCTGGATGCTGTCTGTCACCCAGGGCTGAGATGGATCAGCACACATTTTTCTGCCTCCATAGGTGTGGAAACTAACAAGGGGGATGAAAACAAATGATTTTAATGTTTATTCAATGAAGTGTATGACAGAAGAGGAAAGAGATGAAAGAAGAAAATGCATGTGTATGTATACAGAAACTCACATGATAGCATTGATGTTGCAGATTGCATGGATGGTCTGGATTGAATATCCCCTGATTAAAGAAACAGGGAGCTGTCCTTTAGAATATCGCCTGCAACACGCTAAACAATTAATAAGAAATAAGTATATTAGCATGTATGATTTTAGCATCTTAAAGCAAACTACTTTTTTTCTGCTCATCCTCAATACCTTTACACAGTACAGAACACATTGAAATGTAGTAAATTTAAGGCATTCATTCATAAAGTGAAAGAAACAAAAAAAGATACCACATGCCAAGAGCAGTTCACATGAGCAGAGATTTCTTTCTAGTTGCATACTGATAAAGAAACAGAAAGCGAAAATCTTACCCCAAGCAGCAGTGTCTTGACAGAACAGACTGACTGTCAGAAGCAGCAGAAACATGACAGCTGCACCACTAATCTGGGCCATTGTGTCTGAGTAACTCTCCAGGTGGTTTGTGTCCCTTTGTCTGAGAGCAGAAGCTTTATACCTCTCATGATGGAAAATCCTCACCTGACGAGACCAGTGGGTTTTCCAATTCCACAGGTACTTGAATTGGACTTTCTCCGTCAATGCAATGAGGAAGAGGTTTACGTAAAAAGGAATTTGGGGAACTACTGAGGTCATGCTGTACTTTTATATCTGACATTCAATGTAGTGTGAGCCACAGTGATGAAATAACATTTAGATATTGTTAAAGCATAATTGATTTCAACTGCAGCTGATGATTACTCTTAATTATTTAATCACTAGTTGCTTACATGTGTGTGTGTGTGTGTGTGTGTGTGTGTGTGTGTGTATATATATATATATATTTTTTTTTTTTAGGCGAGCAAAAGTATAGCTAGAGATCAGTCTTAAAATAAATGAAAGTAAATAACACTTAATATTTGGTTGCATATCCCCTGCTTGCAATGACTACATCAAGCCCGTGACTCACTGATATCACCAAATTGTTGGTTTATTCTTTTGTGATGCTTTTCCAGGCTTTTACCACAGCCTCTATTAGCTATTGCTAACAGGTGAAATGCATGTTCAATTGGGTTAAGGTCTGGTGATAAAAAAATTATTATTGTAAACTAATTATTGCTGATGGAGTTTTTGAATCCAGACATAAAGGTGAAACCTGCCTCTGTGCGTAAACCCTGTACAAATTAAACTCCATCCCTTGCAGCTGTGTGAATGCTGTGTGAGTTTCTGTGAATTTCCACTCACTTAGCTCTCTCTGGACCACTAACCTCTGACTGGCAATGGCATCTGTACTGTAATAGTGCACAGCAATGTTGACTTATTAGACCAAAACTTTGTTTACAGTACTGTTTACAATAAACCAGCATTATATGCAATAGTCATACCTCTTGGAGATGTTAAGCATTCGACACCTGCTCGAAGAAGCGTAACTCTGAAAAGTGATGACAGATTTCTCCTCCATGTCCTCCTGACATGAGTAGGACCACTCAGGGAATGTTCACTATGAATCATTTCAAAGCTTTGCTACTTCCATTATATGGTAAGTGGGTCAATATTTTGTATAATTATTTTAATGTTCACTGTTAGTTTTGTTTTATTGTATTGGCACATAGGGTTTATTTTATTCACCTAGTGTTGCTTCCTAGTGGGGCACATATTAGTGGCGCATCCTAGACACTCACTTCGGCAGGCACACATTTTTTTCCACGGGTTTTAGGCCAGCGTAACCGCAGACATATAAATTCATAGATACCTCATTGGCCGCTTTGGCCCTTTGCGGTGATACAGCAGCACGTCCTCCATGTTGATCTGGGCAAGACTGCGCTATAAACAAATACAAGTAAACAGGGGAGCTACAGTTTGTCTGGATAAAAACCACAATAGTGTTTACATTTCTCAAATTATTTCAATGGTTTATGAGCTGCGTCAGAGGTCAGGAACCTTTTCAGCTGGCAGAGCCATAAAAGCCAAAAAAAAAAAAAAAAAAAAAAATTCTTTAAAGAGAAAAGTACATTTTTTTTTCTTTTTATATATGTCTTCTTCTTCTTACAATTATTATCTTTACTATTATTGCATAATTATGAAAAGTAGTAATGCAATAAAGGCCATTTCATATTTTGCATGTTCTTGACCTAACAGCCTAATAGGCCTGTATGTGGCACTTGGACTTCATTTAACCAACTACGATAGATTCATCAAATGGTAAATCAATACAACATGCAGTACATAAGTGAGAATAAACTGAACACTACTTACCATTAATGTGAATGGTTATATTTCCAAATATGCAAATTCGTCTGTCTGTTCGTTTGGCTGGAAAGAACTATACTTGCCATGTTTTTTTCTTTTAGCCATTTCATCTTTGTTTAAAAAACTGGAAACCGACTGGCTATGTAGTTTTCAACCGATTTATGAATTAGCATAAGCATAGATTTTTCTTATTTTTCTTGGTTAATAATGGTGGCGACAATCCCTAATGTAATATAATTTAATATACATGAAATGTGCTTTTTTTTTCCATTGTGGAAATGGCTTTTTCTGTCTTAAACTGAAATACTGAAAAAAATATTGCAAATAATTGTGCATCTTTAAGTACTATTAATTGACCATCATTGAGAAAATGGAACAAAATTGGCAAATACAAATCAAATAGTGAGTCACTGGCAGTCAGTCTGCTTTCTATATTTTTATTAGCAATGAAAAGATACAGATATACTCCAGACAATTACAAAGATAATTATTAGATAATCCTTAAACATCTGGTAAAACATTTACAGTTGCACTCTTAAAACAGATGTGTTATTTTTAACTCATCATTTGTTAATTTTTAACACACTTGCATCTCTATTTTGTGTTTGTTTCTACACAATCCGTGTGTTTGCACATTTAACACATGCTGTGTGCTATTTTTAACATCTTTTTGTGGAAATATTTAACACATCATGTGTGTTAAAAATAAAACATCATGTGTTAATTTTTAACACACCTATGTGTCTAGTTAAGGACAACACATTTTGTGTTGCTTTCAACACAATCCATGTGTTAGCACATTTAACACATGCTGTCCCACTCCCTTCCATTTGAAAAGCTCTAAAAGCGTGTTGGTTAGTTGTTAGCTACAAAATATGGACAAATGCCTTTGGGCTTCAACTGAGAAATTCTGTTACAGAATCCCAAATGTGTAATTTTGACAAATGTGACCTCCACTCTCCTAATGAACAAAATGGCGCTGTAGACTCGCCATGAAAATCTAGCTAACTTGTGAATATTTATTTTCCCTGCCTTTAGCATCTCACCACCTGAGGTTTGTACAACCTAATTAAATCAACCAACATTACAGAGATAGTGGAAAGCATTACAACCTAAACCCCATCCACTCTTTTTGTCACGTAAACCTTATGAAGGACTTTTGGCCTCAACATTACTGAGCTAAATAAGTTTTGTTAGCCACTGACTGACTGTACCTGTTTTAACATTCCAGCATTAACATTCACCTACTACATGAAGAAACACAGCCCTGACCCATCCTCCTAATGCTAATTACTACAGCTTGCCTTGTCCAAAACACTTGATAAATGTAGGTAACATTAACCCACTCTCTTTATTACATCATGGTGAATGGCTGTAATGCTAGGTTATTGTTAACTTTCAAAAAAGGGAATGGGATCATTCCTACTGTGATTGGTGACAGCATCCACATAGCTAACCCTAACTCTGAGCCTCAGATAAGATGCAGACCCAGAGAATTATAGAATAACCTCAGTCCATATTTCACAACCAACATAAACACATGACACTAGTAGCGTAATGCCAATACTGAGGAAGCAGTACGATATTCACTTTTGAAGCTGTTGCAATAAGTAAAGTTAATTATCACTTGCTACTGTTTTCCAATAAATACATTTTTGAGAGCTCCCTGCCAAAATAGCACAGACTCGGCCAGGCATTTTCAGCAGCATTAACGCAAAATAGTGATGAATACTAACTTACCTGTGGTCATTTCGTTTTCTCGTCTCAGGACTCCAACTCCACGGTCACAATTAAAAGGTCAAAGCAACATTCACTTTGGGGCTAGTTTAAATTTGGATGATAACATCTGCAGTGCAGTCTGCAACGTGATTGGACATGTAATTGAATTGTAACGTGTTGAAATAGTAATAACACAAAAAAGTGTGTAGGACATTAACACATCCTTTCTGAGCGGTAAAACATTTGTGATAACAATAATAATAATAATAATAATAATAATAATAATAATAATAATAATAATGGTAGTAATAATAATAGATTGATAATAGCAAATAGTATATGTAATATAAGTATAGTCAATATTAAAATAAGTAATAAAGAAAATAATAGTGAGGAGTGAATAGTACAGTAATATAGTAGTATTAGTGTAATTGTAATAATAATAAAAATAACAGCAACAATAATAATAATAATAATAATAATAATAATCTTAAGCAAGCCACGATTTGATTACAAGCTATTAAATCATTATAGCCTATCGATACACCTACTCTTTGGAGATTAGTTGAAAAACTGCAGACAGGTGGTTTAGCTCCATCTCTAATCCTGACAGTCTGACTTGTCCTGTTAAAGTCATCCAGCTTGAAGTGCTCACTGCATAGCATGGAGGATTCACTTGCGGAAAACCTTCCCTTCTTACTTCCCAGTGCCTCCTCAACTGTTTCTCTTTGGGAAACCTTAAAAGTGTGAGAAAAGTTAGCTAGCCAACTAACTACAGTAAGATACACAAAATTTTGAGAGAAAATTTTGAGTTTGGAGAAAAACGGCAATATAGATGACAATCTTGATTATGGGCAATTTAGTTTATAATATAAACTATAATATAAGCTCAGACTTTATAAGAAACCATGTAAACTTTGTATGTTTTCTTATAAAGTCTCAGCTTTCATAGCTAACTAGCATTATCGTTAGCTATTAATAGTCTGACTCTGGTGGAGAACTAATTATCTGTCAACATAATATTAAAAAGACCAAATACAACCAGAAACAACTGTTCAGTCTCACCTGTGAAAGGTAATTCCCTGATATCTGGTTTGGATTGTGCGACAGTTTGTACAGCCCCAAGCTGTACAGAGTCAGGCATATTTTCTCCAGTCCAGTTATGAGATTTATGGCAAGTTGCCCGGTGCAATATGGCGGCGACATTGACGTATGATCCAGCAGCCAATGTGGCGTCTGTGTATTTGTATGTCTATAAGCGTAATAGATATTGCATCATCAGGCAGGCATGGCCTATTTTGAGAATCTGTATAGGTCAACAGTCATGCGCAGTTTGGGAAGAAAAGCCATTTGCTGCAGATACTTGTATGTCTGTGATCACAAGGGTTCCGTGCCAAATATCCTTTCCATTCATACTACTGTAACTTCAGATACCGGTCCATGATCGCAGGGATTTCATGCCAGATATCATTTCCATTCATAATGCTATAACTTCAGATGGCTGTCCGTGATTGCAGGGGTTTCATGTTTGAAAAATACTATTCAGTTATGAAATGCTTAATTGTTTCACTTCAATAAGCTCAAAGTCTTACTGACTTACTTTACATCAATTCTACCATCTGTCCTATCATACAAGACTAAAAATCTGCAGTGAAAACTTAGTTCTTTTTTTAACCTCAGTATTGTTTCCACTGTTGTTGCTCCATTATTAAAAAAAAAACCAAACAAACTCATAATTATTCACACTTTCATACTAACCTTTCTTTATGCAGAAAGAGCAAAGTTGACAGTTTGAATAACCAGTTGATTCAGGATTTACAGGATTTTTTTTAAACATTAAAAAAAAAAAAAAGTTACTGGTATGACTTTACTGGTATGACTTTACTGGTATGACTTTACTGGTATGTATGTTTTGTCCTTCACACATCGTACAGCATACATACATCAGTGATCATGGGAATGCCCATGCAAAAAACAAAATATTCTGCGCATGTTCGGTGACCGGTCATTTTTTTGTAAGGGGTCTTTGTTGCGGTACTTAGACCATCAGAATCACGTTAGCTACCGATGGGGTCGGACGCATTTACATTGCTCTTCCTACTAAAATGCAGAGTGAGGGGGAGAGACACGTGTGCCATATAACACGCTGAAAGTGCTCTATATGTCTCTACAGGAATAAAAAAAACACCATAAAAAAGACAGACAATTACTTCAGTGAATGGGTGTGTGAGTGTGTATGTGATTGTGCCCTGCGATGGACTGGCACCCTGTCCAGGGTGTACCCCGCCTTGTGCCCGATTCTCCCTGGGATAGGCTCCAGGTTCCCCATGACCCTGAAAAGGAGTAAGCGGTAGAAGATGGATAGATGGAATTACTTCAGTTAATATTTTAAGGCATGTGTTTGTTTGTTTTTTGTGGACATTCTAAGGCACTTTTTGTGTCTTAGTGTACTAAGCCGATGAGCCCATAATATAAATGCAACTTGGAAAAAAATTTGTTGCATTTATCGGCACATCAGCTTGCCTGTTCTTAGTATTCTTTATCAATAAGGTTACACATGTGATGTGTTCTACACTACCTGTCTACTAGACGATCATCTCCTTCCTCTGATACCAGCAAATGGTGAAGTTATGCATTGATATGATCTCTAACCTCATTCAGAAGTCTTTGAAAATTTTTGTTCTGCATAAACATTTTTTTTTCTTGTCCTGTCTACGTGTGTGTTTCTGTCTGGGAAAAGGCACCAAACGTAGGAATTTTTAAAAAATTTTGTTTTGTTTTTGTTTCTCTGGGTGAAGACAGCAATCTTGGATTTCATACTGACACCTATCAGTGGGGATGTAGCATCACATTACGTAAATTAATATGATGCTAACTTAACGCCTGGCAGCACGTGCCGTGTAGCATTAACTTAATGCCAGTCGGTGTGTGATGCTAACTTACCGTGGAATTTATGCCTAGCTACGTTATCTTAACACCTAGTGGCGATTAGAAAACGCTGTTTTTAAACTTAAAACAGCGTAATGATGCACGCGAATAATGAGCCATGTGGCTTTCCATACCAAACATAGTCATATAATGTTTATCAAAGCAGTTGACATCATTGAAGCTGTGCATGTATGAATAAAAAAATTAAAGAAAAGTAGTGAGAAGTGTGTAGTCTAATGTAACGGAGTATAAGTAAATTTTTAAATCATAAATATACTCGAATAAATGTGAAAAGTATTGTGCATTAAAACTATTCCTATAAGTACAATTTATTTGAAAAAGTTACTTAAGTACATGTAACGGAGTAAACAGTGCGTTGCTACCCACCTCTGCTGAGTGATCTAATAAAATCAAAAGGTGCTTCAACAAAGTATTATTTTAGGGGTGTGCAAACTAATGCAACTAGGTTATTGTAAGTTTTCTTTTTTTTTCCTGCTACAAATGTTTCTGATTGTTTTTCACTTTATTTGTATACTTTGTAATTTCACATTAAAAGGTGGGAACAGATCTGCTATGATTTATCTTAGATTCTTTTTTTTCTTCTTTAATTTACATCACAGAAACCTCACATTTTAACAGGGGTGTGTAGACTTTTTATATTGATTGCAGATGTAGATATATAAATATATAAAATTACAAGGATCAGACATCTTCCAGTTCATTTCATTTACTGGTATAGAAAAATGTATTTGAACAATGCAGCTTAATGGCCTTTTAGGAATAGAACGTTCATGTTAGCAGATGCTTGACCCTAGCAGATGCTTGACCCTTGACCCCCCTCCCCCAACCAGGTTAATGTATAAAATAAAAAAAAATCAGCATCTCCAAATGCCAGGTATCACAGCCAGAGTGACCAGTTGGGAAGCGAGTTTATTAAAGTTCACTACTGCTAATTTTATAAATAAATTCTTTCTATTGCTCGTCTTATGTATGATTAGACTGTAAAGGTTGAAGTTTCAATAACTAATATACAGTTTATGTATATAATGTAAAATACATAATCTAAATATCAAGGATCAGAAATTTTCCAATTCCTTGGATTTACCGAAAAATCTCTTTGAAAAAAAACAGCTTATAATGGCCTGACAGACAGTTGTATTTGACATAAATAACAGCTTCCCATGCAGCTCAGGAATTCCCCACTTTCATCCTCTATCTAAACTTCCCCCTAGAGTTTCCACAGGTTAATGTATGTAAAGGTAGCTTCTCCAAATGCCATGTATCAGAACCAGTGTGACCGAGTGGGACAGGGTTTAATTATCACCAGCAATAAGTGATATTATCCTTGCTTCGAAATCTTATTCCACTGGTTTAGACATCATTAAGTGACTCATTAGTTTAGACAATGACCAAAACTCTGCTTCTCTTACTCATTGCATTAGTGTTATTGTGTGTGTGCCTTGGAGAAACCAGTAAGTAGAATACAATTTTAGATTTTAGAAATTTGATACACTCACTACTGTACTAAACTATACACAGTATGTCACTGTATGTTTCATTAAATAAATGTGAATCTCCTAATGTATGTATAACATACTGGGTGGTACATAATTGACAAAGCTGTACTATTTGGCTCAGCTAGCCTCATGATTAAGTAGAAGTGCTAATTCTAAATCTGAGTAATGCCTAAAACAATAAAAGTACATTACATTATATAACATTACATTTTATTACATTGCTATATTTTCCTTCTATCTTGCTCTTGGTTTTTTGAACATTCCTTCCTGCAGTACATACACATATGAATTTTGTGCAATTTTGTGCACTGAATCTAAAGTGTATCATCTTGTGTGCAGGTCCAGTGAGATGCTGTATGAATTTCTCACTAAACTCTTTGCCTCTCAATTGGCTGAAAGACTGCATGCTGTAATGTAAGTAAATATTTAACACTTCTCTAAATACAACAGCGTTATATTGGTCTGTACATATCCCAAGCACTTTAAAGACTGTATGTCTTCTGGAGAGCAGAGAGTCTTAAATATTGTAGTGACACTAAGATTACTAAACTGATTTTACTTATTACCGTTTGGCTCTAGAAAGCTACTTTAGTAACAACTTTTGAGTCAGTTACTCCAGTTTTAGCATAATGGTATATTTATGCATTTAAATAATTCATATATAAATGAACAACATTTTTTATTTTAACAAATCTTAAAAATGATAGCATGACATAGGCAGGACATAAAAATGAGTGTTTGTATATTGGCTGTTATGTTCCAGGGATTTTGCTAATGTATTATGATGTATTCATTTATTTGAATGAATTTTACTTAATTATGTGTATGAAAGGTGTTTGAATCTTACTTTAGATATGTTATGACTATTAAGCCTCTTCTATAGTGCAAGTTGTTAATTTGTGGAAACTTATTAACACAACACATTAAAGTGATATAAATGTTATGTTAATATCCATTGATTGTGCCTGTTACTGAAGAAAGCCACTAGATGGCACCATGGTAAGTGTTATGTGACGAATACTCTGCAAGGAGTAACGAAGAACACTACCACGTGGGAAGAGAAAATAAAACAGACATGTCGAGATTGTATGGATAAGTATTTTATGTGAATTATTGAACAAAACAGTTATGTTAGTAATGTTAATTGTCTCTTTCCCCCTTTTGCAGATTTACCATAGTGAAAGATTTGTGCCAATCCTGATTCATCATGGGTTAAAAATGTTTTGAATTACATTAGTAAGTTCATCATTATACTGATTTATAAAAGCATTTCCCAACTGAAGACAGTAGTCTGGCATGAAGATAATAAATAATAATTAGAAGTATTGTGTTATTTGCATATCATTAATTTACTGCCAGGAATGTGAACACATGCTTTGGGTGTATTGTTGAGGTCTTTATTGATGAGATACACCAAAGACATGTGGGTTTGAGATCAAAAGATTGATATGAGACGAGAGTTTAGGATTTTATTTCCTAGATGTATTTACATCTAGATGTGTTGCAAAAAGTTTTATTTTGTTTATCAGACCACCCAATTTTTAGGCAAGCAAAAGTATAGGAACAGATAAGTGTTGGTTGCATATTCCTTGCTTGCAATTACTGCATCAAGCTTGCGATTTATTGATATCACCAAATTGTTGTTTTTTTTCATATGTGTTACTTTTCCCGTTTTTTTTTTTTTTTGTTTTTTTTGTTTTTTTTTTGTTTGTTTTTTTAAACCACAGCCTTTTTCAGTTGTTGTTTGTTTCAGGGGGTTTCTCCCTTCAGTCTCCTCTTTAGGAGGTGAAATGCTGCTCAGCTGGGTTAAGGTCTAAAAACCTTCCACTTTTTTTCCCCCTCAATAAAGTCCTTTGTTGAGTTGGCAGTGTGTTTTGGATCATTGTCTTGCTGCATGATAAAGCTCTTGCTGATTAATTTGGATGCATTTCTCTGTGAATTGGCAGACAAAGTATTCATGTAAACTTCTGAATTCATTCTGCTGCTACCATCATGAGTCACATCATCAATAAAGATTAGAGAGCCTGTTCCAGAAGCAGCCATGCAAGCCCAAGCTGTGACACTACCTCCACCATGCTTGACTGATGAGCTTGTATGTTTTGGATCATGAGCAGATCCTTTCTTTCTCCACACTTTGGCCTTTCCATCACTTTGGTAGAGGTTAATCTTGGTTCCAGGACTTTTGTGGCTCATCTCTGTAGTTCTTTGCAAATTCCAATCTGGCTTTCTGATTCTTACTTCTGATGAGTGGTTTGCATCTTGTGGTATGGCCTCTATATTTCTGCTCTTGAAGTCTTCTTTGAACAGTGGATTGTGATAGCTCCCTGCCCTGTGGAGGTTGTTGATGTCACTAACTGTTGTATTTGGGTTTTTCTTCACAGCTCTGACAAGGTTTCTTTCATAAGCTCTTGCTGTTCCTTGGCTGATGCATTCTGTGTCTGTTGCTCAGTACACCAGTGGTTTCTTTCTTTTTCAGAACATTCCAAATTGTTGTATTGGCTATGCCCAATGTTTGTGCAATGCCTGTGATTGATTTTCCCTCATTTCTCAGCTTCAAAATGGTTTGCTTTTCTCCCATAGACAGCACTCTGATCTTCATGTTGGCTTATTCTTTTTAACAACAAATGCAGTATTCACAGGTGAAACTGAAGGCTAAAACCAAGTGTAGACATAAATAGCTATTTATAGTTTATACAAGACTAACAGGACACATCTGAGCAACAAGAAACACCTGGCAGTTCCAATATTTTTGCTCACCTGCAAATTATATGGTCTGATACAAAATGTGCTATGTTCTATGTCGTTTAACATGTCTGTATATACATGCCAGGAAATAAAATGATGGTTTTATTAAGCTGAAATTCTAAAACAAATTAATTGGCCTTGCTATTCCAATATGTGTGTGTGTGTGTGTGTGTGTGTGTGTGTGTGTGTGAGAGAGAGAGAGAGAGAGAGAGAGAGATTTCATCAAACATGATGCTCTGCATAATGACAGATACAATTCAGATGCAATTTTGAAAAGCTAAGTCATGCTGCCATATACTGTACTATACTTTTTGAAGAACAGGGGCTTTTTTCCTAGCCACCCTTCTATGACAACTATACTTGTTGAATTTGCTGGGACTCTCACTCCTGGGAAGATTGGCAACTGTCTTGAAGGCTCTCCATTTCCTCCTCACTGCAGAATGGTTAATTTTATAACTACATATTGAAATATATTGTGTTTTTTTGTTGTTTGTTTGTTTATAGAAGTTGGTGATAAATAAAAACATAGATTTAAAGGAGGGTGTACTTTCTTTTTTCCCCCCATGACTGTATATACAGTGCATTTGTTCCAAGCCAGTGTTAAACATAAATTAATAAGGATGGTGTGATTAACCTCTGGTATGCACAGAATTGTACTTGGGCCAGCTCAATTTGATGTACTACAGCTTTTCAGCCTCTAGATGGCACAAAAGTACCCTTTGACGTCAAACGGTTGCCAGTACTGTAAAAATCATGAGCACTGAATGTAGACTTTTGTTTTCTCCTCTTTTTTTTTCTTCCAGTTTTTATCCGTTGCCTATTTCCACCTGACAGGTGAATTTCCACTATTACATGACAACAGTCAAAAGAACGATGTTAACAGTAGGCTATTCCAATCACTGTTAACTCATTTATATATGCTATTCTTTTATGCTTATAAGGGTCAGGATATTTAGTAAGCTGATGATTGCATGTACAGCACCTGAACCTGTGGGTCTGGTGATTTAATAAATAACCCCAAAAATACCAGGAGGTAATGAATACATCTGTATGGTTGGCCAGAAGGAACGTGCAATCAAAACATTGTGGTGACACCAAAATTAGCAAACAAACTGCATGTTAAATTGTTGAGACTTAAACTACATAAACTGCATAAAAGAGTCTCTGAAAAACATTTTCTAGCCATATTCATCTGAAAGTCTAATTTTACTTGTTCTGATGAACATGGTGGGTGACAGTGGTGCAAGGCAGAGCACTGCCATATCTCCAGGGTCCCAAGTTCAATCCTGAGTTTGGGTCACTGTCAGTGTGGAGTTTCTGTGTATGCTCTCCCTGTGTCTGTGTGGGTTTCCTCCGGGTTCTCTAGTTTCCTCCCAATTCCCTTAAACATGCCAGAAGGTGGATTGGATATGCTAAATTGCCTCCACGTATGAATGTGTGTGTGTGATGAAAGAATGAATGATGAACATGGTTTTGTTTCTCTCGCTACAGAGATTGCCTTTTGATTGATTGATTGATTGATTGATTGATTGATTGATTGATTGATTAATTAATTAATTAATTAATTAATTAATAAATAAATACAGTAACTGCTTTATCTTTTGTCAGGGTCATCGTGCCTCCAGAGCCTGGGAACACTGGGCTCGAGGTGGGAATACAAGCTGGATAGGTTGCAAGTTTATTGTAGGGCACCAAGCAAATTCACACACTCATTCATGCCTAGGGAAATCCATGTAGTGATCAATGTACTGAGGGGAAAAATAGCGTTGGTATGAGCTTTGAAGACATAATACAGTGTCTGTCTGAAGAAAATTGCTAGCAGCATCAGCAGAGAAAACACACCATGGACACTGCCTCTCTTAACTGCAACCATCTGGCAAGTGGTACAGAGTGATTCGATCTCACACATACAAAATGAAAAACAGTTTTTCCCCTAAAGCTGTGGCCTCCATCAAACTCCTCTAAAATAGTGTTAACGGACTGATCAAACCCCCTCTTCTCAACAGACTGCAAGCAGAGCCACTTTACATATCCATAAATATTTAGTACCACTTATTCTACACAGGGTCACAGGAAGCTTGGAGCTTAACCAAGGGAACTCAGGGAACAAGGCAGGAGAAACCCTGGACAGGGTGCCAACCCATTACAGGGCACAATCGAACACACAATGCCAGTCAGACTATAATGCATGTCTTTTGAATGAGGGAGGAAACCGGAGTACCCGGAGGAAACCCCCGAGGCATGGAGAGAACATGCAAGCCCTGCGCACACAGGGTGGAGCCAGGAATCGAGCCCCCAGCCCTAGAGGTGTGAGGCAAACATGCTAACCACTTATTCAAGTCATCCTGGGAAGTTTGTATTTATAAGATGGGAAGTTGTAACTATTATGTCAGTTGTGTTCAAGTCACTTTGGTGCAAGATGACAGTGTGCCTTCTCTTATTTATCTACACAAAAAATACAGCAAGTTTTTTTTTAACTCCTAGAAAATGAAGAACAAATGCACGTCAGGTGTGTTTCGCTTTTATATGTTTTTAATACATTTATAAAGCCACTTTATCGTTACATATTATATCGTAATTGTACAATGCTATTGTACTTTGTGCAGGAAATTAGCATGTTGTTTTGTAAATAAACAATAAAACAAGCTAGTCTCATATTTATTGTTATTTATTATTTTGCTACTCACGCCTGTGTAAAAAAATGTAAATTTTTCGTTTTGCTATGTTGCTGTTTGTGTGAGAGTCACACCAAATGTCGCTGTACGCAAGTATAATAACAATAAAGATTTCTTAAAATACATGAACATACCTGGCAACCCTTGTTCAGTCGCGGTGACAGAGCACAATGCAACGTGTCGTCTTTCCGGAAGTGTGCATCATAGTTTAGACTGGTATTTATGCATTTCTCAATTTATTGTCCTTAATACGAGCAGTATGAATTTAAAGAGAGCTGGATAGTCAGACTGTATTTTGCACGTAACAGGTACTCGGTTTTATTCCATTGACTATAATGCAGAAAGATTTGAATTAACTGAAAAATTAACTGTCTAGCTAGCTCCGCCCAAGGTAAAACGATTTTAAAACACCGTTTTGTACTTGCTATTTGGGCTTGTTATGAATTTTACTTTGGGTTATTATTCCATATAGTACACTAGAAATAGTATTGGTATAAGGGGTATTCATTTGAAACCGTATTAGAGTTAAAAATATGAAATCGATTTATATGACTACTGTTTTAGGCTACTGTTACCTCTAAATATTGTCAGTAATGTTGAGGATCTAGTTTTCAACAGTGAATACAGAACAACAACCCACATACAGCTGTAGTGGAAATAATCATGAAATGACATTGCATGCTTTGTTCATCCGTGCCTGGTAGATTTGGTTAGAGATGACAGCTGAGAAGGATGGGCTATTTGAGGATCCAAACTTTAAAGCTGATGACTCCGCCCTCTTCTCGGACTACACCACGCCCCTTTCCAGGCTCACTGGCAAAGTTACTTGGCTCCGTCCCGAGGTAAATGGTCTGCACTTGTATAACACCTTTTAACCTTAGCGGTTCATTCAACCATTCACACACACACACACAAACACACATGCGCAAGGCTAGCCTGCCATCTGGAGCAACGTGGGGTTCAGTGTCTTGCTCAAGGACACTTCGGCATGCAGGGGAAATTGAACCGCCAACCCTATGATTAGTGGATAACCCGCTCTACCACCTGAGCCACAGTGATCCTATAGACATGCTGTACCACTGAAAGATCTGACCTTGTGTCCTAAATTGTGCCTTACTCGCTATTACCTATAAACGGAAATATGTATTATGGGTAATCTGTACCATATGATGTGCATCATTTAGAAACTAACATATTGCATTATTTTATGGGATTGCACGCATGCATTTGATATGCTCCACTTTGCTCTTGAACATGGAAAAACTGCCAAAATAGTGGCCTATATGGTAAATAAGGTGCAATTTCAGACAGTCCACCAACAAGATCACCAAAAATAATATTTTTACTTGATGCTGAATTTTTAAGAACTCAATTTCAGATCCAGTTATTCAAACATCCATACATAGCAGCACCCTCCATCCCCCCAATTTGGTCAGCAGCTAATTCCTACCCATCAACCACATTTCCCTTTTCATATAACAGCTATGATGTGTCAAAGGAAGGCTAACCCACACTTGCTATGAAACATATGCCAGTCAACTGCATCTTTTCTCACAGCTGCTCCTGCTGCGTCACAGGACAGCGTAACATACCAGGAGGAAAGTGCTAACAGCGCTTGTGAGCTCTCAAACTCCAACGATTGGCTAATGTGGTTGTGATTGACAGAGTACATGCCAGTTTTTTTTCTTCCAAGCATAAATTCAGGTTCAGGTGAATCTTATATGACAATTCTGATCAATATTAGTTCACTGAAGCTTCTGTGATTGATATTGATGATTGTGATAACCTCTGCCAGATCAAATTAATCCACTTCTATCTTTAATTCCACGCTCTCTAGCCAAATTCCACTCCACAGTGCAGTAGTATCATGATGCCTCTCCATGATCCAAAGAGTGTAGGTACAATAATGTAGGCGTTGGTTATGGACATAGTTTGATTTTTGAGCCCAGGGGGCCAGGATAATAGGATAAAATGCAATTTTATAGTGTTATCAATTTAGTGTCCAGTGATAGCACATCGTACTGACATCATAGCAAACTATCTTCGCAAAGTATATATGAGTACCCCATTAGGTAACATGGAAGTAGAGATGTATACACAACTTATCTACAGTAGGTTAACTAACCTAATTAATCTTATAGTGGCAACCACAGAGACAGTGGGAAGGAGGAGAAAGAGAGCTGTAACAATATTGCTTGTTACTGAAGTTAAAATTTAATAACTAACGTTCGTTCTTATTCAGAATAAGATGTGTTTCCTATGTGGATGTGGGGTGGACATTAAAAAATGCAGTTACACACCTAATTTATGTTCCAAAATTTTTGTAGTTTGTACACTTAAATTTGTAAAATTATCTCAGTATGGACAACATGGTGGTGCAGTGTGTAGTGTATCTGCCTCACAGCTCCAGGGTTCCTAGTTCGATCCTGAGCTTGGGTGACTGTCCAACCTTCAAACCCCCAAGTGTTCTGCATGCTTTGTTTAGAGGGATCATATATTTTTAGAGGATACCAAGCAAAATATTTTTAAACAGGAGTGAAGCAAGCCTACATTCACTCTCAAGTCCTAGAAAATGAGAGCGCTCTGAGGCACTTGTGCTGAACAAGTACTAAGCGCAGGGCACGATACACTTCTGTGTACCGATAAGGAGCAGTATGAGGCAGTTCAAACAGGCTTTGTTTCAGGGTGGAACCCTTAACAGAAAATCATGTTTGTGTTCTCTGTAAGCAGATAAACATTTTGTACTAATCTAAATGATATAACATGACCACCTTAGGCGTTATCCTCTGATGAACATGAACAGAACAAGAACAAAACTAATAATAACTAAATAAATTAATAATTTCCCTCACAAGTGATAGAAAAAGCTCCTTAAAGTGACCTCTATGTGGGCTGTACTGATAAATACACTGGCTAAGTATATATCAATACAATATATGCAATAACAATAACTAAGTATACGGTCCCCTCTGAAAGTATTGGAACAGCAAGGCCAATTCAGTTGTTTTTCAGTACCATTTTTTTTTTACCAGTATAAACTAAAATAAATAATAATAATAAAAAAAATTATATTATATATATATACTGCAAATTAAAGTGTTATTTACTTTGATTAATAATTTATTGCTTAAAAATTGGGTGGTCTGCCACAAAAGTGCCATGTTCTAAGTTGTTTAACACATCTAGATGTAAATATCAGACAATAAAAGCTGAAATTCTAATCTATCATCTTGTATTCATCTTTTGATCTCAAACCCAAATGTCTTCAACGTATAGCGAAAACAACTGAATTGGCCTTGCTGTTCCAATACTTTCAGAGGGTACTGTATATCAATACAGTGATAATGCAGTGTATCAATATGGGAAGCCAAACAACTCAAAAGCTGTTCCAAGCTCAGAAGAACAGTGCAGCGCAAACCAAATACCTGCGTGACCCACTGGGTAGCGTGGCACAAACCACTCAACAGCACAGCGTGGACCAATTGACATGCACGATCCACTAGACAGCGTGGTGCAGACAGGTTTGAACCGCGCTGCGTGGACCAGTTTGGACCTCCCACGAGACCTGCGCGACCCACTGAGCAGCACGGCACAAAATAAACTGGGAGACACTAAATAGATAATCATTACTTATAGTCATGCAAATAAGCTTGCAGTTATGTGTTTCTACTCTTTAAAGATAAGCAATCTGAGTATGAATACACTTCAGTAAGACTTCTGAAGTGTGAAGAGTTTTCCTCTGTTCGTAAACCGTTTTCTGCTTTGTGTCTATTATTGTTTCTTTCAAGGGCTTCATGCCATTAAGAATTTTAGGACTATTTAAAATAGTTTCAAATATTCTCCTAGCCCTGTTTACCATCTGTTGATGTTGATAGCAGTATTCTAAGTATTTTAGAGTAGAATTTTGGGTAGAATTCAAATGAATTTGAGCTGCACTTCTCACTGGTCTGCATAACACGGTTAAAACCTGCTCGCGCCGCACTGTCCACTGGATCGCAAATGTCAATTTTCTGAGGTGCTCAGTTTGGACCAGCTTTTGAGTTTTTGGCCTTTCCATATATCAATATACTACTACTACTACTACTACTACTAACATCAACAACAACAACAATAAAAATAATAATAATAATTAAACATAACATGCAATAATTATTAACAATAATAATAAAAACAAGGCTCTTACTTCATCAAACTGACTTTTGGACTCCTATTTTTATTAATAGGTTTCAGCTGTATTTGATACTGGAATTTTATACTGTAGTATAATTGAATGCTAACTAGTAAGTGCATGATGAAGACAGATATTGTAACCTAATTGTTTGCTGTCTTTTGTATTTGGATTATAGCATAACCATATAGGACTATTATGAAAGACCCCCAGTGTACTGTATGCTTTCTAGAAGGTGTTGTGAGTCTGTGCCATGATGATGCCAGAAACAACAGAAGTCTTTATTTTTACACAGCAAATCTGTAAGAGTCCATGCCTCTTCCCTGATGACTTTACTGAGGCTTACCCAAAGCAAGGCATTCTGGGAGACTGCTGGTTGCTGTGTGCTTTTAACATGCTGCTGAAGAGCCGCTATCTGCTGGATCAGGTAAAAACAAAGACACAGATCACAGATCATTAGTGTCCCATCCAGGGTGTATTCTTGTCTCACACCCAGTGCTCCCAGGATAGGCTCTGGGTCCACTGTGACCCTGACAAGGTTAAAGCAGTTTCTGAAAGTGAATGAGTGACTGAACGACAGACAGTAAATGACTTTTTACTTTTTTAATATGTTCAATAATGTGTGGGTTACACAGAGGCACAGGGAGTAACATTGCTGTGTCACAGATTCTGGGTCCCCCATTCTATTCAGAGTTTGGGATACTCTCTGTGTGAAGTTCCTCATGTTCTCCCTGTGTTCACATGGGTTTCTTCAGGGTTTTCTGGTATCCTATGATCTCTCGAGTTTCCTCCCACCTCGTAGAAACATGCCAGTAAGTTGATTTGTTACTTTAACTTGCCCTAAAGGTGTAAGTGAGTATGTGTGACCTGTTACCCTGCAATCGACTGGCTCAGTCCCAGTGTTGCCCAGTGTTCCCAGGTTAGGCTCTGGAGCCAGCACAACCCTAACCAAATAAAGAGGTTACTGAAGATAAAATTTGAATAAAATAAAATAAAATTTGCAGTGTTGTGCATCCCCAAATCAGGGACTGAAAAACCCAGTAAGAATGAGATGAGACTGAATGTGTGTATCATTGTTTCAGGTGATGCCTCCTGGACAGTGTGTGTGGGGGCAGAGAGGTTACACTGGTCAGTTTTGGTTCCAATTTTGGAGGAATGGCCACTGGACAAAAGTTCAGATAGATGATCGACTGCCCTGCATCAACAACACACTCTGTTTCTCTCGCTGTCACAGCCCCATGGCTTTCTGGGTAGCGTTGTTGGAGAAAGCATATGCAAAGTGAGTACTATGGGGATGTTAATTAAATGAATTAGAATAATCTCAATATTGTTATTCCGTATTTAGCCTCAGTCTTCATCCATATTGATGATAATCAAACACACACAAATCAAACAAATCCAAATCCCCCCCTTCTGATAAAATGCTTGTGTAGTTGACAAGTGTTTCTCTGAATAAATCTCAGTGTCACTAATGTTATATTCAGAAATGTTGGACATTACCTTGAGTATATAGAGATTAAGTGTGTGGTTTTCTTATTTCTTGTCTATTTACACTATATATCCAAATGTTGTGGACAACTGACCCTCACACCCATATGTGCTTTGTGAACATCCCATGGCAAATTTACATAATTTCAGTGCATCCCAAAGGTGTTCAGATAGGGTAGAGCTCAGGGCTCTGTGCAAGCCACTCGAGTTTTTCAACCTTGTCAAACCATGCTTTTATGGACCTCTCTTTGTTATTGTCATGCTGGAACAGGTTTAGCCCCCTTAGTTCTAGTGAAGGGAAATTGTAATGCTACAGAATATAAAAAAATCCTACAATTATGTGCTTTCAACTTTGTGGCATCAGTTTGGGGAAGGCCCAGATATGGGTGTGATGGTCAGGTGTGCCCCAAAAATTTTTGCTATATAGTGTGTTTTCCAGTATACAAAAAAGCATATTTTGTCTGTCTGTTTTTCTAAAGGCTGCATGGTTCATATGAGCATTTATGGGCAGGACAGGTGTGTGAGGCAGTGGTGGACCTGAGTGGGGGTGTGGCTGAATGCTGGAGTTTAAAAAAGTCTGTGAACACACCTGGAGGGAAGAGCTTGTTCCCAGAGCTCTCAGAGGAGATGAGGAAGCAGAGTTACATCAGTTGCTGTGTACACGAAGCCACTAAGGGTGAGTGGGCGAACAGCACAAGTATAATGTGCAATTGTCATTGTGATACGTTAGACAGAGTTTTAGAGCACTTGGCAACTTTTGTATTAATAACAGCTATTTAGACCAACAATAGGGAGTATGTTAACTGAAATCAAAAGTGCTCCTTTGTCTGATTAAAACTGTGTAGTAACAAGTAGTTTACACAAAACGTAATGAGACGTTGTTCCTTAGGACTCTTAGATTATAAAAAACAATTAATGAATTCATCATCACATTTAAAAGACTTTAATGATGTATGATGAGGAATAATATAATATAAGAATATGAGGTGTAACCGAAATTGTAAGCAATACTTGTTTCAGTGGCTCGAATGTGCTGTACTCTGGCAACTAGCTAGCTAGGTACATATGGCCAGGAAATAAATCACTACAGTGAACAGATTGCAGTTTGATTAAAATTAGAAACATGTTTTATTGATTGGTAAATGTAAATGAATATCTGACTGACACATCCTTTGTTTGAAGCTAACATTACCACATTACTTATTATCATCAGCCACCACTGGCACGGTTGCACTGGAACTGTGCCACAATTCCTGTGACTCTGAACGCAACTCGTACTCGGGTCTGCGCTTGTTCAGGATGTAAAGTAATCTGTGCATGTGTTTTAGCCAATGATGAGATCATTAGTTTCCACAACACATGTGTACCATGAGTGGCAGGGTAACATTTTGGGACACAGAAGTGGTCCACTGCTGCACATAATATCTACTACACATAATAGCACCAAAATAATAATTACAAAATATGGTGAGATGCGTTGTGTGATGCACGTTTGTGATGACATATGATGAACGTAAATGTACCGGGGTTCAATAGAATCAAGTGAGTCTGAAACCAGACCAACACTGAGGGGGGGTACCAGGAAAAATCGCAATCGGATTCGGACCTCGGCAAACGTGCACAGTGTGAAAACTACCATATGAACATGGCAGTCGCGCTCGGATCCACACCAAAATGCAAATTAATTTTGGAGAGGTTTGCTTGTGGTGAGAAAGCAAGCTGACCCAACGGACCAATGAACCAACTTGTATAGCAAAGCATGATGGGAACTGCATTACGTAAAAAGCATGTTTGTTTTGTTAATGGCTCGCAACAAAAATCGTGGTTTAACTTGGACCAAAGATGAGGTAAAATGCCTCATTGAAATTTAGAAACTTTGAAAAACACATAAAAACACCTAGTTTTACAAGGTGTTTAGTGAGCATCTCAAGGAGATGGGCTTTAATTGCAATAAGCTCTCGGAGCTGCTGTCTATCCCGCTTGATGGATGACTGCTATGAGTGGAACCCTGGAACATAAACAGGTGCACTCTGACCAATGAGAGGACAATTGACTCACATGTGACTTGCATAAACACATTTTGGTACATTTCTAAATGTAGCCTTGTGAAAGCAAATTGAGCCAAGGAGCAAATGCAACATTGTAACAATTTAAGTCCCCATTTTGGAACGAAGCACAGATCTACAGGTCTGAAAATTCCCCTTCCTGTGGTCAGTGGTGGTTAAGGCTCTGGCTTACTGATCAGAAGGTCGGGAGTTCAAGCCCCAGCACTGCCAAGCTGCCACTGTTGGGCCCTTGATCAAGGCCCTTAACCCTCTCTGCTCCAGGGACACTGTATCATGGCAGACCCTGCACTCTGACCCCAGCTTCTTAACATGCTGGGGTATGTAAAGAAAAGAATTTCACTGTGCTGGTATGTATATGTGACCAATAAAGACTTATTATTGTCATTATCATTATCGAAAGTCTTAGGCACAGAAAAACACACAAAAGATTCTGTCAAGTAGAGTCACGTTCAAAATAATGTTTCTATATATCAAAATGAAATAATGAAAATAATTGTAATGAAATAAAGCCTAAATTATGTTTTTTTTTCCCACTAGCCCAGTCACCTGGGGCAAGTGTATTTTGTGTCCAGATGTTGTTGTTGTTGTTTTTTTTTTTTTTTTGCATTCATAGTTGCAGACAAGTAGGGTTTAAAAAAATGTTAAAGGCAGTAAAAACCCTCCATGTTGACTTTATCAGAACAATGGTTCTTATACAGTATCTCACAAAAGTGAGTACACCCCTCACATTTTTGTAAATATTTGATTATATCTTTTCATGTGACAA
>JANDJT010000103.1:11310016-11342739 GCA_024331685.1 Stegophilus panzeri
TTACATTGTAGCACAGTGTCATTTCTTCAGTGTTGTCACATTAAAAGATATAATCAAATATTTACAAAAATGTGAGGTGTGTACTCACTTTTGTGAGATACTGTGTATATATATATATATATATATATATATATATATTTGTGTGTGATTGAAAACAGATGTATGTGTCCAGTGATTGGGAGCGAATAAGCTGCCGTGGTTTCTGGGATGTGTAGTCTGGAGCGGCCATGTTTGTAGGCTGCGGTGTGTTCTGGGAAATGGAATTTGTGGTGCTGACACTGGCATTTTAACAGGGTTGAGTAGACTTTTTATATCCATTGTAAATGTATACAGTATAGTCATCTTTTAATCAGATTTTGTTTATACTGTATTTGTTATTTACCAGACATTTGGTTGTTGTAAATCAACATCTTTCCTCCACACTCTTTGTAGTACAGTAAAGGTGAATGTGCAGCAGGAGTGTGTAGAGGGAGAATGGGAGATGGCAAGTGTTCGCGGCTGCTGGACAGTCGGCTCTACAGCTGGAGGAAGTCGGAACTTCCCGTCACATGGACAGAACCCTCATGTTCCCCTCATAGTGACTTATGACCCTGGGGGGATAAACGTTAGAATCACACTACGGCAGCATATGCCAGGGAATTCTCTTCATGCCATTGGCTTTCACATTTATAAGGTTAGTAGTGGGTGGTGACGGTTGGTGGTGGGGTGGTGGTTGGGCAAACTGTAGACATATCAATATGATGGATCTAATACATAGACTTTATTATAATGTGTAATTGACAGCCCACAGTCCAAGACTCCCAACCTGTGATGCCAATCAAACAGAGCTAAACACAATAACACAATTGGGGAGATGTGATTTAGTTCAATACTACATGTACAAATTTTAGGTTATACTTACAAAATTCCGTTCCTCTTGCTAGTATGCATGCTTTTACTTGGTTGGTTGCTGAGATTCAAAAAGACCATTCAAGCATGAATATCAAGTATTTATAAAAAAATTATGCAGGAGGGCAAGCAACATTGGCCTTGCAAATGGTGAGAATCACAATGGTGTAATAGTTGGTGTGAATATTAGTAACTCACAATTGATTCATATTGTGTACATGCATATTGTGTGCTCACAAGGACCCTATTAACCTGATCATTAATCCATGTAGACTTACATATTTTACTGGTACTGTATATGTTCTATGTAGATTGTAGCACACTACAAATATCGACTTGCATCTAACGATTCTCCTGCTTTTAGGTGGGACTACTGTGACTAAGACACAGTCACTAAACACATACAAATGATGCACAACAAAGAACCACTGTACAGATATATGGCCCACTTAGTGCAATGATTGGTTCCTGTAAAAATCAACAACAAATAACAAAACACCAAGAACAGGAATCTGGTGCACAGTCTCACTGAATCTGGGCAGTTGAAATATAATTTTATATATTTTTTTATACATAATATTCATCCAGCCACCATGTTACTGCTACTGTTTTTATATGAACAAACATACAGCATGTTATAAGTATGTGAAGCATGTGGGTGACAGATAAACAGAATTTTCTTCAGTCACACTGTGACAGGAAGTGTCTTTTAGCCAAAGCACTAACAGAATTTTTTTTTTTCTCAAACAGGATGGTGTCATATTATGGAACATGAAACATCCCAAGAGTTAGTGATTTTGGTTAAAACACACCCAGTAATATGCCAGTGACTTGATTAAAAAAATGAACTAAAAGCATGAACCCATATCGCACCCAGTACATTAACATTACCCTGCTTGTTCTTATCTATGACTTTATAGTAGTATGTATTCAAAATAAAGCTCTCACCAAATCACAATAGCAACATTTACATAATGTTTATTGTCAAAATGTGAAGGCAGCCCTGACACACCATTAAAAGTCATACATAGTGTGTGTGTGTGTGTGTGTGTGTGTGTGTGTAGGTTCCCAGTGAAGTAGACTGCATGGTGATCTCAGGTACAGTGTGCCCTGTGGCGAGTTGTGTTCCTCATGCTCACTCTCAGGAAATCAGTGTCCAGTGTAGGCTGCCCCCTGCTGGCTATGTCATTCTGCCCTCCACATACCAGCCAGACTGCAGTGCAGAATACACACTCACCATCGTACAGAAAATACCAAGGTAAACACACTCAGACTTTACCGAATACAAACTTTAATCACCATTACTCAACAGATGATGGTATTAAAACCGGTATATCTTGTAAAGGGTGGACAAATCAAATTCATTAGCTAGCCCACTTGGCAAGTAAAAGCTCCAATGTGCTACCCAGTCCCATGTTTTTGCCTGGAAACCTAATTGACTAAAACATGTAATGTAATAACTTATGGCTAAGACTCACATCTGTGAGTGGTAAAAGTATGTGAACCTCTAGGATTAGCGGTTAAATTGAAAGTGAAATTAGAGTCAGGTGTTTTTAATCAATGGGATGACAGATGTGAGTGGGCGCTCCGTTTTATTTAAAGAACGGGGATCTGTCAAAGATCTTCACAACACGTATGTGGACTTCCATTTACACTTGTATCTTGGCACGAACAAAGGAGATTTCTGATGCTTATCAGGCTAGAAAAGGTTACAAGACCATCTCTAAATAGTTTGAACTCCACCAATCCACAGTCAGACAGATTGTGTACAATTGGAGGAAATTTAAGACCATTGTTACCCTCCCCAGGAGTGGTCGACCAACAAAGATCACTCCAAGAGCAAGACATGTAATAGTCCCCAAGATCACAAAGGAACCCAGGGTTCTAAGCAACTAAAGGCCTCGATCACATTGGCTAATGTTAATGATTCCACCATGAGGAGAACATTGAACAACACTGGTGTACGTGGCAGGGTTGCAAGGAGAAAGTCACTGCTCTCCAAAAAGAACATTGCTGTCTGTCTGCAGTTTGCTAAAAATCATGTGGACAAGCCAGAAAGACGGATGTTTTGTGGACGGATGAGACCAAAATAGAAAGTGTTATTTTTAGAGAAAGGAAATCACTTAATTCCAGCATAAGAACCTTATCCCATCTGTGAAACATGGTGGTGGTGGTGGTGGTAGTATCATCGTTTGGGTCTGTTTTGCTGCATCTGGGCCTGGACGGCTTGCCATCATGAGAACAGTGAATTGAGAACATGAGAACAGTGAATTCTGAATTATACAGGTACTAGCGAATTCTACAGGAAAATGGCAGGACATCTGTCTGTGAACTGAATCTCATGAGAAAGTGGGTCATGCAGCAAGACAATGACCCTAAGCACACAAGTCATTCTACCAAAGAATGGTTAAAGAAGAATGTTAATGTGTTGGAATGGCCAAGTCAAAATCCTGACCTTAATCCAATAGAAATATTGTGGAAAGACCCGAAGCAAGCAGTTCATGCGTGGAAACCCACCAACATCCCAGAGTTGAAGCTGTTCTGAACTGAGGAATGGTCTAAAATTCTTCCAAGCCAATGTGCAGGACTGATCAACAGTTACAGGAATGTTTAGTTGCAGTTGTTGCTGCACAAGGGGTTCACACCAGGTACTGAAAGCATAGGTTCACATACTTTTGCTACTCACAGATATGTAATATTGCATCCTTTTCCTCAATAAATAAATGACCAAGTACAATATTTTGTTATTTAAATGGGTTCACTTTATCTACTTTTTGGACTTGTGTGAAAATCTGATGCTGTTTTAGGTCATATTTATGCTGAAATATAGAAAATTCTAAAGGGTTCACAAACTGTCAAGCACCACTGTAGACTTACTATCAACCAGATGGGCCCTTGGAACAAAGAGCCCATGCTATAGTAATAACATCGAGATGCATCATACCAACATGCAGTGCATTACATTTAAACATATCTACCAAATGAAAATTTTTGTTTTCATAAGTGCTATTTTCTTTTTCTGGTTGTTGAACCTACTTTTCCTCAGTGCAACTACGAATTACAAAGTGAATCTGTTTTTTCTCAGCTTCCAGGGCGACACTCCACTCCTGTTATGCCCTGTTCTCTTTTGCTGAATTGCAATAGTTTCACTGTGATGGTTTAAAGTACCTTAGTGAATGATTTATTCTGGAGGCTGTTAATATGAAAACTTTAAGCAGTCTATTTGCTCAAACTGTAGGATTTTTCTCTGAAGGTAGCTTTTCAGTCTGTTAAGACATTGGTACATGTGTTGGTATTGTGTGTGTGCAGGAAAGCAATAAGCTGTCAGGAGCATTTGGGCCAGGCAGTTCAGGAGGTGAGTGCAGCTTTAAAGCACTGGATATCAGACTTAGGCTATTTCTGTTCATTTAACTGCATTGACACCCCACAACAGCCCTACCATTATTCTTCTAGTTTTAGTTTTGGACAGAAATAATGTACCATCAAAATTCTTATTGTTAGATTAGGGATGTGCTGCTATAATTTCCATATCACAGTATGTCTGCAGCAATGCCTACAATAACTAAAGCCAGTTCAGTGCTGCCTTACATTTGTATATTTTTCATCTCTGTCTTCAGTGTAAACTAAAAATCATGCATGTTATATGCATGATCCAAATGTGACACAAGATTTTAGATCTAGACTAAAATTCAATTTAGTGGTGTCTTATTGCCTGTGAGGGGTGTGTGTGTGTGTGTGTGTGTGTGAGTGTGTGAGAGATGACAGGTCAGAACCAGCAGGTGACACTGTTCAGACACTGTGCAGTCAATGTTAACTGGACAGGGTCTCGAATACGTTTTAATGCCAGTGTTTGTTACATTATTACTCAGTGATTAGAACAGAAACTTGGACATGGATCCAGCAGCTACATATGGAAAACATTTGCTTGTCCAAGAAAATTTACTATGCAAAATCTTCTACTTCACATACTGAAAGTTTTGTTATTTACCACATTACAGTGCAAATATCTATCATTAGATGTTTGCTGTTGGGGTGTATGCTATGAATTTAACTCCGTACCTCATGAGAGTTATTTTTGCATTATTGTCCAACAAACCACAAAAGCCTTGTGTACAAAAATAAATGTATTTTTATTAAATAAACCAAATAAATTTTTGTAGGGTCAGCTGGTAGATAAAAACTCTTCAAGGGATACACCTAGAAATAAGGTCCTTTGCAAAATTATCTGTGTAAGGATAAACAGATGACAAAATGTCATTATGTCTCTCTCTCTCTCTCTCTCTCTCTAATATATATATATATATATATATATATATATATATATATTAGAGATGCACCGATACCGATCAGCCAATACCGATAACCGATTATTCAGAGTGATATCGGCTGATACCGATAGTTCTGCCTTTTATGCCTTCTTTTAAATTAATAATAATTAATTCCACAATTCTGAAAGACACACACACACATGCACATATACACACACACAAAGTCGAACTTTCATATATTCTAGATTCATTACACATAAAGTGAAATATATCAAGGCTTTTTTGTTTTAATCTTGATTACGGCTTACAGCTCATGGAAATCAAAAATCTCAAAATATTAGAATAAAGAATTTATAATACAGAAATATCAACCTTCTGAAAAGTATGTTAATTTATGCACTCATTACTTGGTTGGGACTCCTGCATCAAACCACCATACATTCCATTTTTTTCAGGCTTGACAAAGTTTAATGTGCTCTGCTGCTTGTTGCAAAACGGTTCTGAGAGAGGTTCACAGATCCGCGGGCCAAGCACAAGCAGATCATGGGCTTCAATACAAGAAAAAGCACCATTTGGTTGGTAAAAGAATTGTGCTATGTAGACAACTGGATCAGTGCATCTCCAAAATGGCAGGTCTTGTGGGGTGTTCCCAGTATGCAGTGGTTAGTACCTACCTTCAGCACAGATTTAATGCCTTAAGTCAGAGCTTGCTGCATATGGGGTTGCGTAACCGCAGACCAGTCAGAATTGACCCCTGTCCACCGCCGAAAGTGCCTACAATGGGCATGTGAGCATCAGAACTGGACTATGGAGCAATGGAGGAAGGTGGCCTAGTCTGATTTATCATGTTTTCTTTTACATTATGTGGATGGCCGGGTGCGTGTGCATCGCTTACGTGAGGAAGAAATGGCACCAGGATGCACTTTAGGAAAAAGGCATGCCGGCAGAGGGATGATCTGGGAAATGTTCCCTGGGGAAATCTTGGGTCCTGGCATTCATGTGAATGTTATTTTGACATGTACCACCTACCCAAACACTGTTGCAGACCAAGTAAACCCCATCATGTCATTCCCTAATGGCAATGGCCTCTTTCAGCAGTTATAATGCACTTTGCCACACTGCAAAAATTGTTATGGAATGGTTTGAGAAACATGCCAAAGAGTTCAAGGTGCTGACTTTTCCCAAATCTGAATCTGATTGATCATCTGTGGGATGTGCAGGACAAACAAGTCCGACCCATGGAGGCCCCACCTCGCAACTTACAGGACTTAAAGGATCTGCTGTTAACATCTTAGTGCCAGATACCACAGCACACCTTCACCAGTCTCGTGGAGTCTGTGCCTTGACAGGTCAGCGCTGTTTTGGTGGCACAAGGGGGACCTACACAATATTAGGCAGGTGGTTTTAATGTAATGGCTGATTGTTGAGTATATATACAGTCCCCGCTGTATATATTGGAACAGCAGGGCCAATTCTTTTGTTTTTGCACTGAAGACATTTGGGTTCAGATGAATGAGACAGTAGATCAGAATTTCAGCTTTCATTTCCTGATGTTTACATCTGAATGTGTTAAACAACTTAGAACGTGGCACCATTTGTTCGAACCTGCCCATTTTACCATTCATGTAACTCATGATGGTAGCAGCAGAATGAATTCAGAAACATTCTGTGCATACATTGAAGGACTCCAACCTCCTCAGAATGTAGAGCCGACTTTGACCCTTCTTGTACACAAGTCTGTCGTCCAAATGTATGCCCAGATACTTATGTGCTCACGCACTCCACATGCTCTCTGTCAGTGGTGTCAGACATTATGTGGGGCTTGGACCTCTGGAAGTCCATCACCATCTCTTTTGTCTTGCTGATGTTCAAGTTTGCACAACTCAGCCACGTTCTCCACCAAGGCCCTGTACTAAATCCTCCTGCCCTCCTCTGATACACCCCACTATAGTCATCAGAGAATTTCTGCACATGACATGTGTTTTACGTCAAATCTGAGGTGTACAGGTTGAACAGAAAGAGAGCAGCAACAGTCTCTTGAGGGGACCAGTGCTGCACATATCTGTGCTATATCTGACACACAGCTACAAACGGTGGCCTGCCAGTTAGGTAGTCCATTACCAATGAGATGATGGATTCATCCAACTGCATCAATTGGCGTTTCTCCCCCAAAAGTTCAGGCCATATGTTGTTAAAAGCACTGTAGAACTCAAAGAACATAACCCTCACAGTGCTGCCTGATGTGTCCAGGTAGGAGTATGCCCTGTTCTGCAAATAAATAACTGCATTATCCACACCAATGCTGTCTTGGTAGGCAAACTGTAGTGGGTCTTGTGCAGCTCTCACCCGTGGGTGAAGGTGAGCTAATATCAGTCTTTCCAGAATTTTCATTATGTGTGATATGTTAAGGTCACTGATCAAAAGTTGTTTACGACTTTTGATTGCCCCTTCTTAGGCACTGGGACAACACATGAAGTTTTCTATTTAACAAGAACCCTTTCCAGACTGCAAGCTGCTGATTGAATGAGTTGCTGTTGTCCAAAGATGAGAGCTGTTGGGGGAGGCAAAGGTAGTATTGAAGAGGAGAGGGTGAGAGTGTGGCTGTTATCAAACCATGTAAAAGAATTGATTGAGCTCATTTGCCCATTCATGGCTGCCCTTAGGTGATTTGGAGCTACTCTGATTGAAGCCAGTGATGTTCTTCAGGCTTCCACAAACATCACACAGGTTTATCTGCTCCAATTTGTTCTACAGTTTGGTCTTATACTCCTCCTTGGCTTCTTTAATCCTCACTTTAAGCTCTCCCTGTCCCCTGCACTGAAGGCTCTCTTCTTTTGGTTAAGGGGAGTTTTCAGCTCACCACTGACCCATGGTTTATTGTTGGAGAAGAAGCATACAGTTTTAGAAGGTATGACAGTGTCTTCACAGAAGTTAATATAATCCGTTATGCAAGTTGTTATGCGTCTATGTCCTCACCATTTGGAGCATAGAGCACATCTCAGTCTGTAACCTCAAAGCATCCCTTCATTGATTCAGTGACCTCAGCTGACCACCTCCTCACTGTCCTGTTGGTCACTGGTTACCGATGTACCGTGGGCTTATACAGAGATATGAGATGAACCATGTTATGATCTGATCTCCCCAGTGGTGGGAGTGCTTTGAAACTGTAGGCATCTTTGACATTTGCATACAGCAGATCCAATGTTGTTTGTCTCATTTTGCATTCCACACACTGTCTGAAGGTTGTTAGATGTGAAGAGAGAAGCATGGTTCCAGACAAATCTCCAGACATAGCTATAAATGTGCTGGGGTGATGGATCTGTAGTTTGGTGATGGATGTGTGAATGACATCACACGTTGTGTCTGCGTTTGCAGAAGGCGGAATGTCAACAACAGACCCAGTGGCATGGTAAATAACATGAATGCATTCCGACAAGAAATTATTCACTGTCCAGGTTACAGATAACTAATTTTACTGTGATATGACTGGGGTTACACAATTTATTAGCAGATTTCCTTATTACTCTAAACTGATATACCAATATACTATCCCACCCTTATTGTAAACCACTAATGTTGTTTTTTTTTTCTTTACTTTTCAGACTTCTCATGTCTCTGTGATGGGGCTGTAGTGTTTCGGAGGGGGGTGCTTTTTCTGTCTACAGCTTTCTGCTGACATGGGTCATTTGATACTGGCCATAGTTGAAAGCCAAAACATTTACATCACGTTTAGTACATATTGTCTACTGGGTTGACCCTAATGAAAGCCAATGGCACTTTGCCCTGCCATCTAATAGGAGCTATTGAAGCTGCCGCCACATGCCATGGTCTCTCTCATGGTTTTTAGAAGCACTGTGCTGCCATACAATGATCAGCTGAAAGCAAAGTGTCCCACCATCAAGAACAAAGAGATCGCTCAGGGAGAGTTACCGGCTGACCCACACAGAGCTGGTGTGCCTGCCAACAGCTAAACCAGGTTTGAGAGAGAGTGGTGAACAAGTCAGCTCTCATTCCTTCTGATGTGGCCAATGGCTGTTTTAGGACAGCACATTTTTATAGCCTAAACAGGTCACATACTATGTTGTAAATGTTTGAGCAATTTTTACTATGGTACAAACCCAACACTTAAACAGTTAAACATTCTGTTGGGTAAAATAAGTGTCTACTGTCACCTTCCCTTTGCTCTGCATGTATATTGTTTGTGTATACAATTTAACAAATAAACTGGTGCATGGAAAACAATTATATTTTGCTACTCTGTGACTAACTTGTTTTTCCTTTTTTCTTTTAACATACCTGGTCCTTGCAGAAACTTAGGGTGGAGAACTCCAATGCCTGCATGGATACAATGCATGCTTAAATCTAGACCAGATGGGCTGAACTGCAGTCCAGGAAGGCCTGAAACGTGCACAGTTTGATGATTTCCCTGCTTAATATGCCCATTTTCATATCATCTGATAAAATCAAATACAGATTACAAAAAATAAAATTTTAACAAATGTGGTGTTTACATTCACCTTTTCTACCCAAAAACATTTCTTAAAGCTGCAGTATTGAACTTTTTTTTGGTTAAAACTTAATAAAAATCAATTATTGAGCAAGTACGTTAAAATCAGTTTTCAAAACCGTCTCCTTACCTTACCACGATTCGAAACGGTAAGCTTATAATAATGATTTATAATTTGAGATGTTGGGTCAGATTCTGCAGGAAACGTCAGTTTGACATCATTTGCGTGGCCTTTGACATCACCATGCCTTCGCGTGGTTACGTCACATCTGTAACCAAAGAAGAGCCGGCTACTATATTGTGTGTGGGTGGTGGATTTTTTTGTAGCTTGTCATTACAAGAGTTTCTTGGAATTTAAACTTGTCGTCTTGATGGCTGCCTCTAATCTGGATAGTTCTAAATGTAGTCATTGTTGACATCTGGGTAATCAACTGTTGTCAAAACCAATAAGCCTCAAACTGTGGAGAGCCTGCAGTCAAAAAGGGAAAGCGACAGAGCCCATGCTAAAATGAGAATAAATATCGCCATGGCTTTTGAGAGGTGCCGACAACTCGGAGATCTGAAGGGATTGAAGACTGACACAGAGCTGGCTTTTGCTGCTGACCAGGTAAGATATTTCCGTGGCTCAATAAGTAGCTAGCTAACATTAGTGCGCTTGTTTGGTCTATTTAGCTAGGTATTGGAGTTTCCTATGTTTTTTTGTTTTTGCTATGGTCAGTGTGGTCAATTGCACTTATTTTGAGAGCAACTCACCTCTACTCCAAGAAAACCATATCTGCCACCACCTCAGATGTCAAGTATTGGAGCTAATATACAACACATACGAATACCTCAAACCATCAGATTCATCCATGCAGATGAGCAGTGCTGAATCACAAACCAAGTAAATAAAATAACTCTGCAAGTAACTTGCAGTTTTATGTTTCAAACAGAGATGGCGATACAGAAGCAAAAGTTCAGAACTGCATCTTTAAGGCCTTACACTATTCTTGAATGCATTCTTATCATATAAAACTTTGGAATAATTAAACATCATTTTATTTTATTTTTTTTAAACTTTATGTGAAGAATGCCACTTTTATTGTTTGAATGAATAGTCACTATCATTCAAGTAAAAATAAGGGATTTTCTGCATATGTTTGATATCCCACTTGGAACATCAGTGTTTCCAGTGTGCAAAAGCTTATCCATGATTAAGCTATCATCTTTTTTGGTACATTACTTTCTTCTGCTCATTGTCATGGAGGTCTGTTTTCCTTTTCTTTGCTCTTATAATATTAGTCTTCAACCAGCAAACCTGCAGCCACATTGACAGAGTGGCTGTCAATTCACACAAGAAGAATACAGCTGACTGTATGTTACTATTTATACTGAATACTGCAAGTACTGTTTCAGACTAGTATTAGAATTGCAACATAACAGCTGTATATGGCAGCCAAATTAACAGGCCAGTTTGAGTATATGAAAGTTTGAACCATTAATTACAAAATATTTGGGACCCTCCTCACGTGTACACAAAATGATAGCTAACATTTTGTACCCAATTCTAACAGTATTATTATATAGGCCACACGATTATATATATATTTGTTTACTTTAATAAAAGATAAACGGATTTTCCTATATAAGGCCGTTTCTGAAAGAGTTGCATGCACGCATGCGCGATCTTCTCGCCATCGAACCAGGATGCTCGTGCTCTGATGCTGCGGATTTGACGGGTCGGCCGCCGGAACAGCGAGCGGAAAAAGGCCGGAACTTAGGAAATAATGAACAACAAATTTGACGCGTGAGTAGATAGTATCCATCGAAACTCGCTGCCGTCCTTAAATAGTTGTTCCTGTTAATTCAAATCCTGTGGGTAAAGTTCTCCCATGTAGCTGTTTGCAGCGGAGAGAAGGAGTGAGAGGTGTGTCTGCTACACGCGTACAGGTCTACAGCCCAATGGGATACATGACGACAGAAACTTACATTGTCTAGTTTTTCAACACAAAAGGAATGTTAAGTGGGAACATACACATAAAGCATAAACGTGCATTACTACTCTGAATAGTCAGGCGGTCTCGTAGGCCGCAAATGAATCCCCGGGTTCATCGTGAGCACCCAGCCGGGGCAGGTGCACTAGAAGCCGCCGTACTCTCGCTGACGTACCGCTCTCCACTCAAAGAATAATTGCTCAAATTTTCGCTCTGCAAGAGTGTTAATGATAAGTGTAGTTTTAGCAAATTCTTTCGTGTAGACATGACTAAGACAAATCAACAGGCTTAAAAGTTAACTTTTTTTTTTTTTTTGAATAAGACTTTTATATTGTTTAAATAAATGTACAGTAAAGCAGTGGTTCTCAAAGTGGGGTCAGTGAAGCAAAGCCAGGTTGTTGCGATTTATTTTTTCCTAGTTTGTTACAGTTGTGGAAATCACAACTCGGTATTATCAAAGCTATTCTATTTATTATTAAGTTCTTATAATTATTATCCTATTTGTCTGGTCATTTGAGTTGAATGGGTTTAATCCAAACAATAAGTAGGCCTATAAATATTGTCTACTTAAATTTAATGTGTAATATTGGGGGACAGTTCATTTGCTTGTTTCCTTGCCTAATAGAAGTTGTACCAAAAGTTGTCACCTCATGACCATGATCCTATGTGGGCTGGCTATGAAAGGTCCCTGCTACATCACTCCTGATCTTTTCAACTTGAGTGTCCCAGGTGGTCTGACAGGACCTTTTATAGGCTAGCCACATGAGCTCACCAACACAAGGTGACAGCTTTGCTATTGGGAAGGAAGTGGGGAAAATTCCATTAATTTTAAAGGAAACTGTCCTGGCAGTCTGGAATGAAAAGAAGCAGAACATGGTTGTTGCCTGCTTCCCTAGAAAGAATATTTCTTAAATGTCTGGTGAGCACAATCAAAGATAAACTTGATCCATGTCAATTTGCTTACAAGCAAGGTTGTGCATATTATTTTTAAACATTTAGACAAATCTAATACTTATACAAGAACCCTCTTTTTAGACTTTTCCTGTGCAGTCCTCTTATGACCCACGTGGGTGGCTGTGGCTCAGGTAGTAGAGTGGGTTGTCCACTAATTGTAGGGTTGGCGTTTCGATTCCTGGCCCACTTGACTCCACATGCTGAAGTGTCCATGGGCAAGACACTGAACCCCAAGTTGCTCCCAATGGCAGCCTAGCACCTTGCATGGCACATACCATTTCTGTGTGAGGGTGTGTGAATGGGTGAGGGAGAACTAGTGTAAAGTGCTTTGTAGAACCGCTAAGGTTAAAAAAGCACTATTTAAATCTAGTCCATTACCATTCAACACAATTCAAGCTGAAATCTTAGAGTCAAAACTTGTATGCCCCCAGGGCTGCATTAGTTCTGCCATGCTTTTTACCTTGTTCACAGATGACTGTCATGTACACAGACAGGTCTAGTAATAATTGTGAATGAACATACTGTCATGCAAGAAACATTTCAGACCTTGTCTGACAAGTCAATATCAATCTATAGTATGCACTTGTATACATTCCCTATAGAATGAATAGTATACAGCAGTGCGTTGTGGTGTGTTCCCCCCCCCCTGTTCTTCTATTTTCTATATATCTGCATAAATATGACATAAAACATCAGATTTTCACACAAGTCCTAAAAGTAGACAAAGAGAACCTAATTAAACAAACCAGACACAGATATTATACTTGGTCACTTATTTATTGAGGAAAAAGATAAAATATTACATATCTGTGATTGACAAAAGTATGTGAACCTCTAGGATTAGCAGTTCATTTGAAGGTGAAATTAGTCAGATGTTTTCAATCAATGGGATGACAATCTGGTGTGAGTGCCCTGTTTTATTTAGAACAGGGATCTGTCAAGTCTGATCTTCATGACTCTGTTGGAAAAGTGTATCATAGCACAAACAAATGAGATTTCTGAGGACCTCAGAAAAAGAGTTGTTGGTGCTCAATAAAGCTGGAAAAGGGTTCAAAACATCTCTAAAGAGTTTGAGCTCCACCAATCCACAGGCAGACAGATTGTGTACAAATGGAGGAAATTCAAGACCATTGTTACCCTCCCCAGGAGTGGCTGACCAACAAAGAGCATGACTTGTAATAGTCCACAAGGTCACAACAGAACCCAGGGTAACCTCTAAGCAACTTAAGGCCTCTCTCACATTGGCTAATGTTAATTTTCATGAGTCCGCCATCAGGAGAACACTGAACAACAATGGTATGCATAGCAAGTTTGCAAGCCACTGCTCATCAAAAAAGGGGACATTGCTGCCCGTCCCGTCTGCACTTTGCTAAAGCTCATGTGGACAAGACTAGAGCTGCAACAACTAATTGATAAAATCGATAATAATTGATTATGGGAATTGTTGTCAACGAATCTCATTATCAATTAGTTGGTCTGTGCGTGGTACATTTACGCACTACGTTACTTCTGTTCCGAAAACATGCTTCAGAGAGTAAATACTAAAGTTGTGTCCCAAATGACATCCTATATACTTTCACTATGCACTACCGTCTAGTGCAGTGTTTCTCATCCGGAGGGTGGGGGCTGTAATTGCAGGGGGTCCGTAGGAAAGTTTTAAAAATGTTTAAATAATATTTTGTATATCTTTTTGGTTAAATGTACCAAAACATATTCAAATGAGATGTTTTAGAATTAATCAATTTGGTTATTCGCAAATATCATGTTAGCTGAGCTGACGATCGTTCATTGATGGATTTATTTTAAATTTATTTACAAATGAAATGATAATGTGCAAAAACCTATGAGTGGTAGACAAGTTCAAGTGTTGCATTGATGGATAAAATAAACAAAGGATAATTCAGAGAGTCAAATTAAATGTCACACCAACAATAAAATGTAAAAAAATTAAATCTTAATGTTTTGATTCAATTTTAATGTTAATATTATTAATGTTAAATATTAATAAAATAAAGCAACATATATAGAAATGATTGTTTAATATATAGCCTATAATTGTTGTGGAGTGAGGGGGTCCTTGTGGATTGTTCGAAATATGATTGTGGTCCAAAGCTCACAAAAGGTTGAGAGCCACTGGTCTAGAGTATGAATTTTAGAAAGGTAATATTGTCTCAAATGGAACACATTAGTTTTTTACTAACCGGAAAGTTTGCCCCCATCCGATTAACAGATTAATAATAATAATAATAATAATAATAATAATAATAATCGGCCAACTAATCGATTATGAAAATAATCGTTAGTTGCAGCCTTAGATAAGACAGGCTATTGGAAAAATGTTTTGTGGGTGGATGAGACCAAAATATACATTTTTAGTTTAAATGAGAAGTGTTTTATTTGGAGAAAGGAAAACACTGCATTCCAGCATAAGAACCTTATCCCCATCTATGAAACATGGTGGTGGTAGTATCTAGGGATGTCATGATAGGAAAAATCTAGTAGTCGGTACCAATACCACCAGAAGTACACAATACTCAATACCAAAGTCGATACCACGGTGTGGTTTTAAAAAAAAAAAAAAATCTTTTTTATTGAAAACTCCTGGAGGACATCCTCCTCTGGTTGATGCTGGCAAAAAGAGAGAGAGAGAGAGAGAGAGAGAGAGAGAGAGAGAGAGAGAGGAGGGGGGGGGGGATATTATAGTTATCAAAAACTGTCTGACAATGACTAATAAAATAGTGCTAAGTGCTAATAAGGTGCAGGTGTTTCCTCGCTTCGTTTGAAATGAACGATAGGATCGGTTGCACACCGGCAACCGATGCTACCTTTCCTCTCAACGAGTGTTCCTCTCTTTTCCTCTCAACTAGTCGGGGTGGAGCTAATTGCCATCTTCTGTAGTTTTTCCTGTGTGCTTGTATTTGTTTAATGTTTTTGAATGGCCAAGTCGAAGTCCTAGCCTTAATACAATAGAAATATTGTGGAAAGACCTGAAGGAAGCAGTTCATGTGTGGAAACCCACCATCATCCCAGAATTGAAGCTGTTCTGTACTGAGGAAGGTACTAAAATTCCTCCAAGCCAATGTGTAGGACTGATCAACAGCTACTGGAAACGTTTATTTGTAGTTATTGCTGAACAAGGGGGTCACAACAGATACTGAAAGTAAAGGTTCACATACTTTTGCCACTCATATAACATTGTAACACATGTAACATATGTAATATCGGATAATTTTTGTCAGTATATAAATGACCATGTATAGTATGTTTTGTTTCTAATTGGGTTCTCTGCATCTACTTAAACTACTTTTAAAAAAATCTGATGTTTCAGGTTTCATATTTATTCAGGAATCTAGACAATTCTATAAAGTTCACAAACTTTCAAGCACCACTGTAGTATGTACTTGTACACATGAACTTTAATTATCCATTACCATGGGAACAACTAAAGAACTTTCAACATGATTGTTGATCTGCATAAATCCAGTAATGGTTATAGAAAATACATTCAGTGATTTTTTTAAAATTAAAAAAAAAAAAAAATGGACTGCCAAAAATTCACTTGCAGAATGCATCCACTGACCTTCACCAATGAAACTATGGAATAATGTGCTATGGTCAGAGGAAACCTTTTTGGTCTTACAAACCATCAGCATGTTTGGTGACCAAATAGTCTGCATATAAAATAGCCACTGTAAAAATATGCTGGTGTGTTTTTTTTTTTTTTTTTAATTGATCGATTGATGCATTGGGTCTGTTTTATCGCTGCTCATCCAGGGGCTCTTATAAAGATTGGTGGCATCACAAGGTTCAGTCTTTTTAATGCTTTTAGAAGGTAGTTGATGCCATTTTTTTCCCCACTGACTTCTCCTTTTTTTTCCTCTGTGCTCACTACAGTCTGAAAGATGACGACAGTGGAGATCACGACCAGGACAACGGCTCACCGAAAGGTGGTGAGAAGGAAAGGAATGAGGATGAGGAAAAGGACCAAAACACTACCAAGAAGAAGGTGTGTGTGCTTTTGTGTGTGTTGGTTCATAAAACTGTCCTGTGCTCATCCCAGGACATATATTCACAAAGCTCACAAGTTTACACTTGGTTTTACTCTTTGGTTTTATGTTTTGCTGTTATGCTCAGTGTGATATTTGTGGCCTGTGACAGAACTAACTAGTGAGATCGATAAAACTGTACACACATTCACTTCTGTGTATGTGTTATAGGCTGTGGTTCCTGGGGCAGGTGAACACCCTCTTCAGTATAACTACACATTCTGGTATTCTCGGCGAACCCCAGGCAGACCAGCCAGTACACAGAGCTATGAGCAGAACATCAAACAAATCGGCAGCTTTGCTTCGGTTAGTCGCACATTTGTTTAAATTGAGGGCCAGATTTGAATATATAGACTATACACTCAATCCCTCTCTCCTTAAGCCTAAATTTTGTCTAAACCCAGAATCCACTTACACTCATACCAAACCACAAACATTTGCAGTCATAACTATAAACAAAAGCAAACACGCACTCACTAATACAACCCTACATTTTCTTAACTCTTCACAGTTCCGGTTGTTGTATCATTTTCATCAAAACTAATATACAGTCTGGGCCACAGGTGGAGCAGTTCTGGCGGTTTTACAGTCACATGATCAGACCAGGTGATCTGACTGGCCACAGCGACTTTCACCTGTTTAAGGAGGGAATCAAGCCCATGTGGGAGGTGAATATACCAATATTTCTTGCATAACTCGGTGTAATTTGTTTTGATCTGTTGTTGTTGTTTTATTATTATTTATTTTTGCATTTTATAATTTTTTTTTTTTTTTTATGTACTTAAGAGAAATAACACTAACGTCTCTCTCTCTGTTTTGTCTCATCTATATCACTAGGATGATGCTAATAAGAGTGGAGGGAAGTGGATAATTCGGCTGCGGAAGGGCCTGGCCTCACGCTGCTGGGAAAATCTGATCCTGGCCATGTTGGGTGAGCAGTTCATGGTTGGTGAGGAGATCTGTGGCGCTGTTGTCTCAGTCCGCTTCCAGGTACTAAAACACTGTGCCTGAATACCTAATTACATCATGGGCTTTTGCTTCATTGTACTAATCTGGAGGTTTGTAGCTTCACTCCTCCAGTCTATACATTCAATAAATGTGACCAATCTGGAAATGCATATGGAGGTCTGTTGATGTGTTGCCTACATTAGAAAACTTAATGCAGTTGTTTATTCATTTTTAGGTTATTTCTCCATTATCACACAGTTTTATTTATAAAATTTGTAGGTGGCATCATATTTCTAGCCCTTTCCATCTTCAAAGCAAGCAAAACATTGTAAAATATTTTGGTGTGTAGGGTTTTATTAAATTGTTGTTTTAAATATTTCCTTAGTGGTTTGTATGAGTGGATGTGTGACTTCAGACTATATTTAATGTTCTTACCACACTTACACTCATGACACATTAATTATGAAGCAAATTAGTTGAAATAAGTGATTTAGGTTTATTGCTAGTAGTCTGATGGCCTTAAGAGTAGGTGGTTTAATTGGTGTGTGTGTGTGTGTGTGTGTGTGTGTGTGTGTGTATAGGAGGATATCATATCTATCTGGAACAAAACAGCAAGTGATCAGGCCACTACTGCTCGCATCAGAGACACACTTCGCAGAGTCCTCAACCTGCCACCAAACACCATCATGGAGTACAAAACACACACTGACAGCATCAAGTGAGTGGCTGCACACAAATGCACACATGCTTGCATTATTAACTTTATCCCAAGCACCAACAGGCTGTACAAAACATGCACATCTTTGAACTTGATCCAAAACACAACCATGGAGAACAAAAGACCCATTGACATTACATTTTAATAGGAAGATTTTATTTTACATTTGTGTACATTTTCTGTGTTTTCAGGGCTTGGGAGGATTTCCATGGACTGGTGAATGCTAGTGGTGGTCGCTAGGTCTTTCTCAAGGGTGAACAATGGCAGGGGTAGGGCCAGTATAGCACCTTTTTAAAAAAAAATAAATAAATAAAAAAATCCATCTATCTCCATATAACACTCCAAAACCTCTTCATGCCAAAAGCAAAACTGTACCATACTTGACCTTCAGTCTAAACCTTAACCACTATAATGGTTATAACCCTGCTAAATTTGATAAACAATTTGCTATTTTCAGTCTCTAATTTAATACAATGTTATTTCATTTCTAGGTTTAGTTACCTTCAGTGTGGATGAAGAGGACTTTCCTAGGGCATACAACTCACTTATTTATGAATTAACATTATATGAATAGAAAACAAAAGGGATATTGACTACTGGAAAGCCCATATTCCTGGTTGAAATATCTGTTCAGCTAAAATGCCCCTGAGAATGAAGGAGGAGTCAAATGACCAGTAACAGATGTTTTCAATACTTATTAAGAAAAACATAAGCTGGTGCAGAAACAAGCCTCAAAAATTGTCGCTACTGTGGTTCTGATGAAGGCTGATTAACAATACCAATCAAATTAAATTTGTTGAATCGTTGTACATTGTCATGTTGACATCATCTGGCAAGTTATTCAGCTTCACATAACCCACCCTTCTTAGAAAGCAAGTACTTTTATTTGATAGTCATAAACAGGGTTACATTTTACTATAGTGCAGTATTTTAATTTCAGTGTTAAAGCTTTGTTTTTGAAATTGTGAGAAACTATATTTTCAAAGTTTTTTGAAGAGATATATGATGTAATCTGTTCTTGATAATTTTTTTTTTTGTTTTAAGCTGAGTGTGTTGAAACTTAAAAGCCTAAAAGATATCGCACAGTGCCTGCTTCCCAGAAACACTTAGCATTCTGTGATTTTTGCCTTGGAAAGATATTTTTTGATTATGTTGTCAGCTGAAAAATCCTGATTCTCCTTTACCACCAAGTAAAACTGAAGAATATTAACTGATGTGGATTTGGAGATTGGGGTTGGTCATGGTTTGTGTACATCTTACATACTGCCTGGATTTATAAACTTGGGTGTGTTTGAAGTAATGTTTGGATTACTGATAGCAATAAACGTCAAATATGCAGCTGCTGCTAACACTGGCTTGTGCACTGATGTACTTTTAACAGAGTGTAAGATGGAGGAAACACTGAGGCCTGTAAGCAATCTGATCTCTAATTGAGATCAGATTTGATCTATCTGCATGTAATCTACTTTTAAATGAAAACAGTGACTTGAGGTTTTCACAGTTGTAGACTACTTCAATTTGATTATTGGTTTACCCGATATAGCTGTAAAGTTTAGGAACCATAGGAAGCACTTAAAATAATGAAAGACTGGTTATTTCTCCCAGTAAATTTGTCATGAGTGAGCGAGAGGAAAAAAGTCAGGAACCAGGAAAATGTAAATAATGAGCATTTGTATGGGGGTGGTGAGGGAGGTGAAGAAAACCCCCAAAATCGCAGATTGTTAATTAATGGATTTGAAATCTTTCATGATAGACTACGTGTCAAACGCAAGGCCTGCTGTTTTGTTTCATTTGGCCCACGCAAACATTAAAAAATAATTTTGAAATGCCCAGTACCTACTAAATATCCCACCCACGTTACACATGACCCACTCTACAGCATGTGGGCTCATATCTGATGGCTGAAATACTGGTTAAAGTCGATGACTATCTACTGTATTTGATGCTTCTAAAAGCTATTCAGAAACATGTAAAGTGTTGGCCTTTAGTGTGATTCAGTGGTTAACTACAAATCCTGAAATGTATCATCTCAGTGTAGAGACATACAATTAAGCTGAAAAAAGAATAACTGATAGTGTTGTAGGGTTTATTACTTGGCCCACTGCTCTCCTATGACTAAAGACGGAAATAGGTACAGTCAAAGGTTGAAATTGTGTTTTAACTTATAATTTATATATATGACTCCATTTATCTAATTATCTGACTCCAAAAGATAATCTTCTAGTTAGTGCTGGAAGTATAATATTTCAGTGTTCTGATTCATGCTAAACTTTAATTAAAATTACATTCTTACGTCAGAGGCTTTTATATAGCCCATAATAAACAATAATTATTGTTAGCTCAGAGGTTTACATCAATGTGTAAACCTCGGCCTTTCCTATTAGGTGTCAGAGTTCGATTTTAACATGTCTAACACAAGGCAACTTTAGCTTAGGAAACTATTTCTAATAACCATATAAATAGTAATGCATTTTTAATGCAACATACTTTCTTACAGAAGAACTACTGAATATTTAAAGATAGAAATGGCAAATGAATTTATGAAACAATCTCGCACATGAAGGTATACATAGAATGTATATACATAAAGTACTCCTGAGCCTCTTTGAAATGTATAGTGACCAAGATATCAAATGGGAACGAACCTATGTGTTTTATGGGGGGATAGAACCCAGCTGCTTAGGAACTATATCTTAAGTTCCTGAGAGTGGGTCAGTGGGATCAAAAGGGAAAAATGTCCCCCATGCAAACCAGGGATGCCAGTGTGTGTGTGGAGAAAGAGCAAATATTACAACATATACTGTAAATGTTGTTTCCTATACCTATGCTTTTTATATCACCACATCGTTCACCAGGAAATATGGATACAAATTTACATTCCCTGAGGAATAATGTAATTAAACACAGTTCAGATGACCAGTTTTGGCTTACCTGGTATCTGTGAAACACATTCCTGATCATTTTAATCTTAATCAAATTACTGCCACAATTGATAAATCTTCTACAAATCCCTCCTCCGGGATGTCTGAATGCAGAGCCATTTTTAATGGCCCGAGAACATGTGGCAGTCATCGTAGGTCGACGGGCAGTGATGATACAGGTGATTATAGAGCTGACCAGGACACGACTCCTGAAGATTCAGTTCCAGTAGGCATCTTTAGCTGTGTGGAGGCACTGGTCTGGTTTGCAGCTGAGGTCAGTCACCTGGTGTGGGTTCCTGTACCCTCCCAGTAAGCTGTGTTTCTCCTTTCAGCAGAAAGATGCATCTTGGACACAATTACCACTGAATACTGATGCATGAATGCCCCATTTTGAAGTTAGTCCTTACTTCCTTTGAGGGACTCAGGAGACCCCCATATTTCAAAGAGGTCCTCAATCCTTCAGAAACTTTTCTCTGTTATTTGGAGACACACTTGGATACACTGATATTCTTCCATTCAACACATATTGCAACTGTAAACTTAGAATGACAACATGCACATGGAATAGTGTCATATTTCATGAAAAAACAATGTGGTGAATATTTCTTTATCTTTAAGTGATGTAACCATTTGGTCCCATTAGATAACCTGATCCTTGATAATGATCTCTAATAAATTATTACATTTAAAAAGTATGCTCAGGATGTATAAAAGGGTGTGCATTAATGTTAATCAAAAATGACAATAACCTACAGATATTGAAGATAAGTTACTCCTGTACAAACTGAACTTGCATTACTCATTTTTCCCAGTGTTGACTAGACTATACTGATACCCTCCTCAGGTACTGAGAAGTAGCCTAATATAATCTATAGTTTCAATCAACATTATTTAACCCCCATTGCAAATCAGGTTTATTGTCAAAATTTACAGACTTTCAGCTGTTTGCAATGAACAAATCAGACAAAAGCAATTGAAATAGATCAACACAGCGAATGTTTCAACTGGTTTCCCCAAATTCAACTGAAAATGCAATTTTCTCCAGTTTCAAAATTCAACCCCTTCATGGCAAGCATCTTTAGTACTTAGTAGGCCACCCTTTTGCTGTTATCACCGGCTGCAAACAAGATGCATAGCCAGACACCAGCTTCTGGCAGCGTTCCTGAGGAATCTTAGCCCATTCCTCATGAGCCATGGCCTCCAGTTCAGTAATATTCTTGGGTTTGCGTGCTGCAACTGCCTTCTTCAAATCCCACCAGAGATTTTCTAAGGGGTTCAAGTCAGGTGACTGTGATGGCCCTGTAGAATCTTCCAGGACTACTTCTGCAACTATTCCTTGGTGGAATTTGAGGTATGCTTTGGATCACTGTCCTGTTGGAAGGTCCAATGACGTCCAAGCTTCAGCTTCTTCAAAGACGGCATGAAGTTTTTGCCTAGGATTTCTTGACACTTCAATGAATCCATCATGCCTTCCACACGTTGCAGGTTTCCAGTGCCAGAGGATGCAAAGCAGCCCCAGAGCATCACCAAGCCACCACCATGCTTGAGTGTGGACAGTGTTCTTTCTTCATTCTTCTTCCTCCAGACATACCACTGATCCAAATGTTCCAGATTTGTTTCATCGTTCCACAGAATAGAATCCCCAAACTTCTGTGGCTTATTTATATGATTTTGAGCCGACTTTGCTTGTGCTTTTGGATCAGTAGTGTGTACGTCTTGGAGTTCAGGAATGGAAACCTTTTGCGTTTAGTATGAACTATACTATGCTCACTGAAACCTCAGTGTCTGTTGCCATCAAATCTTGCTGCAAGTCTTTTGCAGTCATTCGAGGGTTTATCACAACCTGCCTTCTCAGAAATCTGGTTGTAGCCGTTGATAGTTTCCTTTGTCCAGGTAGTGTACACTCAACAAACCCCTAGCCAGTTCAGGTATTTCATGTGTTCCAGCTCAAGCATACCTGGTGCAACTAATGAAGCCCTTGATTAGTTGCATCAGGTGTGCTTGAGACAACACCTGTTTTGCATATTTGTTCTGTTGTGAGGGATTCTCTTCAGGGGGTTGAATAATTTTGAAACTGGAGAAATCATTATAAATTGCATTTTCAGTTGAATTTGGAGAAACTATTGAAGCATTCATTGTGTTGAACTATTTCAATTGCTTTTGTTTGATTTGTTCATTGCAAAAAGCTGAAAGACTGTAAATTGTGACAAAAAACCTGATTTGCAACAGGGATGAATAATTTTGATTGCAACTGTACTTGTAAATTAATTAAATGTAATTAGACATCTCACTATAGAAATAAAACAAATCAAAAATGAATATAATGACTTTTAAAAAAAAAAAAAAAAAAAAAAGAAGAAACTGGTATAAAATCCAGAGCTTCTTCTGGAAATACTGGGAACAGCGCAAGAATAGACATTGAATGGAATGCTAGGCCATTACACAGGCTTGACACAAACTCACTTGCACGCACGCGCGCACACACACACACACACACACACACATTCACACCTAGGGTCAATGTAGGGTGCCTAGAACACCTACTGGCAGGCTATCTAATTCCTATATGTATTAAGACACCTCATTTGTGTTTTCCCTATGTGTGTGACTATGTATTTTACTTCAGTGTAAGCAGTAGAACAAGGCAGGCTGTGTTGTTAAAGAAAATTAATCAATGGCTTTAGACAAATGTGATTTGAGAATTCAGCATTGCTGTGAGATAAATGTAAATAAAATGCTCCACCAAGAGGCAATATGACACTTATTTGTTATCAATTAGTGTTGCAAAATTTGGAAAATCCTGGTGCTATACCAGGGACCCAGTATTAAAAATAATAATAATGTTGTGAACTGCCTTTATTAACTATCCTGTTGCTGTGTGAGAGCATTTTATATAAACTACAGAGGTGTCGCACCTCTAAATACTGTGGGGAGAAGCATTATAAGTTAAAATTCAACAATCAACTCTACTCGTGAGTAGGGCTTTGTTGGTGTTATTTATGGCAGAAGTAAACAATAAATGCCATTAGGAGAGATCAGGAAAAAAGTTAAACATAGTTAACACATGATTTTCACTACTTTAGTCTAAATGTACTACATTAGCAACTATAGGATAGCTGTATTTTCATCACTCTAAATGTATGTTCAATACATAAACAACTGTGACAACTTTTAGCTCAATTAGCCTAAATGCACTACAATGCATTAACAACTATTCAACATCAGCTAAAGCCACACTAGTCTAAATAGCATGTGTTCCTATAAGAACAGTTGTGGTTGTATTTGATGGAAGAAACTGTGATTTTAACAATATATGATTAGTTCAGTTATCAAAGTATTTTATAAGCCAGCTGGTTATAACAGAATGCTGTTTGGACATCTCTTTGTCAAGACATAAGTGCATAAAGCACAGAAGGTCATTAACCATGGCAACATCAAATCCAATATTTAATATTAGAGGCCAGCTAGCCCCTTTGCTAAAAGCCCCCAAATCTTGGCACTTCAACGAATAAAGCTATAAGGTCACACAGTGTTTTTTGCACAGGCACATTTATATGATCTGAATGTGCATTTTTGCGCCAATAAAAATAAGGTGTTGGACGTCCGTTCACTAAAGACCAGCATTTCTAGACTGCATGGCCAATTTTGTGGCAGAAGGAACAGAATTTGCCTTGCTTAATATGTGAGTGGGATCTCACACTTTGATTTGAGCACACTTTTGTGTTACGTTTAACTGCTCAAATTTGAAGATCTTTCTTCTCACATGGAGCAGCAAGTGGTGGCTGTGCAGTTAGTTTACCTATAGTCTGTACATGTGATTTGTCCAGCTCAGCTGCTACAGGATTCTGGATGGGTGGCACCATTACCATGCAGAAACAATATAACTGGATCAGATCTGAGTGACTGAGATAGTGTGGGCGGAATCTCAATTTTCATTTCATTAGTCTGATCCAATCTGCAACTAGAACTGCTCCGTGACGTATTCTCAGCATGTGATGTCATCCTAGTGCAAATTTGGGAGCTGAGTGTGAAACACTGTTCTCGATTAACTTGGCATTGACACAAAATTCCTCTAAAGCCATTTTATAGCGTAATAGTTGAGTTGATCTGCTGACGCAATCCCTCCATTTCATTTTAGCAGGTTGTATTTAACTCAAACATTGTCTTGAACGCAATTACAGCATCCTCCAAAGAATCCAGGCTATTTCTATACACTAAGTATCGAATAGCCGATATATTACGTTTGTTAAACTTTGGCTTGCTTAAGAAAAAATGTTGTGCTTTAGTGCCATTTTTAGTGCCATGTTCCGAAAAGAACCACTCTAGAACAGACTCCCTGTGCGTCTACAACTAAACCTTCGTGTTGCATGCTATTTCATTTTTTTCACATCACCAGCCCACATTCGCATGAATTCTTGCTGGATTTCACTCATCTTTCCCTTAGCCATTGTGTATAAAGCTAATACTTTTTCTCAGATTGTGCGCGTCAGAGCGCTTGCTACACTTTGGTTTTCCGACCCGTTCTACAAATGTCATATATATCTCGTGCACCTAGAGCTTTCCCTGCTGCTAAGAGTAAGAGATGAGTTTGTCTTACCTTAGAGGGGGTCAAACCAAAGCACAGGCACAAATCCTTTCAGCGTAGGGTCCTTCCTGCTAACTCAAGTCTTAAAAAGATGTTACCAAATACTCATACAGTCATAATCGGCAAGTGAATGAGTTTCTTAATGCAACTGTTTCTGATTTTTGCACGACGGATATTGAATTTTTACTGAATATAGGGCACTTAGCGCCATTTTACTATGCCGCAGACTACAGACCACTTAGACACATCTGGATATTTGTATCAGACAGGTTTTAACTTAAACAGATTGTGATGATGATCACCACAACTGTAGGAATGAATCCTGGCAGTATAGGCTACTTGATTATTAATATTAGTGTTAAATCACATGAGACCTTCAGTTACGCGATTTCAAATCAAACTAGGTTACTATGATGATAATAAGGTGTTAATCGCGATGATTAAGTAGTTTGATCATGTCACAAAATAATTTTATCACCTCGGGGTCACCAAAACTGTAGGGATAAAATATTAAGGGTTTATTACTTGGCCCACTGCTCTCCTGTGACCAAAAACGGAAATAGGTGCAGCCGACGGTTGAATGCATGTTAAATGCGTGACTCCATTTACTTAATTATCTGACTCCAAAAGATAATCTTCTAGTTAGTGCTGAAAGTATAATAGCTCAGTGTTCTGATTATATTTAGTCTAAAACAGTTTCATTCTAAACTTTCCTTAAAATGACATTCCTACATCAGAGGCTTTTATATAGCCCATAATAAACAATTATTTTGTTAGTTCAGAGGTTTACATCGACGTGCAAGCTTAGGCTTTTCCTATTTAGTTGTCAGAGGTCGATTTTTAACGTGTCAAACATAAGGCAACTTTAGCTTAGCAAACTATTTCTATTAACCATATAAATACAGTCATGCATTTTTAATGCAACATACTTTCTTACAGAAGAACCACTGAATATTTAAAGATAGAAATGGCAAATGAATTTATGAAACAAACTCACATATGAAGGTATACATAGAATAGAACAAATGTCACTTAAAAGAATGTTGATCTGAGCCGTGGACATAGGATGCGTGATGTTAAAGCATTAATGGCAAAAAGGCAGCATCTGATGTTAAGCCCCTTCCTTGATGTTACCAGCCCCCTCTATGTTACAAGCGTACCTTGGGTTCTCCCAAGTACATCATCTTATACCCCTGAGCCTCTTTGAAATGTATAGTGCCCAAGATACCAATTGGGAATGAACCTATGTGTTTTATGGCAGGATGGAACCCAGCTGCTTAGGAACTATATGTTAATTAAATTCCTGAGAATGGGTCGGTGGGAACAAAAGTAAAAATGTCCCCCATGCAAACCAGGTGTGTGTGTGTATGTGGAAAGAGCACATATTACAATATATATTTTAAATGTTGTTTCCTAGAATTATATCATATTTATATCACCACATCATTCACCATGAAATATGGATAAAAATGATACCAAACCTCCCCTGAGGATACTGCAATTAAACACAGTTTAGATGACCAGTTTTGGTTTATCTGATATCTCTGAAACACATTCCTGATCATTTTAATCTTAATCAAATTACTGCTACAATTTACAAGTCTTCTAGAGTGTGATGTGTGTGTTTATCTCAATAAAACATTTTTATTAATCAGTGTAATAAATGTTATACATAATGCAAATATAATTAATAGCTTCTGGTATCCAGTATTTTGCTAGAATCATCCTATTCTGCTGTCAGAGCTTAGATTATTGGTGTTAATCAATAGAGCCGATAATCGTACATTTAAAAAAATTTATAGCCGTAGATTATGGCCCTTCGAGTGGTGTTAATTTTCTTAATGAAAACTATGACGAAAAATGTTCGCTGACAACCTTTTCTCCATGATTAAGATGGGATGATGACAAGATGACACCGACATCATTAAACACTAACTGTGACTACAGTATATCAACATATTATCAACAATATTGTTGATATAATAAATAACTACACGATCATGAAAATAAATATAAGTATTATATCCACAGTTATGTTAGCCTACAAATAAACACATTTTTATAAATAAAAACTTGCTCAGTAGTTACATAGAGAGATATGAAAAAACTCCCCAACTAGATTCCCCCCCACTGCCTCACTGTATCAATTATAATCGTATGCTAAAAATGTCAAGAGTTTCAGTGACTACTATTACACTAAACTATTTAGTTTTCTTTGAGTAAGATAAGACTAAAATGCCCAGATGTTTAGTTAACTAAAATTTGACAAAAAACAAACAAACAAAAAAAACAAAACAGGATAAGGTTGACTAAATAAAATAAAAACTAAATAAAATAAAAACATTTGACACAGGACTAAGACTAAATTAAATAGAGCTCTTGTGAGGGCCGATAGCATGAATTCCCCCAAGTTCCAGAATATTTTACCCCAAAATACTGCCAGGCTTGGTCATAGATGGATACGTCAACATGATAATGATCCCAAGCATGCAAATCAACACAGAAATGGTTTCAGGAATACAAAATCACTGGTGTGCTGTGGTCATCTCAGTCTCTGTATTTCACTGTTTATATAGTCTTTATAAGTTTTTATATGTTTTTACAGTGGCTGTTTGGAAATTCAGGACATTTTGTAGATGTTTACAGTCCAACAATGCTGGTTTTCAATGTTTCTGGTTCAGCTCATTTCAAAAAACATATGATTCTGGGAAAAGAGAACATAATATTTTGTGTTCTCACTTTGTGCTGAAATTCGTTTAGGTATATTTTATTGAGATTTAAATTTCATAAACTTACCAGGAGAAATGTACTGGCTAGAAGTAAGACTTTGGCATTCACATTCATGTTCTGAGAGACTAAGGGAAGAACATAATCAGTAAGTAACCCAATCTGTTTGTGATTATTTTATTTATTTATTTATTTATTTTAATCTCAGGGAGCTAAAATCTGTATGTTTACCAGAAATCCAATCATTCAAATTCTGTTAATTTTGGCATATACAACATTTTAAATAAATTGGACATTCTGATTCTCACCATCCAACCCAAAATGTTCATGGTCCATGTTGCAGCTTTCATTGTAGCCTGGCCACTTTTTCCATACTGTTCCAATGTGTTCACCGATCATGGAGACAACCTAAGGTTTTCATGAAAAATCAGCAGCAAAATCTTTAGTATTACTGCATTGATAATATCTTAACTAAAACAGAACCATAGTACATAAAGGCAATCCAACTAATGAGCCTATAGATCACAAAGGAAAGCTGGCTGCTTTTGGAAAAGATCATTAAAGGTTAATCTACTTGGAACCTTTTGTAAAGTGAAAAACTACATTTAACTCCCCTTCAGGGACAATCAAAGCACTCTTAAGGGTTCTAGATGGGTTTTTTTCCCCCCTGAGTGCAATTTACTTGTCTACATGGTTTAGTTTCCAAACTGCTCCTGAAGCTTTGCTGTCCTGCAGCATTTAGTTTCATTCCAACCTATCCAGCAAAAACCAGGTGTATTCAGTTCCACTTGAAGATGTTTGTTTGTAACCTTTATTTAACCAGGTTAAAAACCTCATTGAGATAAAATGTCTTTTACAAGAGTCACCTTGCCAAGATCTACAGGAGCATGTTCATGGAAAAGGGTCTTAATTTTGATCTAAAACTCCAGGATCAACAGACTGATGGTGTTAATCTATAAATTGTCATGAGACAAGGCCAAGGCCTTATTCATCAAAGATGTGCATGATCAAATGTGATCATAAAATGTTTATGCAACTTGCACCAACAGTTTCCTTATTCCTTATTTCATTTTTGCCATATCTGATCAAAATCTTATCAGAGTGCTCCTTTTTCTCTCGCTTCAATTTACATTTGAGCATACAATTAAACAACCTGAAAAATGCTTGATTTGTGGTTAATCAAAAGTAATATCAAGAAATACATCTGTTATACTAATTAAAATTGTAGAAATATTAACCACAATAATCAAATAATATTATCTGAATAAAATACAGGAATTGAGATTTACTGTAATTTTCTAGAGTCCCCCTGAAAGTATAGGAACAGTAAGGCCAATTCTATTTTTTTTGTTATACACTGAAGACATTGGGTTTGAGATCAAAAGGTGAATGAGACAATAGAATTTCAGCTTTCATTTCATGATATTACATCTAGATGTATTAAGTTAAAAATGGCACCTTTTGTTTGAACCAACCTATTTTCAAATCATCAAAAATATTGGAACATATGAGTGACAGCTGTTTCTTATTGCCCATGTGTGCCCTGTTAGAACAGTTAATAGCTCTGAATGTCTGCTCTTGGGTAAAGAGAAAATCTCGCCTCAAAATGCACTTTTTCAGACAGGCTTTCCAGTGACTGTGTCTATGTATCTTTTTATTGTTTGTGGTGTTTTTAAGCCTGCATTGAGGGCTTCTGTGTGTTTTAGGCCAAACTGATGGCCTCCTGTCATTTTATGTTTTATGTGTTTCATTGCTTGTAAGGTGTCCTTGAGTGCCATGAAAGGCACCTATAAATAAAATTTATTATAATAATAATAATAATAATAATAATAATAATAATAATATGTGTGAGTGGCAAAAGTGAACATTAGCTTTCAATATCTGATGTTGACCCCCTTGTCCACCAATAACTGCAACTAAATGTTTCTGGTAACTGTTGATCAGTACTGCGCATCGGCTTGGAGGAATTTTAGCTCATTCCTCAGTACAGAACAGCTTCAACTCTGGGATGCTGGTGGGTTTCCTCACATGAACTGCTTCCTTCAGATCCTTCCACAACATTTTCTACTGAATTAAGGTCAGGACAAGACATTGACTTGGCCATTCCAAAACATTAAATTTGTTCTTTAACCATTCTTTGGTATAATGACTTGTGGTAGCTCAGTGGTTAAGATGTTGGATTACTGATCAGAAGGTCATGAGTTCAAATCCCAGCACTGCCGAGCTGTCACCGCTGGGCCCTTGAGCAAGGCCCTTAACCCTAAACTGCTCAGTTGTATAAATGAGATAAATGTAAGTCACTCTGGACAAGAGTGTCTGCCAAATGCCGTAAATGTAAATGTAAATGTAATGTCCTTAGGGTTGTTGTCTTGCTGCATGACCCACTTTCTCTTAAGATTCAATTCATAGATAGAGGTCCTGACATTTTCCTTTAGAATTCCTTGGTAGAATTCAGAATTCATTGTTCCAGCAATAATGGAAAGCCACAGATATGAATCTTACATACAATACATGCAATCTTATGGAAGTGTATATAAAAACAGCGCACACCCATATTTGGTTATAAAATATGCACCCAAAATATGCCTAATTTCAGCTTGTTTCCACAGCTGAAACTGATTTATCAATTGCCCTTGATTTGATTTGCTTGCTTGTTTCCTTGTTTTTCTTGTCATATGACTGTTTTATGCATTATTATACTTAGATTCATTCACCATTCCATGTGCATAAAATTGTTTATTATTTCCAGCAATAAGATCTTCACCAAAAAGACTAAAAGAGAGATAAGCCACATAAGGTTTGATTTAACTTAGTATGAGGTATCTGACCTTAAACTCCTGGTCGGAGATGCAACGGATTGGACAGTAGGAGCCTTGTATCCTCAGGAAGGGAGAGTCTGCAGAGTCACACACCTCAAAGTAGGGTGTGAACATACTCCACCTGGCAGATGGGAGAGCCGTGTTATGCACAGCCACAGTTTCTGTAGGTGACACCAAAATGTTGATCCAATGTGCTACAATCAGTGACCCTTAGATAAGACTGATGAAAACACAAGTAGTTTATTTTTAACTGCATGCAATCATGTCAAACAAAGTGTTCTAGGGTTTGATACACCTCTAGGACATCTACCTTTATTACAGTGGTAGTTAAACAACATCAAGTCCGCACTGTAAATGTACAAGTGGCCTACACTGTACAAGTAGCTTTGGCTCTCAAATAAAGTCAGAGTTATTTTTCCGGGTGCTGTGAATAAAATGCTGTACGAGTGATTTAATTCCACAGAGTTCAAAATATCACTGTGTGTGTAGTTGCATTTTCAGAGCCAGCCAAAAAGTGAAAAGAAGGAAAGAGAGAGAGAGCTGAATGCTCACAAAGGTGACATCTGATGATGCAGAACAGCTAGCACTGGAAGAAAGTGGACAATGTGGAGGGAGAAAATGGGTGACAATATAAAAGGGGAAGAAAAGAGTTTTGGCAGCAGCACACTCATTGAAGTAACCATTTAAAAAAAAGGATTGAGTGTGATGTAATAATGGAAATTTTAAATTGAGCGGATTCTGCATAGAAAGGTGTCAGAATGGCAATTCAGAACAAGACATCTTTTTTTGTGCTTCTTTTCTCAAAACTGAAAAACGTGTTACTGAGGTTAAGGTTAGGGTTGCATTAGGATTAAATGTTACATACAGGCAGTTACATACATACAATACAAGTATGTGAACACTTGACAATACCACTCATATGAGGGTCTTCCCAAAACTGTTGCCAAAATGTTTTAAGCATAGAATCCTCTAGAATTTCTTTGCATGCTGTAGCATTAAGATTTCATATCACTAAACCTTTCACTAGAAGAGTGGAGGTTATGGTTTTTGAGTGGGATGTTCAATACTCAGGTGTCAACATACTTTAGGCCATATAGTGTATAAATATTATGTATTATTTTATATCCTGAAATGTTTGTGTGTGTACCTCTGGTGGACAGTGCCAATGAGCTCCCTCCGGGCCGTGTAGGCCCTCATCTCCATCAAGCAGAAGCCCAGGCAGCACATATCTCCTCTAAGTGGCCTTTCAAATAGGAAAATCTTCTGCCGGTCCTGGTCAAAACCCTGCAAAGTGCAGGCACGAGCAGGACCACAGCACTGCATACAAAGACATGAGGTTTCTGAAAGACAGAGCACAATAAATTATATA
>JANDJT010000103.1:11419527-11460272 GCA_024331685.1 Stegophilus panzeri
TACATTAAGCAAGAAATAAGACACAATAACGGCAGGGCTGAGACTACAACTGCCTGAGATCTAAATCTCCTAGAACACTAGGCAAGGCAAAGAGGCAAGGTCGTAAACAAGAACAAGGTCAAAACCAGAATAAACAAACATGGTATCATGGTAATGCCAGAGACAGAAGGCAAATGTCCATGGCCGCCATGTTTGTACGCCGCAGTGTAGGATGGGAAATGTAGTCACTGGAGCCAACACTCCCTTCCCTGGCGGTCCTGGCACTCTGGGCAAAATTTTCACACAGCCCTTCAGGTTACAATGCAGGCATTGTCCAACAAGTAGCAGGTTCCTCAAGGAGCTGAGAAGCAGACATGAGGCTGGGGCTGGTGCGCCGGGGTCTTTAGGCAAGACCCTGGGAATTTGTGACTTGGGAATTTGTGTCGTCAGTTTTAGTCGGGGGCTTGACTTCGTGGGCTGTCTCATCGGCCTTTCTTGAGGGTGGGGCGATGTCCTCAACGGAACACAGAGGCGGAGCGTCGTTCTCCATCGACTGAACTTGGTTGGTTGTGACGTCAGCAGACTCAAGCATGAGCATAACTTGGTTGATTGTGATGTCAGCTTCAGGCGTGAGCAGAACATGGTTGGTCGTGACATCGGCTTCAGGCATGAGCAGAGCTTGGTTGGTCATGACGCCGTCTTCAGGCATGAGAAGAGCTTGGTTGGTCGTGACGTTTTTTTTTTGGTTTTTTTTGGGTTTTTTTTGGGGGGGGGTGTCCTTAATGGCATTCAAAACAGCATTACTATGAATGCAGACCTTGATACACTGAAAAAGACACACTATTCACATCACATAAATATGTATAAATAAAATTGCTTTCACTCTGCCCACATTTTTTCCTATATTCTTTTGAATGTCCATGGAATAAAATATAATATCAGGTGTCACGAGTGTACCTTCTGCCATCATTTACATATTTGCATGGCCATGTAATATGAAGCAACGTGATAACATGAAATAAAAATGACCTTATATGGCTATGGGCACTATTTGGGCACAAGGCAAATATGTGCACACACTGCAGTATTAGACCATAAGCACATCATAATGAAACTAAAGTCAAATCCCGGACATTTTCTCAAATTTAGATGCTTTTTTAAGGTCCGACAAAGGGGACATGTCTGGGAAAAAGAGGACGAATGGTCAACCTAACAAAAGCATTTCAGAGAACAATTTGTGTTAATTTCTACCAAATTAACTTTGTGCAAAATGTATTTGCGCATGCTCCAGGAGGCTGCTCATGTGAGCCATGACTGACAAGAGAGAATCAGAACTTAGGGCTGTGACGGTGACCATGACAACCGCACCACCTGCGGTAATGTCACACCACGTTCATGTTTCTGCTTGAGTGGGCACTATGACAAGTACAAAGTACAACGTTTTGTATACAAGTTTAATAATAATAACAGTTGCGATATTAATTTGTATTGATAGCCTACGATATAGAGGGAGATTTTATGTTAATGCACAAATTACGTAATCATAATCAAATGCCTTATATGGTTTTGACTGTTAGTTTGGCGCGGGTTTGTTTGAGCAGCAAATTCTGCAATTTCACTTCGGGTTCTGTCGCTGCGATGTATCTTGTTGGGAAACCAAACATTACATCTGCGATTGGGGAACATTTTGGATTTGTGCCTAACGAGAGAGGTGAACCAATAAATTTGGATGAAGCCATATGTCGGCTTTGGAAAAAATGTGTTAAATGGGCAAACACTACAAATCTGAGGAGCCAGTCTCAGAACAGTCTCTGCATGAGATGTGGCCATGACCATGGCCCCAAAAGATGAGAGAATTGACAATAATTGTAAACAGTCTCTTAATGGTAAATAACATTTAATGGTTGCAGAGAAAAATTAATGGAAAGGCATTGATCACACTCTTCTTGTTTAAGGAAGGTCCCTGTTCAGGCACTAATTATATGTAACACTCAAAATTGGTCACATATATAAATGAGGGGAATTCATCCATCCAAAATTGCATTTCAGTCCAAGCATTAAAGAGTTTTGAGTCCAGATATAAATGATCAGATAGTCAATTTCTCACCAAGCCCTGGATCTTCAAGTAAAAGGTAAGGTTTTCAGCAGTATTCAAGTTCAATGTAGCAAAGATACAATCCAGCATGTATGATAATCCAGAGCATAACAAGGCTATAATCCAAATGGGCAACATCAATAAATGAGTACAGTCAAAACCCAAAGCATAATCCAGTTGAAATATTCTCAGTTTTGGATGAACAAACAAAGCACCCCATATTGAGCTGTAGAACAGCTCAACATAGGGTTTTGCTGGAATGAAGCTATAGTTGAGCAAACACTCATAGCCACTGCTAGCACACCTCTCTAACCAGTCTTGCTCTCTGCTTTAAGAAGGTAAAGCCTTCCTAGCACCCCCTTAAGGTTGGGAATAATATTGTGGTTTTAGAAAATAAATGAAACAGTTTAATATAACTGTTACAGTAGTTCTAATAATGCTTGGTGAAGTTTGGGTGTTACATTTTCTGAGATTGGTGCCCAGAAAGGGTTTCTTTCTAGCACTGGTCCAAACAACTTGTGGTTATGAAAATGTTGTTTACGAGTTGTTTTTTAAACTTGACAAGCTGCTATACTTGTGATGTTACATTACACAATATTTACAGTTTACAGCCCATGTTCTGTGTATTTATTGTCCTGTGTACTTATTGTTCTGTTCTGTGTATTTATTGTCTTGCGCTCGTCTCACACTGTTGTGTATTTGCACTTCATGTTTTTGTCATGTAATCAGGATGGAGATGGATACAATCACAGTTAAAGCTTTATTTAAAGAGATTGGCAGACAATTCCAAACGATAGGCGAAAACATGTTCAAAAACAGGTGTGGGTCAGGCGATCTACAAACAAGGTTGTCAGGGCAAAGGCAGAACATGAAAACTGAACGCAAAAACACAGAAACGATTTTTCACCTCAAGCAAAGACACACGAGGGGGTTAAATACTAAATGTAATCAAAAAGCATAACACAGAACAGTTCAGACATTAGGAAACAATAAATAACCTTACAGGGCCAGAGACAGGACAGAAACCAAAACAAACACACATGAAACAGTAAACAGAGTCTGACAACTGAGAAGCGCACACTGTCGCACTTTGGGCTGTTGAGCATGCTGCTCGCTCCAGCACTCACTGCGAGGGGAAATCTCTGACAGTAGTCTTGAGAATATTTTTAATACAATGATAAATAGTTTCTCCTATTATCTGAGTGGAAATTTTGTGTTATTGTGTATAATGTTTGTTCTATAATTTTTGCTTATTTGTATTAAGAGTGCCATTCTGGAGGTCTTCTGTACCTTTTTCCAGAAAAATATCTCTTTGCACATGTTTGTAGAATACAGTCAAACACTCAGATTTGCATTTGAAATTATTATATCTTATTAAGTAATTATTTCTTACACTATATTCATTCATCCATCCATTTTCTACACCACTTATCCTATTGAGGGACGCGGTGGCAGCATACTAAGCAAGGCAGACCAGACCACCCTTTCCCCAGTGACAGATTCCAGCTCCTCCTGGGGTATTCCCAGGTGTTCCCAGGCCAGCCGGGAGATATAATCCCTCCAGTGTGTTCTGGGTAGGCCTCGGGGTCTCTGCTCAGTGGGACATGCCCGGTAAAGCTGTACAGGCAGCCTCCCGGGTGGCATCCTTACCAGATGCCAGAACCACCTGAACTGGCTCTTCTTGATCCGGAGAAGCAGTGACTCTACTCCGAGGCTTTACCAGATTACTGAAGTCCTCACCTTATCCCTAAGGGTGAGTCCAGCAACCCTGCAGAGGAATCTCATTTCCATCGCTTGCACCCGGGATCTCGTCCTTTCAGTCATTACCCAACGTTCATGACCATAGGTGAGGATGGAGAGGTAGATTGATGTGTAAACCTCGAGCCTTGTCCGAGGGCTCAGCTCCCACTTGACCACCATGGACTGATACAGCACCCGCAATACTGCAGATGCTGCAGCGATCCTCCTGTCAATCTCATGCCCCCCCTTTCCATCACTCGTGAACAAAACCCCGAAGTACTTAAACTCCTCCACTAAAGGCAGCTGCTCCCCCCTAACTTGGAGCGGGCAATCCACTCTTTTCCAAGAGAGAACCATAGCCACAGACTTGAAGGTGTTGATTCTCATCCCAGCCGTGTCACACTCTGCAGCGAAATGATCGAGTGCGTGTTGGTGTTCACAGTCAGAAAGGGCAAGAAGCACAACATCATCTGCAAACAACAGTGATGCCACCTCCAAGCCGTCAAACTGGATACTCTCTCTACCTCTGCTGCGCCTTGATATCCTTTCCATGAAAATCACAAACAGGAGTGGGTACAAGACGCACCCTTGGTAGAGTCCAATACCCACCTTGTATGTCTTCGACTTAACACCAAGAATACGGACACAGAATACTCCCAAATATAATACGGAATATTCCCAAGAATATTTTGGGAATAACAGGACCGGATGGAACGCGTAAGTGGCCCCGGCACCCCATACTCCCTCAACACCTCCCACAAGACATCCTAGGGAACACGGTCACATGCCTTCTCCAATCCACAAAACGCATGTAGACTAGATTAGCTTACTCCCCTGCCCCCTCAAATATCTATGACAGGACAAAGAGCAAGTCCATTGTTCCACGGCCTGGATGGAATCCTCATTGCTCCTCCTGAATCTGAGGTTCAACTATAGGATGAAGGCTCCTCTCCAGCACTCTGGCATAGACTTTACCAGGGAGGCTGACAAGTGTGATCCCTCTGTCGTTGGAACACACCTCCTGGTCCCCTTTCTTGAAGATGGGGACCACCATCCCAGCTTGCCAATCCAGTGGAACTGAATGCTTCTTCCATGCAACATTGAAGAGGCACATCAGCCATGCCATCCCAACATTGTCCAGTGCTTTCAACGTCTCTGGACGAATCTCGTCTACCCCTGCAGCTTTACCCCTGTGGAGGCCCTTGACCGCCGCAGCAACCTCAGCTGCAGCGATAGATACAATCTTGCCAGAACTATCCAGCACTTCCTCCTGCACGGAGGACGTGACCCCCGGGTTGAGGAGTTCCTCAAAGTGTTCTTTCCACCTCTCAATGATCTCCCAGTAGTGCACAGTGTTTCTCCAACCTTGCTGAGAACAGCTTGGGCACTATCCCGCTGTCCCCTCATAAGGTGCTGATTGGTTTGCCAGAACAACTTTGAAGCCATCCAATAGTAATTCTCCAACTCCTCCCATACCCGATCTTTTGCTTTGCTGACCTCCCCTGCTGCAGCCCTCTTGGCCAACAAGTACCTCTCAATCAACTCCGGAAACCTATATGCAAGCATTGCTTGGAAGGCCTCCTTCTTCAACTTCTTCTTCAACACCGGTGTCCACCAGCGGGTCCTGGGGTTGCCTCCTTGACAGGCACCAACCACCTTCATGCCACAGCAGGCTGCCTTCACAATTGAGGTCTTGAACAAGGTCCATTCGTACTCAATGTCCTTGGCCTCACTCAGGATACAGGAGAATATTGTCCTCACTGCATCATCAGCCAGACGTTCCCAGCAGACCCTCACTGCTTATTTGTGTCTCCTGGGTCTATCCGGCCGGCATCCCATTCATCGGCTCCAACTCACCACCAAGTGGTGATCAGCTCTTCACCCAAGTGTCCAAAACATACCGCCTTAGGTCCAATGATGCAACTATAAAGTCAATCATCGACCTTCGGCCCAAGGTGCTCTGGTACCAACTACACTTATGAGCATCCTTGTGCTTGAACATGGTGTTTGTTATGGACAATCCATGACTAGCACAGATGTCCAATAACAATTCACTGCTCAGGTTCAGATTGGAGTTAACCTTTTGGAGTTAACCAATTAACTTTTAAGATCTGTTTTTGCCAAATGTACCAAATTGTTGATTTAGCCACTCCTAAAGTTTCTGCTATCTCTCTGATTGGTCTGTTTTGTGTTTTCAGCCTAATGATGGCCTTCTTCACTAGCATCGACACGTCTTTGCACCGCATAGTGTTCCCATGAACAGCTACCGAATGCAGATTTTACACTTCAACTCCAGACCTGTTATAATAACAATAACAATAACAACAACAACAATAATAATAATAATATTAATAATAATAATAATAATAATTCCATACATGTGTATAGCTTTTTTATCCAGACACTCAAAGCGCTTTATATTGTATGGAGGGAATCTCCTCAACCACCACTAGTGTGTAGCATCCACCTGGTTATCTCCACCTGGTTAATAAATAGGCAACACTTGGCCATGGAACTTGTCGAATTACTTTTGAGCCTGTGAAAATGGAGGCACTATGTAAAAAGTGGCTGTAATTGCTAAACAGTTGAATAAAAATAAAAATGCAATATTTTTGTTAAAGCCCTTGAATTAAAGCTAAAAGTCTACACTTCAATCACATCTTGATTGTTTTATTTCAAATTGTGTTGCTGTACAGAGGCAAAATTATGAATATTGTGTCACTGTGCAAATACTTATGGACCTGACGGTATATGCCTGTGTTTTTCCCTTAGGCTTCCCTGTCTGAGACGGAACCAACCTCATACCAATGAATATTCAAGGGGGTACAAATCAGGCCTTGCTGAACTGAGGTAGTTAGTACCTGCCTCACCCTTGCATCATTTTGGGGACTAATTGGCTTGGGTTTAATGAAATATAAAAAGCCATGATTACAGATGGGTCCTACCACAGTGTAGCAAGGTGTGGGTTTTGTGGCACTGACTGGGGAGGCGGTGCCAGGGCCATCAATGGCTACTTTGTGTCACAGTGACTCAGGGGAGAGGATGGACTCCTCCATAGTGATTCCTCTTGCAAGTCATGTATTCTCCCTAAGGCCGAGCACTGCATGCTGTGGCTCTCAGTGCAAATTTCAGCTCTCAGCTCTATGGCGCCTACTTCCGGGTTGTCATGTTTGTTTACATTGCCACATGCATTTTGATTTGGTTTGTGTCTGGTCTCTGCCCATATCTTGTCATTGATGGTCTCCCTAGTGTGTCATTATTACTTTTTTAAAATTATTTTTATTTATTTTTATTGGTATCTCATGACAGAGGCCGATGAGGCTGCCTCCAAAGCCAAGCTCACACCAGAGGCCAAAGAGGCAGCCTCCCAAGACAAGGTCATGACAGAGGCTGACGGAGCAGCCTCCAAAGCCAAGCTCATGACAGAGGCCAACAGGGCAGCCATCCAAGCCAAGCTCATGCCAGAGGCCAATAGGGCAGCCTCCCATATCCACCCCACTCTGCCACTAGATCCCGGTAAGGATGTCGTCGCGCTGCCACCAGACTCCAGCTAGGATGTCATTGCTCTGCCACCTGGTTCCTACTATTCGGTCCTATTTCTGCACCTCTGCTCCTCTGGGAAGATCAGAAACCACCCAATAGCTGCTCCCAAAGTGCCACGGAGAAATGCTTTTATTTAGCAGGCCTTTGCCGCAATGTACGCAGGTGTTGTGTGTATGCAGATGGATTGGTATGGAACTCACTGGGCCATTAGGGTGGAGTGCATGAGGATATCGCTTTGTTTTAGTTTTGGTGGATTATGCAATGTAATTTCCAGAAGCAGTGCCGCTTCACAGCATCTAAGCATGCAGTGTTACTGAGGCACTCTTATGCATAATCTCCTGAGTTGGAAAGCTGAAAAAGATTCAGACTGCATTGATGTCATGCACACTAAGCAAGCAATATAAATTGATTAAAAAGTAAATAGATTTGGACCAGTGTTTGCCATCCTCAAACGGGTGGACTGGTCAAATGATCAGACAGTCAAAAATATCATTCATAAGTTAATTCAAAATAAGCCCTTGTTGTTTGCAGTACAAGAGGTCTGCAAGCCTCTTGTATGAAACTACTGTAGAGTGGCAAGCCGCAGGGCATGCTAGGTATCATTAAAGAAAATTGGGAGGAGGGACCTTCGAATAGTAAAAATTAAATTCAATACATTCTGGATCTGAGAGCGAATCTCCACACATTAGGGCAGCTAACATAGGAGAATTGTGTCAATCTCAGCTGGAGATGGGAAATTGCATTACCTTGCATTACCACCCATGTTAAGTTCCAAATTACTTGCCAAGTGGCACGGGCCTTTGAGGTCACACAACACGGGGGGTAAGTCAACTATGAGGTCCAGCCCTCAGATTGATCTCACTAAAAAGTGCACCAGATCTGGTCCAGTGGACAGAGCAGTGTGAACAGGCCTTTTGCCAGATAAAAGTGCTTCTGTGTAGGGGCCTGCTGTTGCATTTGCCAGATTTCTCTATCCCTTTTGTTCTGCAGATTGACATTTTGGAGGGCTGGGATCTGTTTTGACTCAGGTGGTGGAGAAGGAGGAGCACCCATTACTATACATCAGCCGGAAACTCTTCTTGCAGGAGAGCAAATGCAGTCCAGTGGAGGACTGATTGGGTATCAAATGGGTGTTCCTCACCTTCAGATACTCTGTCTTGGGGTGCCCCTTTACCCTCTGGTTTGACCAGGCCCTGTTCCAATGGCTCCACCTCATGAAGCACAATTTGTTAATACAGCACGGTTTCACATTATTTCAGTATGGTATTAATATTCTACCAAGGCCACTGAGAGGGAAAATACACTGTTGAGAATTTACTCCTCTTAATTTTGTAATCCATGAAAAAAAAAAAAAACATTCTCCACACTGTTGTGTGAGACTAAACAGCTCAACATTGATTGAAAAGTGTAGAGTTTATTGGTTCTTTCATTGGATGTGTGATACAGTACAGGATTAACTGAGTGCAGTGCTGCAAATAAAGATGTCAAAAATGATTTTAAAAACTGATTCAATGGGTGCTGGAGCAGTGAAGCATTCCCAAGATGCATGTTGTAACATTGTAAATGTTCTGATTATACTTCTGATTTAATTCAACCTGACATCCTCATATTGTGTTTAGGCAGAATAAGCACTTTAGTCTGACTAAAAATGTAAGCATTTATTGAGATAAATTTCATTTGCATTCTGTTCTTTCTTTTTTTTACAAAAATATGAAGTGGTTTTATCTATACAAATAAATACATTAAAAATTACATCAGTCCAGTTCAAAAAGTGGTTCCACCTCTTATGTATTGCAATGAATAAATTAAGGACACATGGCCCATATGGGTCATGTGTCCCATATGGGTCACATTGCTTATATGGGTCACGTGGCCCATATGGATCACATGGCCCATAGAAATACTATCAGTGAAAAATATGATATCAGAACATCAGTTCTAGAAAAACTCCAAGTACCAGATAGGTTCAGTGCACAGAACCCTGCTCAATGTCTGTAAGTTTTTAAATTAAAAGTCTTTAAATTAAAATATCGAACATTTTTGACATATTGTTCCCCAGAATATGGCACTAATGACTACTGAAAAATACTTCAAGAAGCAATCATTCCTCTGTCAGCTAATAGGCAGCTGAAATTTATATAATTTATGAAAAAATATCATTTAAACCTGGCCTGAATCTCAGGCTGCAAAATTCTGTGGACAAAATGCATCACTTTAATCAGTTCTGTCCAGCTCTTGAAGGGAGGAGCCTTCAAATAATAGTAAGTAACTTTTCTCTAGCAAGTTATATACCCAGGTCAACTGAAGTTTACTGCTGTATGTCACTTCAAACATGTGAAATTATACTGAATCCAGACAGTGCTGGATGTAAGATTGGGTGATTAATACCCACTGTCCACACCAATACAGACTGCAGTGTGGAGTGAGGTATGTTTATTTACATGCCTCTTTAAGTTTTAAGCGCATCAAACGCTAGAGCAATGATGCGTGGCATGCTCCTATAAAATGAATCATTCTCCAAGCCCACAAGACTGTAGAAGGTCAAAGGATGTCCGCCTACAGTTGCTTTGATGCATGCTTCATATAGACCATGTTCATTTTTAGTGGTGAGGTCGACCAGCACCTGAAATTACACACACACACACACCTGCAGGGTTAACACAATGTTCAAAAGCACAATGCAAAGCCTATTACATACACTCTGTGTTTTATATCAGTCGGCACCAAACAATTCATTGTTATATTCTACCTGGTTTTTGAGCCTGGCATTTAAGCCCTCATGTTTCTATATTCAGTGTGCAGTAATGCTCAGTGTGCCTTAACCTGACTTACCAAGCCTTGCATTCTTGTATCTTGATATTCTGGTTTTTGATCTTGCCTTATTGCTTAGTTTTTGGATTTGCCGACATTGTACTGTTTGCTGATCGTCTGACTTTACTGCTGTTTTAGTTTATAGTTTTTGCTTCATGTTTTGGAATTGTTTGCCAGTGCCTTTTTAACACCCTGTCAGCCGAACACAAGCTGCTGCATGAAGGGAAGGGCTGGAGATGAAAGGGAAACAAAGTCTCTAGCCAAGGTCATGCCATGCATGTCTATCTTAGTTCATGCTGTTTTTTTCACCTGACCATTCCCAGATTCTTGACCATGACCACATTTTTGTCTCATGATTTGGAGACAAATTTGCAAGCTTTATAAATAAAGTCTTTTTTCACCTGCATTTGGATCCCTATCTGCCTCCTCTCTTCATTCATTCTCTCACTTCCTCACCTCTTGGAAATTCATGTTGAGTTTGCTTGGTGTGATGTTTAGAATCCAGTTGTACATCTCCTTGGTAATGATGACCTGCTGTGCCAACTCTGCAACCCCAGGACACGCTAAAACACAGATACACACTCTTTCAGTCCAGATACACATGGTTTCAATCAATACATAAGCCAGTCTCATTTACCATGACTATTTTATTAGATTGTGGACTGGTTGTAAAACCTTAATAGATGAGTTAAATCTTTTATTGTTATCCTGTTTTATTGGGTAAGCCTGGTATTTTTGGACGAATTTTAATATCTTATGGGTTTTTAATATTTTGGTCAAAACAGTTTTCAATGCAGTCACTTGAATAATTAATACCTTTGGTACTTGCTTCATGGATCTGTCCATCAAGCAGCTGCCTTCTGTGTCTCCTTTGAGCAAACACTGAAAAAAAAACAAGAATCTAAATTCTGAAGACACTAACACTACAGTATTTCCGAAGGACCTTCTCTGGAAAGGCAGTGTACCCTGACCACCTTGTAATAGTGGAGCATACAACATTATCCTTTCATGAGATGAGATACTTCGAATTCTTTAGAAATTTTCAACACAGATTTAATCAGAACTATTCAAATTTGTTCAACTTTCAGTTCCAAAAGTATTGAGGGAATGAAAATCACCACTTTTCCTCTTGCTGGAATACAAATGAAGTAGCAGGGGAAGTTGGGTAGGGGTGGAGCTTGTCACTGGCAGTCTTCCTTCCAGTAAATCAAAGCTCTCCTTGGTCCTAACCACCTGAAGTGCAATGAGCTCTCCAACTCTGGGTACTGGATATGCTCTTTCAAAAAGATTTTCTGTTTCGACTTCAGGTCTTCCCACATGACTGTGACTAAGGAGCTGAAACATTAGAGTGTGCCACTTCTTGTGTGGATGAAGTGGATTCTGATGTTCCACCTTGAATATCAGATGCTCTTCTGGAAATGATAAAGTCCATCCAAAAGGAGTGTCTCTCCAAAATTTTAATTGCAGAAATGTGGCAAGATGCCAGTCTGAAGCAAAGCAAAGTAATGGTGTAGTGCAGATTTCTGTCAAGCTGCTGAAGTGTTGAGTTATTGTCGTTAAAATGACACAACACTGGGTTATATTTCTAAGGAATACTGAAGAATAAATTTAAAGTTTGACTTTTGAATAATGTAACCTACAGTGGTGCTTGAAAGTTTGTGAACCCTTTAGAATTTTCTAGATTTCAGCATAAATACCTAAATTATCATCAGAATTCTTTAGAAGTCCTAAAAGTAGACAAAGAGAACCCAATTATACAGATGAGACAAAAATATTATACTTGGCCATTTATGTCAAGGAAAATGATCCAATATAACATATTTGTAATATTAAAAAAAATATGTGAACCTCTATGATTAGCAGTTAATTCGAAAGTGAATTTAGAGTCAGGTGTTTCAATCAACATCAGGTGTGAGTGAGCACCATTATTCTTCACTATCCCCTCTATGTTATCGATCGCTTTTTGGTTCTGCTCTGCGCTGTCTGGGTTTTGGAAGAACGTAATTTCTGTGGTACTATGTTTTTGAAAAGGATATCAATCCTGATGTGGAATTAGCTCTGGTCAGATGCTCTGACCCTACATTATCTGTTGCATTGACAACAGTTGTGTTTGGTATGGTGGTGGCTAAGAGGGAGATATTGATGGAATGGAAGTCCACCTCGCCACCTAGCTTTCAAAAATGGCTGGCTGAGATGGTTGCCTCCCTCAAGGTTTAAAGGATTTGTAGATTTTTAAAGACCGGTGCTTCCAAAAAATTCAGCAGGATCTGGGGCCCCTTCCTCAAGTATATTTTTAAGAGCTAAAAACGGACTATTCACCTGTCATATATGATGGATAATTTTTATTTTGTCTCACATTTACCCCATTTCTTATGTATCTTTGCGGGGTTTAAATGTCTAGGGCAGTGGTTCTCAAACTGAGGTACGTGAGGTGACGGAGGGGGTACGGGAGCAAAATGCTGAGATTTACTGTTCATTTAATTCCGCCTCACTAAATAACAATAAAATTCTAATTCGTGTTTTTCCCATGGACAAAAAAAATAAACTTGTGCCCCCTCCAGTGTACAAACAGCAAAATTGCAATGTTCTAAAGGTCAAATACATGACATCCAATCAAATTATCCTGTCTTTCGTGGTCAAAACTGCATCCACTCACAGTCATGCGTCAGTGTGCATCTTACCGCATGTGTAACATTAAAATGGAGAAGTACAAAGATTTCGGCCCGCAACCACAGCAAGCACCGCTGATCCACAGTCCTCTGACAGCAGTGGCCCAGGTCCCTCTAACACTGCATCCGTAGCAAGCGTACGTGTACCCACTGTTACCAGTCCAGTTCACGCTGATACACACAGCGATGTATCCGAAGTTGAAAAGCCAGCAATTCGCAGAAAAACCATCAAAGAGGCGCAAATATGATGAGAAATATATTTCTTTGGGCTTTACATACGCTGACAGTGAAGAAAACCCCCAGCCACAATGTGTATATGTGCAAACGTACTCTTTCATAACTGCATGAAACCAGCATTTCTGTGCAGACATTTAGAAACAAAGCATGTTACTTACTTTTAGCTAAATAAACCTCGAGAGTTTTTTGAAAGACATTTAAGGGAACTCAGGAGTAGTAAGACCCTTATAACAGCGTAGGAAAACCTAAATAGGAAGGGTCTGGAAGCATCCTACATGGTGAGTTGCAGAGTGGCTAAGACGGGCAAACTCCATACTATTGTGGAGGACTTAAGTCTTCCTGCTGTGGCTGATATAGCTGGTGTAATGCTTGCAGAAAAGGCAAAAAAAAAAAACCCAATACAGAGGATGCCATCGTCAGACAACACAGTTTGAGAGAGGGGGTACGCAAAAGGATATTTAATGCCTGGGGGGGTACGCCACTGTAAAAAGTTTCGGAACCACTCTTCTAGGGTCATTGGTGATTTTGTTAAGGGTGTGTTGTATTTCTCTTTCTCTTTGTGCTCTTTTGTACATATTGTGTGAGATTTCATTCATTTCTTTCCTATTGATTCGTCTGTTGGGTTATCCTGTTAAAAGTCCGCCATCGTGTTAAGTGCAAAACTATGCTATGTACACAGCTTCTGTGTGTACATAGGTATTCATGCGATATATCTTTTGAAATTCTTGGAAAATTCTTGTGATTCGATTGATATAAACCATTTCAAGATACAATCACAACAGCAGCTACAATCAACGTCTCTGTCAGACCACCAACATACAAAAATAACTTACAAAACTTAGGCGACTCACATATGAAGCCTCATATTAGTCCACTGATCCACTAATCCAATAATCCAATTATGTAAAAATATTTCGTCCAAACCACATTATTACATCATTATATACCTACAGACTATTGCTGCATCAGTTCAAATTACAACAGATGTGCTTAGTCTTTCACATATTCTCCATTATAACTTCTCTTTGCTTGTGAATATTCCTTATCGCTTGACTTCAAAATGACAAATGGACTCTGACACCTCTGACAAATGGACCTTTCGACTGATACCTCATTTGAACCAATAGGAGCTTCCATAACCTGTCCATAACCTTCAATAGCCAATGATAGTCCATACTGAAGGGATAGTCCATGCCTTCCCCCTTTCCTTCATGAAAAGTTCAAGCCTATTGCAACCGATTGTGTGGATGCCTGGTGCATTATATAGCCAATTAAATTCAGAAAAATATGATAGCTGCTTTAGGGATGAGTTTCAACACTTCAATTTAAATGTGCATAAAGCTGCGTAACCAGTGGCAAGTGGCTCGTTTCCTACACGTAAAAGCATGTAAAGGTTTCAGTTATGAATATACATTTTGTAGATTGCTGGATATATGATGTGATAGCTCTTAGTGTCACCTTTCATTAGTGCCCAAAATCATGAATAGTAGCCTTATCCTATGTATTTGTACATGGCTAACAAGAGTCCTTCGGAGTCTCCAAAAGGTGATTTTGGTAAAAACACATGGACATACCCTTAGAAAAACATGTGTAAAATATTAATTTTCTTTGGTCTTATCAAATTTGAACTTGGATTTCACCTCCTGAAGAGGAGACTGTGGGAGAAGCCCCTCAAAACAAACAACTGAAAAAAGCTGCAGTGCAAGCTTGGAAAAGCATCAGAAAAGAAGACTGCATCAGTTTGGTGATGTCAGTGGGCCGCTGGCTTGATGAGTGGTCTGCTACCAAAGGTGCCATGTTCTAATTTGTTTAACAAATCTAAATGTAAATATCAGGAAATTAAATCTGAAATTCTGATCTATCACCTCACATTCATGTTTTGATCTCAACCCCAAATGTCTTTAGTGTATAGCAAAATATAAGAATTAGCCTTGCTGTTTCAGTACTTTCACAGGGGACTATAAAAGGAAGGTTAGTCTGAGCCTATGCAATAGCTGAGCTGACCCTTTTGCCATTTAGTTGTCATTTTCAGCTCTAATTGCACTTTGCCTTTTATGTGAGCATCACTAAAAGTAAATCAGAGCAGTGAGCAAATGTGGTACTTTATGGGTGAATGACATTTATCAATATATCTGTCCATTCAGTGAGTCCTGGTGCCCAGTAGATGGACCAGGGTCGTCCTGGAAGGAACCATGCCCAACAGAATAGAAAAGCCTTATCACAGCATGAAGACGTGAGCAAAAGTCTTCGTTGATAATTGTAAATTAATGTTCATAACTACACTCACCATCCACTTTATTAGGAACACTTGTACATTCATGCAGTTATCCAATCAGGCAATCATGTGGCAGCAGCACAATGCATAAAATAATGCAGATACAGGTCAAAAGCTTCAGTTAATGTTCACATCAATCATCAGAATGGGGTAAAAGTGTCACTTTAACTGTGGCATGGTTCTTGGTACCAGATGGGCTGGTTTGAGTATTTCAGAAACTGCTGATATCCTGGATTTTTCATACACAACAGTCTCTAGGGTTTTCACAGAATTGTGCGAAAAACAAAAAACACTGAGTGTGCGACAGTTCTGTGGGTGGTCAGAGGAAAATGGCCAGATTGGTTTGAGCTGGCAGGAAAGATATAGTAACTCATATAATCACTCTTTACAAACGTGGTGAATAGAAAAGTATCTCAGCATGCACAAAACATTGAGGTGGATGGGCTACAACAGTAGAAGTTCACATAGGGTTCCACTTCTGTCAGCCAAGAACAGGCTATCATGGGCACAGATGCATCGAACATGGACATCTGAAAATTTGAAGAAAAAAATGTGTTGGTGAGTCTGTGCCTCAGAGTCTTGTTCTTGGATGACAGGAGTGGAAGCTGATGTGGTCTTCTGCTGTTGTAGTTATTTGAGTTACTATAGACTTCTTGGTAGCTCAGACCAGTCTGGTCATTCTCCTCTGAACTCTCTCATCAATAAGGTGTTTCACCCTGCAGACCCTCTGCTCACAGGATGTTTTTTTGTTTTTCACATTCTGTGTAAACTCTAGAGAATGTTGTGTGTGAAAATCCCAGGAGATCAGTAGTTTCTGAAATACTCAAACCAGCCCATCTGGTACCAACATCCATGTCACAGTTAAAGTCACAGAGATGTGAACATTAACTGAAACTCTTGACTTGTTAAGAGTCAACTTGACTTGACTTGTCGATTGTTATGCATTACACTGCTGCCACATGAATGTGCAAGTGTACAGGTGTTCCTAATAAAGTGGGCGGTGAGTGTAGCTGAAAATATTTTACATTGTACTAACTTTTAGTGTGTTTTTAATCTCAAACCTCATTATTGTTAGTGTTCTGAAATACAGTTTCACTGTGTAATTGATATTGTTTACTTTTAGGGAGGAACTCCTCAACAGAGCCACATCACAGCACATTAATGACTAGTAAAGGCTTTCACATGTATACCAGTGATTAAAATTTTCCACCTTTGTAAGCTTTTGTATCTAACCAGATGGGATTTGCAAATGCATGGAAGAAACATACATGGTACAGAATAACACCCTCAAAACAGGAGTCAATAGAAATAACACAAATATGTTGCCTATGCACTTACTGATGCATATGAATTAGTCTACTGTTGGAACAAAAATGACTTAAAATATTTTTATCACAAGTTACAGACCACATATATTTACTTTTTTTCCTTGAACATACTGCTTTTAATGTTATGAAAATTATATGTAAATTAAAACATGACAAGGTCAGTGCACTTCTCACAAAATGCCAAGTTAAAGGAATATTCAGAACCTTTTTTGGAGTTTATAGGTATCATAAGTACTACAGTGACGGGAATACTCCTGTGACAAGATGAGATACGTTGTAATGGGTTTGACTGTTTTTGAATTGTATTATTTTTATTGCAGGTTTTCGGGGAGCCCCAGTTGAAGACATCAAGGACTTACAGATGTTGGCCTTAGCCTGTCAGCCTGGACAGATGTCTATTCCAGTCCTACCTATACCACACCAGACTTCTTTCTGCCTTGTCTGGATGGCTGTCTAGCACCAATTTCTCTTCAGAATTAGATGCATGAAAACATAAAAAAGGGACATAACCAACTGAATATTGCAAGAGCAAAGAACTTGCCTTTCTTCAGAAATATGTTAAATACAAAGGAAAACTATTTATCCACTATATTTCTCTGTGCTCTATTTTCAAGGGTAACATTTCTTTATGAAGTGCCTACTGTGTATAGTTCAGACGTACATTTAAGACGTAAGTATATTTTTAAAAATCCTGTCATCTACCAACACTAATGTTGTCCACACCTCTATGTCTTTCTTTTATGGAAAACAAAGAGAGACCGAGTATTCAGTCTCACTCACCATTTTTTTATTTTATAGAAAAAAGATGCAGTGATAGTGAATGGTGACTGAGGGTATCAATCTTTTGTCATTCTGCCTTCCATCTCCTTTTGTGTCCCACTGCAGATAAAAGTCATACAGGTCTGTTCAGCTCACTGTTTCTGTAGCTTGGTCATTGTTAGAAATGTAATTTGCAAAGTAAGCCAGGTTGAACTTAGACTTAATTCATGTTATACTGGTGGAATTTGACATATAAATGATTAAATAACATGTTAATGTGTATACAGTTGCTTTATGTTTATTATTTTGGTTTCATTAGATATACTGACCTCAAGAAAGTACTCCTGGAGTAAAGGGTAAATATAGTTATATATATAAAAAAAAAAGAAGAAGTAAATGTAACCTTAATTATGATAATTAAAAAGTCCAGTATGAATTCAATTCAGTTAAAAACATTTAGTAAAATGTAGCACATTTGTTTTGTTAAATAATAGTCTAATTTTCTGTTACATTTACGTATGTTTTCAAATATATCTACTCATTTTTATTTGTTTTCACTTAGGGTTACTATTGCATTGACTTAGGATTTTAATTATATCTACTCAATTTTAAGTGTCATGGTATTAAAATGTAGTTATTCAGATGTACTTACATTTTTTACTTACATTTACTCAATTCATAAGGTATATTTCAATGATTTCACAGTTTTAAAATGTTTTTAAGTGTACAATATTTTGTAAGTGTAAAAATATTTTTAATATTAATATTTAATATTTTTAAGTGTAAAAGTGTCACCAAAAAAACTGAGTACATAATAGTTAAAATTTTTAGAGTGCACAAAACAGAGCCACAGGTTTCTCCTTTAATTTGTTGTCCATTTATATCCACACATTAGAAGGTCTCATTAAAGTTTAATTTCATGTTCCTGATCAGGTCATTACACATCATAGTTAATCCATGAATGGCAACAAATCTAAAAGAAAATAATTAGGAAATATCACAGTTTGACACCTGGAAGTCCAGACTGAGCTGGCAGTCATTGGCCATACCTGCTTTAAGGGTTTGTCTTCGTGTTCGCATGTTGACTGAAGAACTGTAGACATATTCCATCAGCTGGGGAAGTCTCTGGGTGAAGAAGGTCAGGTCCACTTTATCTCGGGCATAATCATCTGCCCTCTGCAACAGATCCAACAGAGTCTGCAGGAACAAATGCAATTCTAGAAGAGACAGAGAAGGTAATTAAGAAAAATCAGCAAAGGTTGCACAGAAAGCCACAATGGGAACAACAGAAAGACAAGTGGTATTAATGGTAAATGCGCAAATGGAATAAAGACATAGCAACTTGAGCCAATATTAGCAGTGAAGACGTTTAGGGATGGTTAACATCCCTAAAATCAAATAAACTTTATTGTAACAAGGTGAGAGTTACTACCATCTTCCTTCATGTATGTGCACATAACCATTGACTGTGCACAGTTTTATATAAAATCCAGATGTTATTGTGGATGTGATAATGGCTAGGTTTATAAAGTAATTTGCTAGTGATAGTGTAACTGAAATAGCTGACACGGTCAAATGTTCAAAACAATTTAATTTAACTTCTCATGTGTAACACTTCTGACATTAAAATTTGATGCTATACAAAATGTTAATGGCAACTTGTTGCAACATATTTTTAATACCAGTTTTAACATGCACTATCAAGGATAGCTAATATTTAGCTATTGTAGTTATAAGCCAAAATTACCATTTACTTGAATTGAGTGATTTTAATCCAAACCTAAATCCCTGTCATTTAAAATGTTTCAAGTTTTCATTTTAATACTGGTTTAAGTTGTAAGTTCAAGAATAAAAAGCTGTTGGTATATATATGATAATGCATATTTACCTAATATCCCTAAAGTTCAAATAGTTGTCTTATGTTCATAAGAATAAGTCTGTGCAGTGTGGAAGTTGTCATATAATATCAGAGAAGAAACTCTGGACTACAGTTCCCAGCAGCCACTGCACCACATCATCATGTCACATGACCACCTGCACTTCAACTTCATTCTTGTTAAGGAGCACTTACAGGTATTTATAGCCACAGTTTGCACTACACTGGTGGTCTTACGTTTGTCTTTTTTTTTTTTTTTGCCAGTGGCTCTGTAGTGTCCGTAATGTATGAATGGGTGTGTGAGTGTGTATGTGTTTGTGTGCCCTGCGATGGATTGGCACCCTGGGTGTACCCTGCCTTGTGCCCGATGCTTCCTGGAATAGGCTCCAGGTTCCCTGTGACCCTGACAAAGGATAAAGCGGATGAAGATGAGTGAGTGAGTGAAATTACATAAAATATGTTGGTTATAAGTTTTCAATCCGTTTATTCTCATTGTGAGCTTATAAAAGTAAAGTTAGGCATTTACACAATGTTCAGCCAGCAATTTTCCAGAACCATGGCAGCCGCAATGGTGTTGCTTTTTGCGGTCAGTATAGGTTTAAATTCATCATATTTCCACATAATAATTTGTTGCTCTTCAACTAGAAGTATGCTGCTTTTATCCATGTTGAACGTTATTGGTTGTTCGGTGCCTACGTCATGCTTTTATGTGCATGTGCTTGTGGACCAATCATAGCTTAAGGATCAAAGCCTGGGTTGACAAAAAAAGCTGATAACCAGCATCATGGTACCAACAAAGCCTGATTGGATCGGATTAGTTTTGTCAACTCGAAACTAATCCTGTAACCCTGAGTTTGTTCAACCACCTTCATGGTACAGGCCCCTGGTATGGAGAGAAACCAAACAAGCTGCAAACACTCTGATGTGGTCATTAGTAGACAGTGTTAAATGCCCAGAAGAAAAAGCCCACAGGATAATCCTCAGCTATTTGGGTCCGTAAGAGAACTTTTTATGACTTTTTTTTTCTCAAAGATTGAATAATATATTCGTGTGATACATTTCAGGATGTGGAGTTAATTATTAAACCACATTAAAGGCCCATACCTGATTTGTTTTGCATAGAAAACAATTTCTCAATGTTCATTGGACAGTGTGCTTTTCACTTGTCCCGCCAGTTTCTCCATATGATTACTGGGAGAGCTCTCAAATGGGCAGAACCTTGTAACCTACTGCCAATCTTTGCAAAGGTAATGAACATGAGTGACATTTCAAACTTAAACATATCAGCTCCAGGCAGAGTGAGCGCTTAGTTGTGCAGCAGTTGGTCATCTGAATCCATCATAGTTTTGCACAACTAGTATAGCTTGTTATTTTATCATTGTAATTGGTAAATATTGTAAATAAATTATAAGTATTTATAAAAATCCACTACATAGTAACCTATAGCAGAAGTCATGTGTGATAGCCTCTCGACTTAATTTTGTTTAAGGTTATGTTGTCCTGCCCCCCCAAAATCTATGGTCATAAGCTGCTGCAAAACTAAACCATAACATTACTTTTACTTGACTTGTGAACATCCTGAAGTGTCTATTAAACATAATTATTTATCAAGTGATGCTAGGTTTCTATGATGTAAGTATACTAGTAGAAATGCCGTATTCAACTATTAATCTTGGATATATTTCAACTATTACCAATTTTACACTTTGACCAATAGTCAAATAATCCTTCATCATCTATTCATTAAATTGTTGTGCTTTATCTTGTGATTGTTAGTCACAGGCTCAAATAGGGGCATGTGCAAGGTGCAAAAAAGTGAGAGGGATCACTTGTGCTAGTTGACACCCGAGACTCCTTCCATAAATGTTAAACAAACGTCTGCTTACATAGCTTCCCCATATCAACAATTAACTATATTTGTTATATAACAACACATTTTTAAATCTGTTTATGCAAAGTGTCTGCCATACATGTCCCAGTGACTGTTACAAAGCACAAAGCGAGATACATAAAGGCATGGTTTGCCATGGTTGGTATGGAGTGGCCTGCACAGAGCCCTGATCTCAACACCACTTTGAGATGAACTGGAATGGTGACTGTATGGTATATTTTTAAATAAATGGTATATGTTAAGTAATAAAAGTGAGATCCAATCATGTATGACCAATGTCTAAGATATAAGAGAGTAAACAGTATATTAATCAAATAAACTAAAATCAAAGTAAAACAAACTAATGTGACTCTAACTTGTGAAAAATCACTGAACACATATTCCTCACTTAAAAAAAAGTATATCCATTTCTTTTAGGGTTGCTATGTCATTTCTCAGTAAAAACTGTATCTGTTAAGGAACATTGAGTCTGTTCCCCGTATCGCTTAAGTCTCTATCTTTTTATCAGTTTGATGTTTGTGATTTTTTAAGAGGTATTGTTGAAATTACGTTAATCAGTCGACTGAGCACATGCCATAATTATAGATAAGGTATGAAGACAGTAACATAATTGTGGCAAGAAGTCAGAAGTGTGCTTAAAAAAGAAAAAATGGGAAAACCCCACCTAATGAGATTTACATTTACATTTATGGCATTTGGCAGACGCCCTTATCACTTCGACTTACAGAAGTGCTTTGTAGTCTCCATCAATAAATACATCCCGATACTTGGTCACTAGGTCACAAACTAAGAATACCATCAGTATAAAAACACTGTGGGAGGTAATATAGTAAGAAAAACACAGACAACAATACACTATGTATTTATTTATTTTTTTAAGTGCTAATTTAAGTACTTTAGGAAGAGGTAGGTCTTTAGACATCGCTTAAAGACTGCCAGTGACTCAGCTGTTCGGACATCTAGGGGAAGTTCATCCCACCACCTAGGTACCAGAACAGAGAAGAGTCTTAATGCATGCCTTCCTTGTACCCTGAGAGATGGTGGCACCAGTTTAGCGGTGCTAGAGGATCAGAGGGAGCATGGTGCAGTGCGGAGTGTGATAAGTGATTTGAGGTAAGTGGGTGCTCGTCCATTTTTGTCTTTGTAGGCAAGCATCAGTGTTTTAAATATGATGCGGGCAGCCACAGGAAGCCATGGAGGGAGTGTAGCAATGGGGTGGTGTGGAGAAATTAGGAAGATTGAAAAAAAGTCAAACAGCTGCATTCTGGATCAGTTGCAGAGGTGGAATGTCTGCCAGACATGCTGAGTTTTGAGCAGAAACAAGAGGATCTGAGGGAGGGAAGGAGAGGATGAGTTGAGTGTCATCCACATAGCAGTGGTACGAGAACCCATGTGAGGATATGCCCTCACCAAGAGATCGAGTCTAGAGGGAAAACAGAAGAGGACCAAGTACTGAGCCTTGTGGGACAACAGTGGAGAGTATGCGGGGACCTGGTATGAGCGGCCTTCCAGATAAGAAGCAAACCACTGCCACGCTGCACCATGATTTCCGAGACTCATGAGGGTGGACAAGAGAGTCTTGTGGTTAACTGTGTCAAACACTGCTGAAAGGTCAAGGAGGATGAGGACTGATAACAGTTTGGCTGATCTAGCAGCATGTAGCTTCTCAGCGACAGCCAAAAGGGCAGTCTCTGTGGAATGTGCCGCTTTGAAGCCGGACTGGTTAGGATCCTGGAGGTTGTTCTCCGAAAGGTAGAAAGACAGATGATTGTAGACAGTGCGTTCGAGGATTTTAGTAAGAAAAGAGAGAAATGATACCAGTCTGTAGTTGCCGATGTCAGAGGGATCCAGAGTGGGTTTCTTCAGGGTGGGAATAACCCTTACTCTCTTGAATGCAGTTGGTACACAACCAGATGATATAGAGCCATTGATAAAGGGGAGGAGGTCTTGTGAGATGGTCTGGAGCATTATGGAAGGGATTGGATCCAATGGGCAGGTGGTAGGATTGCAGGACAAGATGACCAGCAGGATCTCTTCTGTTGCGAGATTAGAAAAATGTGCCAGTGAAGGAGAAGGGGAGTCCTCAGTGGGTAGTGTAGAGTTGGGGTAGAAGTGAAGGTCTGGCAGATTTTTTAAAAATCTTCTCATCATAAAAGGTTGCAAAGTCTTCAGCAGTCAGGAAGGATGGAGCAAGAGGAGCCGGTGGGTTGAGTAGGGTTGATTAGTAGTCGTCTTCCAATTTTTCTCTGCTATTCTTACTTCTCTCCAGAGAGATAGAATGGAGGTTTCGACTGGTAGGAGAGAAGCATTGATAACTGGTTTTAGACAGGATAGGTAGGTTGATGGTGAATGATACCAAGTGATGATTGGAGGTGTGGAGTAGGGGTAGCATTGATGTCTGTAGCTGGAGAGGGGTAGCTGAAGACCAGGTCCAGGACATTTCCTCCCTTGTGTGTGGGTGGGCAGCTGTTGAATGTCAAGGAGAAGGCATGCAGAAGATGGAGAAGGCAAGAGGACTCGAGCTTGAGATCATTGTTTTAGTTTTGTATAAAAGCATAAGCCTTGACTGTATTTGTCAGATGATCTGATGACATCTCGGCTTTTTTGATTCTTCAATAAAGTCTGATTTTTGGCATCTTAAACCCCTTGACTTTGAGAAGTTTTTATTTTTGGCTAAGGAGATTTTCCACTACAACTGCACCCCAGGCCTCCTTGATAAACATGGCCGAATGGGCTAATCCCCACAGCCACACACCAGAAGAATGGAGATTATTATAACAGCAAAGGAGGACTAAATCTGGAATGGGATTTTCAAAAAGCACTCATACTCATACTGAATTTTATATAATATTGAACTTGTAACCACTTTTTGGATAGTAATGCCCTTACTGGCTCCAATAATATAAAGTGGCATGACCAGAATTTCTGAAAAATTACTTTCATGGGGTTGTCACTAATCAGACCAGAAAGTATAAATGACATATTTAAAAATTCCCGTCAGTCTCTGATCCAGTGTGCTTCATCTAATTATTGTATGTGCTTCAATGTGCTTCACCTAATTATTGTACATAGACACATATGATTAAATAAGCTGTTAAACAGAATTTGCTACAAGAGGCCAAGCTGGTTGATGTTTTGAAAATAGAGTCATGTTTTACTTCAGGGTTTACTTTCCTGTCTTTTGGTTAAGAGATGCTTTTTCACTTGCCTATTGAAACATGCTTATCTGAGCAAAGTTTGCTTAAAACATTTGTCATGCTTAATATCATTCTAGTGGTCATGCATCACTGTAATCTCATTGCAAACAGAGAGAAATAAGGCTTACAAAACTTTGAACACCTGAGCTAACTTCTAACAACATATTGGATCTATCACATCATATATCCATTGTTTGTGTGCAAGATCAGTATAATTATATTTGTGCATTGTTTCAAAGTAAGTCCTAACACTTCACAATGCATATTAATTGTAATTAAATAATAAACAGGATTATTGAGATTATTCAGGTAAATGTAAATTAACGCACGGCACTTTTTGAAGCGGCTGTGACAGTTGTCCTGGGCTAGGCGCTGGCACCCAGACGGGTCCAAGGTTATAGGGCAGTTCAGCATGTAGAAATGGCAGAGTGAGGTGAACTTGGATAGGCGCTGCTCCTCTGACAGCTCTGATGTCTTCAGAAGCTCTGCACATGTGGGTTCCCTGCTTCCAAAAGATTCTGGGATTGGACAAAAGCAATTGCTGATTAAGCTACATCCCAATCTGAACTATATAGCTTTAAGCCTGAGTATGTGATTTTCTCCAGCACTGAGAAAGAGTAAGTGGCTATGTATGGCTGTGTGTATATGTGTGTGACTCACTATGGATTTCAGAGAGGATCCAGTCTTTGTAAGCCACAACACGAGTGTATACACCTGGTTTGCCTTTCTCCCCACAGCCATCTCCCCAGGATGTTATACCATATAACTGAAACCTCCCTGAAATAAGGTCCTGAAGGATCAGTGGCCCACCAGAATCACCCTACAGAGACAGAGAGTTTCACAGTAGGAATAGGCAATATAACTTTATTTAATCATTAACAGCCTATTATGGAAAGATGAGTTAGTGATCTGATATGTTTGGAAATCACCAGATGTTTACACCCATGCGTTGTTAGATGTATGTGTGTGTTATACCTGACACGAGTCGATACCTCCGGACAAGTAGCCAGCGCAGAACATGGTGTTGGTGAGCAGCTGTTTGCCAAGGGCACTTTTACATGTGCTCTGAGACAGCAGAGGAACCATTGCCTCAATCACCACATCAGCCGTTGGACCATCTACACTCACACATATGTCAAACACACACATAAAATGCAAACACACACACACACACACACACACACACACACACACACACATGCATTTGTAGTTCAATGTGTACTCCTCTTTCTGACACAGAATAAGTACTTCTGGTCTAAAAATTGTTTCTGTTACCTTCATAAAGTGAGCCCCAGCCAGCCACCAGACATGGTGCTCCAGGGGGAGGCTCAGGGTCAGATGGCAAACACACAGGCATTACACGCTCTGACAAAACCACAGGAGAGCTCAGCTTCACCAAGGCAATGTCATTATTAAAAGTCTTTGGGTTGAACTGCAAGGTAGATGAGAGGAGTTAATCTCTAGGTGAACACTTATTTGGATTCCACACAACAGAAGTCATCATAACTGTAAAAATACAGTTATATCAGCAAAGGCACTTTTTCAGCTCTTTTTTTGTGCGCCAGCAGATTACAGCTGAAGTCAAATATTAAACTTGAAATCAGAAGAAATAAAATGTATACAGTCAGGTCCATAAGTATTTGGACAGCGACACAATTTTTATAATTTTGCCTCTATACTCCACCACAGTGGATTTGAAATTAAGTAATCAAGATTGGATTGAAATGTAGACTTTCAGCTTTAATTCAAGGGGTTCATGCACAATGCACTGGTGAGCTCAGTAACACCAAAAGGCCTGGAAGACCTCGGAAGACAACCAAAGTGGATGATCGCAGAATTATTTCCTTGTTAAAGTAAAAACCCCTTCATAACATCTAGCCAAGTTAAGAACACTCTGGAGGAGGTAGGTGTATTTCAAAGGTAGACTTCATTGTCAAAGTCTGCAATCAAGAGATGCCTTCATGAAAGTAAATACAGATGGTTTACCTCAAGATGCAAACCACTGGTAACACTCAAGAACAGAAAGGCCAGATCAAACCTCTAAAAAAGCCTGACCAGTTCTAATGCAATATTATCTTGTACAAGGATGATGGGAAGAGAAGCGTATGGTAAAGGAAAGGAAAGGCTTATGATCCAAGCATACCACTTTATCTGTAAAACATGTGGAGTCAGTGTTATAACATGGGCATGTACAGTTGCCAGTGGAACTGGGTTACTGGTGTTTATTAATGAGGTGACTGCTAATAGAAGTAGCAGGATGAATTATGAAGTGTACAGAGTGATGCTTTCTGCTCAGATTCAGTCAAATGCTGCAAAACTGATAGGATGGCACTTCAGATGGATAATGACCCAAACATACAGTGTAAGAAATGTTCTTAAATGTCTGATGACCTCAACCCAAATGAGCATGCTTTTTACTTACTGAAGACAAAACTGAAGGCAGAATGACCCACAAACAAACAGAAACTAAAGGCGGATACAGTAAAGGCCTAGCAAAGCATCTCAAGGGAGGAAACTCAGCATTTTATGATGTCCATGTTTTTGAGACTTCAGGCAGTCATTGACGGCAAAGGATTTGCATCCAAATATTAAAAATTATCCCAATATTTATGATTGTTAGTTTGTCCAATTACTTTTGAGCCTGTGAAAATGGAGGGACTATGTAAAAAAAATTACTTAAACTCCTTGAATTAAAGCTGAAAGTTTAATGACTGCTTCATTTCAAATCCATTGTGGTGGTGTATAGAGGAAAATTCATGAAAATTGTGTCACTGTCCAAATACTTATGAACCTGGCTGTGTGCACATTACAGGTAAATACAGTCCCCAAATTCCTCCCAATTAGATTTGATGCATTTCTATGTAAATTGGCAGACAGATTGTTTCTGTAGAGTTCTGAATTAATTCCATCATGAGTTGCATCATCAATAAAGATCATGAGCAGATCCTTTCTTTCTCCACACCCTGGCCTTACTTTCAGTTTGGTAGAGGCTAATCTTGGTTCCAGAGCTTTTGTGTGTCATCTCTGTATTTCTTTGCAAATTCCAATCTGGCCTTCCAATTGGAAGGTATGACCTTTATACTGTATTCCTGCTCTTAAAGTGGTCTTCGAACAGTGGATTGTAATACCTTCACCCCTTCCCTGTGGAGGATGTTGGTGATGTCACTGACTGTTGTTTTTGGGTTTTTCTTTTTATAGTTGTTTTTCCTTGGCTGACCTGTTTGATATCTGGTTGTGATTTCTTTCTTTTTCAGGACATTCCAAATAGTTGTACTGGCTATGCTCAATGCTTGTGCAATGGCACTGATCAATTTCCCCACTTTTCTTAGCTTCAAAATGGCTTGCTTTACTCCCATAGACAGTTCTCTGGTCTTCACGTTGGTTTGTCCTTTTTAACAACAACAAACCAAGAGTAGATATTCAGAGCTATGATAATTGTTTAAACAATCAATCTAACGGAGCACACCTGGTCAACAAGAAACACCTGTCAGTCTCATGTTCAACTATTTTTCATCACGTGAAAAATGGGTGAGCTCAAACAAAAGATGGCATATTCTAAGTTGTTTAACACATTTTGGTGTAAATATCAGGAAATGAAAGCTGGCATTCCGATCTATTGCATCATATTCATCCTTTGATCTCAAACTGAAATGTCTTCAGTGTATAGCAAAAACAATAGACTTGTCCTTGCTATTCAAATAAATTTGGAGACGACTTTTAAAAGTTATACCAGTGAAGCTGTCAACACCAAAGAGGTAATGAGATGAAATTGTTGATGCAGATGTATATGTTTACCTTTGGGTGTGTGATGATACGGTTGACCTTCATGACCTGCTCATCAGGGTCAGCCTTAGTGATGTCAAATTCACCAACCACAGCTGTCCAGTAATCCTCTCTTTGACTTCTTAAATGAGAGAGAAAGTGAGAGAGAAAGAATAAATTACTCTAGATTACTCTTTGCAATTTGCAGCACAGGTACAATTTTCTGCTTATATTGCATTGGGCAATAGCACCTCCATCACCACTGAACCCCTGTTAGACACAGGCAAATAAATACATTTTATTGTAATATTTAAATACTGTTAAAGACTTTAACTGGACTAGGCCTGTTACATTTAGCGTTGAATTTCTTGATATTATGATTTTTTTTTTTTTTTTACAACATTCTTGATTTTACTCAATCTGTATCATTCTTCTAACCACAGGTAGCTGACCAAGTAACAGGAATGGTTGCATTACTCCAAGCTGTTTTCAATAATTAGCCATACTGGAAAGATAACATAAGATATTCATTATTATTATTATTATTATTATTATTATTATACTACAACTATTTTCTACAAAACATGAGATGCTATGCTGATGAGCCGGTTAATGCAGCTTCCAGACTTGAAAGTTTGTTGAACCCTATAGAATTTTCTATATTTCTGCATAAATATGACCTAAAACATCATCAGATGTCCTAAAAGTAGACCAAGAGATCTCAATTTAAAAAATGACACAAAAATATTATGGTCTGCACTTATATAGCACCTTTTAAATTTAGTGGTTTTACAAAGCGTTTTACACTGTTTCTCATTCAACCATACATGCACACACTCACACACCAATGCTAGCCTGCCATTGGGAGCAACTCAGTGTCTTGATAAAGGACACTTTGGTATGTGGCTCGGGGATCAAGCTGCCAACCCTGCGACTGGTAGACAACCCGCTCTACCACCTGAGCCACAGCCTCCCCACATTTATACAGTTATTCTGTGGCTTGGAGGAGTCCAGATTCTTTAGAGATTGTTTTGTAACCCTGCCTGATGAGATGAGCATCAACAACTCTTTTTCTGAAGACCACAGACATCTGCTTTGTTCATGACATGATACGCTTCCACAAATGTGTTGTGAAGATCAGACTTTGATAGATCCCAGGTCTTTAAATAAAACGGGGTGCTCACTGACTCTAATTTCACCTTTAAATTAACTGCTAATCCTAGAGGTTCACATATTTTTGTCACTCACAGATACAGTCATGTGATAAACTAAGTACACCCCATGGAAATTGTTGGCTTTTTTGACATGTTTGGACAAGCAAACATTTCATCATCTTTGAAACAGTGCCTATTAATAAAGTTGATATACTTGAACAAATCAATGATTTATTCAACAGAATATCAACAGATGTGATATTCTTTTGTGGAAAATGTAAGCACATCCTTGGCCTCAGAAGCTAGTATTCATAAATTCATGTCAAAGTGAATGATGGGAAGAGAAGAGTATGGCGAAAGAAAGGAAGGCTCATGATCCAAAGCATACCACATCATCTGTCAAACATTGTGGAGGAAGTGTTATGGCATGGGCGTGTACATGTACAGCTGCCAATGGAATTGGGTGACTGGTGTTTATTGATGATGTGACTGCTGATTGAAGTAGCAGGATGAACTCTGAAGTATAACCAGATAGCATGTAGTGATCGGCCCGAGCTCGGCAGCCCCACAGCGCCCACAGCTCAGACTCAGCATCGGCATGTATTATCTGGGCCGAGTGTGACCCGCAGCTCGCTCTGGCCCATGTGTTTTTGTTACAGCAGTAAAGCACTGGGCCAATTCTTGTTCACCCTAACTAGCACGGACCTGGCTATAGGGTCTGGGCCACTTCTGGCAATGACTCGGCTTGGTTCAATCAGATGGTTACATTAATGTAGCAATAATTATATGCTTAACATAAAATTTACTTAATTCCCTGACAGACTCTAATAATGTGTTGACTGCATGTTTAATGTCGTGAATTTGTCAAAAAACAAAGTATCTACGGTAAAACATAAATTTAAAATTATAATAGTATAAGACAGAACATGCACTAATATTTATAACAGTAGCAAATATATTTAGATATAATGCAGCAGTTAATTCTTTTATATGCTTTTATTTAATTTAAACGCTCTTCGTTGCGCTCTCAGGTGATTTCATCTTCACTCACACAGCAGTGGGAGGAGTCTTGTACCTGTGGTAGTGGGAGATGTCCGACATGTTTGTGAGGTTTGGACGAAAACAAAACAATGGATTATTTACCAAGAGATATGGGATCATTTAGATAAAACAATTCGGGTAAGCATTGATTCGCATTTACATTTAAAGTATTTTACTTTGCAGATGCTCATAAAGGAACTTGTAAAAAGTGAGTGTTCTTGAGTGTTCACGCTGTGCTAAACTTTGATGAGCAATATTCTGACCAGCGTGTACAAGGAGAAAGAGCAAGGTTGTTTGTATTTTTACTGTCCATGCTCTTATATTTATGAATGCAATTGTATTAAGCAAACGCTGTTTTGATTCCATATTTCTTCAAGGACAATAAAGGATTTAGTGAGAGTTATGAGGATTTGTTTGTACTATTAAGTAATACTATAACTCTACGCATTTTTTTTTTCAATGGTGGCTTTTAAGATAGGCAGATGAATGCCATATCTGTATGTTCAAACATTGGTAACTTTTGTTATTACACATATTTAACAGAAAGTTTTATGTAAGTTTTAAGTTTACATTTAGCTGAGCTTGAAATGGTACATACAAGACAAATTTTAAATCTTGCATAACAATGCTGTATTTCCATAGCCGACGGCTACTGATTGGATGACGGTCTTCCTGAATGGACGATAAAGGATCGAGGTTCGGGTTGAACATTCCGGTTTTGGAATTCAATCACTGAGGTAATAAGGTTTCTGCTACTGATATACTGTCCACCATGTGCCTCTGTTGTTAAATTTTACTGTTTTAAAACATTATTATTGTAAAGATTAGTTAGGTAACTGTTTTTAGGTTAATTGATTTAAGTCTTTTTAAAAACTGAAACAAATTAAATGGAACTCATGAAAATACAAATTGTCATTTTTAGTGGTTGTTAAAAATGTACAATATTTAGGAATCTTTGAGTGTACAACAAGATTTTGTTTAATTTATTTATTTATTTTGTTTGTCAGCTAACAGCAAATAATCTTGTTTATTATTCATCTTCATGTTAATATATAAATAGACTATTTTTCATGTTAGTTGATATTCATTATGTATTAACTGATGCTAACATTCAGCTTTTAAAGTAAAAATTGTAAAAAAAAAAAAAAAAACCACTTCGCAATAAGGTTTTTTTGTGTTCATGAAATAACAATGAACAATGCCTTTTCAAACCCTGTATCTCTTAACATCAGGTAGAGCATTATGAATTAATGCAAATGAACAATTGTCTTTTTATTAAGTAGTATTAACCAGGATGAATAAGGTCCGTAAAATTATATTGCTGAATATACCTGAAGAAGAAGACTTTAATGAATGAGTAGCAACACAATGGACCTCAAGTCCTAAAACTGACGTTATATGAATATTCTAGTTCAAAACTGATGAGAACTTCATGACTCATTTAATAAGATTAAATGTTTTGGCTATTTTTGATGATAATGAAATGCAAGCATATATTCTAAGTGATCCATTTAATCCTTTCAGTGTTGCTTTGTATACCAAATAGCATTGTTTGTTTCTTTGTCTCTTCCCTGCAAATGTTTCACATCTCTGCTCAACGATAATCCGCTGATTTATAGTCCACTGTATTTATTTTGCACCTGGTATATATTTGCATTTGTATTTTGACCTCTTATTCAAATAGCTAAGTGCCCCATTATTGTGTTGTTGTATTATCATTTTGACCACAAAAAAGACTATTCATAGTCAACACTTCTTCAATTTGCAGGAACATTAACATTTTTGGGCACAACAATAGTTGCCTTATACCCACCCCCTCCCAAAAAATAGATTAAAAAAATACAATTGTTTGGGTCTTGTAATGAAACAATTAATTCATCTTTGTTTCTTTTTGAAGATATAAAAAAAGTACCATATCGCGCTGTTCATGGACTGATTTGAAGTGGAAGTTGTGCCATCTTCATGGGTACAGAATGGTACTTGGCCATCTTACAAATCCATGGATTCAGAAGACTGTAACACGGCAAGAATCTCCTCATTATACTTGGAAGTGCTTCAGGGTGCGGATTATTCACACTACAGGTAACATATTTTGTAAATTATGACTATTGCATGATTGTTACTTCTTTTGGGGAGGTTAACAACAATGTGTTTTATAGACACGTATAAGGAAGCTCGGGTCAAACTTCCACAGGCAACTCTGACTTGCAGACCGATGATGATGATGAATGTCCAGCATGCACAAAAAGAAAAAAACAGGTTTGTTTGGATTTTAAGTATTTCCTTTTACCAGAGTAAACCCAAAAATTAAAAGTCTGCCAGCAACAACAACCTGAGGCTGAGTAGATGATGACAGAATTTTCATCAACTATAAGAAAATTGCAAATATATTGCATTGGCTATTGCATTACAACCTGCAAATATTTTTATGGCATTGTTTTAAATAAAAAAAAAATAAAAATATCCAATCAGGAGAAATAAAAGACACAATTCAAGTGAGAGGCAGAACTGAGGATAATTTAGAGGTTGCAGCTGCACCACAAATACCATCACCACCACCAATATCTATGACAGAAGCCCTAAGAACTCCATCCAGACGGATAGATGGTGTTGAGAGTCCCAGGACCTCTCGGAACATTTACAGTCCATTTACAACTGCAGCTGAAGATATAGAGTAGACAAAACCTGTTGTAATCAGTAATGTGTTAGTAAGTATTCACAAAAACTCCTCATGTAACTAGTAATGGGGAACTACAGAATTTTAACAACATCTAAAATAAAAGCAATGTCAAGTTTACTTTTTATTTTTTATATTATATTTTGCTCTTTTTCGGTGGGTGTCCAATGGGTACAGACTAAGATTTAATTGTCCTGTTTCTCTTACCAAACACTATATGGCAATAAGCTACAAGTTGATGTAATGCTCATTTATTATTTCTGTATTTTACAGCCCTGCTAGCTGTAGTTTTAAGAGCACAAGAGGTCATGAAGCAACAGCTGGTCATGATTCTAAACAATCAGCAAAAGCAGGGCACTGCTCAGTCTCAAAATGATGGTGACCTACTAGACATCAACACATTTTATCTCCCTTTGTCAGATATGTCTGATCTGGAAAGGCTTGAAAGCCAATTGAAGGAGCAGCCAGAACACATGAAAAAGTTGGTAAGTTAAATGTAGTATTCAGATACCCTTTGCACCAACCTTTTTCTTTTAATGTAATGCATTTATTATTTTTTATGATATTCTACTACTGTTTTATTCTTAATGTGGCCATATTGATGTTTAATTTTGTGTGTGTGTGTGTGTGTGTGTTTTTAAAGAGGTGGAAACATATATAACAAGATGGCTACAACATATATTTTTATATTTACTTTAACACTTTTTCTAGGTTTATGCCAAAAAAGTTAGAGGTGTTTAAATTTTTGTTGCTTGTGCAATTTTATAAATAAACATTTGATCATATTTTTTGTTTGTTTTATATCATTTGTAACAAATATGGGATAGTTATAAAAATAATTATGCTGAAAAACAATTACAATGTATAGTCACACTCTAATCATATCTAACCACGCACACACACAAGGGAAGTTAAACTGAAAACATAAGTGTTACTTTTTCCACCTGATGCTGGAATATATATGGGTTGACATTATACATTTGCTGTAATACAACACAAGTAGTTAGATAAGTTTTTCAATAAATATTAATGAAGTTATAAATTGAATTGTAACAAACTAAATCGCACCAGCTCCAGCGCGCTGTGCACATTATTGACAGGCCAATTCCGATGTGACTGGCCTAAATCTGGCCCGCAATTCGGCGATTCAGGCTGAAACTGGGCTGTGAGTCCACAGGCATCTGGGCCGAGTGCGGCAAATGTAAGTGGGTAGAGTGGAAAGTCTCCAGCAGGTGAGAATCTAACCAGAACTGGCCCAAGTGTATTTTGCTATCTGGGTATAGAGCTATACTTTCTGATCAGAATCAGTCAAATGCTGCAAAACTGATAGGATGGTGCTTAGTACAGGTTGATAATGACCCCAGACATACCAGGGAAGCAACCCAAGAGCTTCTTAAGGCAAATAAACAGAATGTTCTTGAATGGACTGACCTCAACCCAATTGAGCATGCTTTTCACTTCGACAAAACCGAAGGCAGAAAGACCCATTAAAGGCCCGGCAAAGCATCTCAAGGGAGGAAAATCACCACCGGGTGATGTCCATGCATTCCAGACTTCAGGCAGTAATAGACTGCAAAGTATTTGCATCCAAGTATTAAAAATAGTCCTTATATTTATAATTGTTAATTTGTCCAATTACTTTGAGCCTGAGAAAAATGAGGGACTATAAAAAAAACTGTGTAATTCTGAAATCTTAAATTCTTAAGATTTAAGGTGAATGCCACCTTCTAAGTTCCACCCCCCTAAAAATGTCCCAGAAGTCAGAAGCAAAAAGATTGCAGAAGCAGAATAGAGATTCCAGGAGAAAAATCTGGGGGGAAAAAAGAAAAAAAAAAAACCTCTACCAAAATGTATTTTTATTTGATTCTCATTACTTCAATTTGCAAAATATCTTTGCAAGTTGATAATATTTTGCTTGTGCATTTTCAAATTTATTTTAAGCATTTGGAACAAAATTAACACCATAGAAATTCCCTTTGTTTAAATGAATGCTGATTTTAACAAAGAGTTTGCAGCTTTGAACTACTCAACTTAACTAAAACTTAGAAACAATAGTAAACATTATCTTTTCATGCCCAAATGTACAGTCTTACTAGTGTAAGCCAGGTGCCAAGATGTCTGAATCTGGAGAGAACTGCTCTTTGAGGACAAAGGACTCTTACGAAAATTAACATTTGAACTCTTTCCTACAGAATTAGAATATTCATGTGAGATAACACATCACACTGAGTGGAGACTGGAAGATCACACCTCACTATTATTCTTCTACATTGCTCTCTTCTCTCTCTTTCCCCACCCTTCTCTTTCTGTGCTGAGATCACCTTAAACTCACCCAAGGTCTATATGTGTCACGTACTTACGTAATGGAGTTAAGGACGGATGCAAATGCAGATAAGAGTTTTAATTAAAGGGGATATGGGCAGACAAATCCAAAACAGTATTCCAAAGCGTGGTCTAATAACATGCAAAAGGTCAGGCGATCTACAAGCAAGCATGAACACACTCCCCTCCCCTGGCGGTCCTGCCCCTTTGGGCAAAATGTCTTCAGCTGAAACGGAAGACTGAGCGGCATCCTCAGCAGAGCAGGAAGGCAGAGCGATGTCCTCAGCGGAGCAGGAAGGCAGAGCGACGTCCTCAGTGGAGCAGGAAGGCAGAGCGACTTCCTCAGCGAAGCAGGGAGGCGGAGCGACGTCCTCAGTGGAGCACAGAGGCGGAGCGACATCCTCAGTGGAGCAGGAGGGCCAAATGATGTCCTCATAGAACCTTGGTGTAGTGGCATCCACGGCAGCATAGGGAAGCAAAACAGAGCTCTTGGCTGCAATGGGAGGTGGAGAAACTTCCTCATTAGAACAGTGTGGCTGAGTGGCATCCTCAGCTGTATAGGGATGCTGAGTGGTGTCCTCAGACATGCAGAGAGTCTGATTGTCGTTTTCCATTGATTTTACAGGCTGAACTTGGTTGGCTGTGTCAGCAGACTCAGGTGTACGCAGAGCTTGGTTGGCTGTGTCATCAGTCTCAGGTATGAGGAGAACTTGGTTGATTGTGTCGTCAGTCTCAGGCATGAAGAGAACTCGGTTAGTCATGACGTCTGCTTCAGGCATGAGTAGAACTTGGTTGTCCATGTCCGCAGCCTCAGGCGTGAGCAGAACTCGGATGTCCTTGTCAGCAGACTTGGGCGTGAGCAGAACTTGGTCGTCCATGTCAGCAGACTCGGGCATGAGCAGAACTTGATCGTCCTTGTCAGCAGACTTGGGCATGAGCAGAACTTGGTTGGTCATGACAACCGACTATGGCTTGAGCATAGTCGTGACGTTGGTTTTGGGCTGGAACATGGCATGGAAGGTCACATCGTCGATCTCAGACTGGAACGTGGCGTGGAAGGTCACATCGTTGATCTCAGACTGGAACTTGGCGTGGGAGGTCACCTCGTTGACTTTAAGCTGGAACTTGGAGTGGGAGGTCAGACAGAAACATGTCTTGGGAGGCCGTCTCCTCGATCTTGGACAGGAACTTGGCTTGAGAGGTCGTCCCTTTGACCTCAGACAGGAATGTGTCTTGGGAGGCCGTCTTTTCGACCTCGGGCAGGAACGTGTCTTGAGAGGCCTTCTCTTCAACCTCGGACAGGAACTTGGCTTGAGAGGCCATCTCTTCGACCTCGGGCAGGAATGTGTCTTGAGAGGCCTTCTCTTCGACCTCGGGCAGGAACTTGGCTTGAGAGACCGTCTCTTCGACCTCGGACAGGAACTTGGCTTGAGAGGCCATATCTTCGACCTCGGACAGGAACTTGGCTTGAGAGGCCGTCTCTTTGACCTCGGACAGGAACTTGGCTTGAGAGGCCGTCTCTTCGACCTTGGACAGGAACTTGGCTTGAGAGGTCGCCTCTTCGACCTCGGACAGGAACTTGGCTTGAAAGATTGCCTTTTCAACCTTGGACAGGAACTTGGCTTGAGAGGTCGTCTCTTCTACCTCAAACAGGAACTTGGCTTGGGAGGTCACCTCGTTGACTTCTTGCAGGAACTTGACTTTATGCTGGAGCTCTGGAGACAACCTTGTGAGTCTCAGGCTGAACTCTGGGGGTGAGACTGCCTTGTGGGTCTCATGCTGGGGCTCTGGGGATGAGACCGCCTCATCGGTCTCATGCTGAAGCCCTGGGGATGAGACCGCCTCGTGTGTCTCATGCTGGTTCTCTGCAGGTGAGACCACCTCGTGGATCTCGAGCTAGATCTCTGGAGCCGAGGTCGCTACGCTGACCTCTGGCTGGAGCTCGGCAGGTGAGACCACCTCGTGGGTCTCGAGCTGGAGCTCTGGAACCGAGGTCGCCACATTGACCTCCGGCTGGAGCTCGGCAGATGAGACCACCTCGTGTATCTCGAGCTGGAGCTCTGGAACTGAGGTCACCACATTGACCTCTGGCTGGAGCTCGGCAGGTGAGACCACCTTGTGGGTCTCAGGTTTGTGTTCTAGAAATGAGGTCACCCTCTTTGCCTGCATATCATAGTGGGTGAATGGCAGGGCAGGTTTATCTGCCAGGCTGACCCCTCCAAAAGATGTTCCAGGTCGGCCTTGGATTCTGGACTCCTGAACATCACCATAAATTCTCTCACGAACTGTGTCACACTCTCAAGGTTCCTGTATTCCTGCACCCACTGCCGGGCTGGTCCAAAGAACCGGGACCACATGAACTGGAGCCAATGCTTCTCCTCTGGCTTGGGGTCTGCTAAGCTGGCAAAATAGAACTGACAGTCCACAAGGAAATATTCAGGGTTGCCGAAAAATCCATCATGAGGATCGGGGAGCTCCATGAAAGTCCACTGCGTGAACTGAATCGGATCCAAGGCTGGGAAGGTTGGCGTGGTCTTCCTAGCCTGACATCTCCTCCGTCTTACTGCTGCATCCATGTTGAGGCGCAGTATTCTGTCACGTACTTATGTAATGGAGTTACACAAATGTAGATAAAAGTTTTTATTAAAGGAGATATGGGCAGACAAATCCAAAGCGTGGTCTAATAACATGCAAAAGGTCAGGCAATCTACAAACAAAAATCAAACAAAATCAAAAAAATTCTGGTGTCTCATTCACTCTGCAGCTGTTCAAATCACCATTTAGATCTCAAAATGTAGATAAATACTGCATGCCGTTGAAGGCATAGCCTCCTCAGGTCCTAAACAAAAATAACCTCCTGTATGTAAATAAGGTACATCCTTCCACAGACATTGAAGACCCATTCAATCACAAATGGCAACTGACCCCCTGAATAGTGGGACCAAGCTCCAATTATAATCAGGAAGCAGTGTCACAGGAAGCAGTATCCCTCGAGCCGAAGCAATTTTTTTCTAAATCTCTATACTTTAAATATATAATTATTTACTTTTATAATGTTTACAAATATCACCAATACTATTTTAGATAAAAAGTTTCATTGGATCTTACAAACATCCGCGACTAGCTTGTAGCCCGCTAGCATCACCTTACCGCTAGCCTTGTTTACATTTCACATCTATCACATTTTCTGCTGTTTTAAAAGTGAATATGTCGGTTGTTTATCCACTTTTGAGTGCAGATGAGGACTCGCTTGAGCTGCACATGATGCCGTTGGAACTGGAGGCCGTGTAGAAACAGATCCACAGCCCACTTGACAAGCAGGCCCAGCTGCAGGAGCGAAGAACCACGCTCGAAACAACTTATGCTTCTGCCTACAAATCCAAGGTAAGCACGCAGCATGGTATTACCACTCCCGGCCACTCTACGCCGTGTGTTTCTCTGTGCAGGGACCATGAACCCAAGACGTATTTAGCCGAGGTCTCCGTCACGCGGGCGCCGACACACCATGGACCTTGAGTGCACCAGCAGCGAAAGGCACGGGCCATACCCCGGGCGAGGACCTCTCCCCCTCCACCACCTCCAGTGTCCGAGATCCCAACCAGGAGCCACTTTGCCCCTCGCCGTCAGACCAGTCCAAATGCTGTGATCATCGGGGACTCCATTGTGCAGAAAGTCTGCGTCACTTCATCTAAGGGTAAGGTGTGCACACTTTGTTTTTCTGGTGCTCGTGTCCTTGATGTCGCTGCACATGTACCATGGATCCTGAAGAAGGACAAGAGCATTGGAGTGGTCGTGCTGCACGCAGGGGCGAACAACATCAGGCTGCGGCAGACGGAGGTTCTGAAGAGGGACTTCGCGAGACGGTACGAGGCAGATTGCCCACCACGAAGATCATCGTCTCTGGACCTCTTCCCACATACAGACGTGGAGCTGAAAGGTTCAGTAGAGTTCGCGCTCTGAATGACTGGTTAATTTCTTGGTGTAATGAACAGAATCTGCTCTTTGTTAATAATTGGAATCTGTTCTGGGAGCGTCCTACGTTGTTCCATGCTGATGGCCTGCACCCCAGCAGCCTTGGAGCGGAACTACTGTCAGACATCTCCAAGACGTTACACACCAAGTGACTACCTACCATAAGTACATCTTCCAACAATAACATTTATCAAAATCAATGTTCAATTAATAGTTCAGCACTTGTAGTACATTCTATAGAGACTGTGTCTGTTCCCTGAGCTATACAAATACATAGAGGATTTCAGAAAGTTTGTTTTAGTAACCTAATTAACATAAAATTAGATCATACCGAATGCACATCCAGCACGTTTGATCTGAAGCTAGGACTATTAAACATTAGATCTCTTATGTCTAAGGTTCTTATTGTTAACGTAATCATTACTGATCAGGAATGTAACATAATGTGTTTAACGGAAACTTGGATTAAACCAAACGAGTACATAACATTAAATGAAGCCAGTCCTCCTGGATACAGTTATGTACATCAGCCTCGTTTAATTGGTAGAGGAGGAGGTGTCGCACTCATCCATAGTCAAAATCTAGGCGTCACACAAAAACCTAGTCATAAATTCAACTCTTTTGTAGTTCTTTATACCAGTATAACTTATGTAGCCACAAAAAATATGTCAATTCCTCTAATTATTATTTACAGACCCCCAGGGTCATATACTGAATTCCTTAGTGAATTTGCAGTTTTTATCTCAAACCTGGTTGTTTCTGTATATAAAGCATTAATCGTCGGTGATTTTAATATTCATTTTGATAACCCGGAAGACCCTCTGAGAATAGCAGTTGTGTCCATCTTAGATTCAGTAGGGGTTAATCAGAATGTAATAGGACCTACTCATAATGGTGGTCACACTCTTGACCTGATAGTAACATACAAATTAAATATAAAAAATATTGTAATTTTTCCGCAGTCTGAAGTCATCTCAGACATTCATCTTATCTCGTTCATAATACGTATTGATCATAATATTTGCACCTCGCTTCGCTACCGCATAAAATGTACTTTCATGTCAGATACTGCACCATGCTTCATCAATAACCTCCAAGAGACATCAATTAGATTTGGATCATCATCTGAGCCCATAGAACTCAATCAGGCAACTAAATGCTTAGAGTCAACGCTCCGCTACACTACACGCTAGATAGAGTGGCTCCACTCAAAAGAAAATTAATTAGAGAGAAAAAGCTAGCACCTTGGTATAACGATCAAATGCGTACCTTAAAACAGACCACTCGACAATTAGAACGTAAATGGCGTCAAACCAATTTGGTCGTATTTCAAACAGCATGGAGAGCCTACTGAACTATAGAAAATCTCTTAGTGATGCTAGAAAAGTCTATCTCTCCACCTTAATAGGAGATAACA
>JANDJT010000103.1:11467955-11478174 GCA_024331685.1 Stegophilus panzeri
ATATTGTGTTAATTCAAATCTACAAAATGAACCAAATTTACAGAAATACATAGATATAAATGAAAACAGACAAACCAGATTTTCCTCTCAATAATTTATTAATGAGAATGAATAACTGGCTATTGGAAAAACTCAAGAACAATCATACAACTGGCAAGCAGCTAATCCAGTGTGCCAAATATGTAATCTATTGTTCCCTAGAGCAATGAAATAATGCAAATGGAGGATGTCCTCAGAGTACTAAGAATGAACACATCATTAGGAACAAATAACTGAATTTTTTTATGAACTCCAAAAAAATTTTTTTTTAAAAAATCATAAAGTTAGCTCACTTACAATCAAACATTTTTACAGGGTTTGTACAGATGCTCCATAATGAAATTCCAGAATTCCAGGACTTTCAAACACTATTTTTTTGTTTTCAAGGACTATACAAGAGATGTCATTCAAACATTTTATTTATTTCTTATCTTTCTTATTTCTTATCTCAAATAAAGGGAGGTTTTGTCTTAGGCAGTTAGAACAGTTAAAACTCAATTTGGAAGCAAAGGTGAGAGATATTTCTAAAAGTCATAAAAAAAAAAGAAAAAAAGAAGAAGCACAGTTTTTAGCAGACTGGAAGGCATTTGGTGAATGTCAGAGTGAGGTACATAAAAGAGAGAAAAAATGTCAAGCAGGGCCCTCATCTTCTCAGTGTGCTAAGTTACAGAAAGCTGATCCTGACCTGCAGTCCGCCCCTCCACGGCGAACACAAGCAGCCGCAGAAGTGGGTCCCTCAACACCATCATCTGTCCCACATTTCTATCCAGACCTCACTGTGCTGGAAGCTCCGCCTGATTACTCAGAAAATGAAACGCAGGACTTCTCACCACTAGACCCAGGATGGCAATGCAGCCTACACAGGAGTGATTGTAGCTCTCCAACAACGACTAGTTGAAGACCTTCCTGTGCGAACGGACATGACAAAAATAGCAATGTGCAAGCAGCAAGATTCAGAGACTGTGTCCCAGTATCTATCTCATCTCACTAAATTCCATGATGCAAATTAAGGCCAGTAGCACTGGCAGATGGATAAGCAGTCGAAGTCACGGCATGGGAAGCACATCTCAGAAACAGCTTCATGAATGGTATGAAACAAGAGATCGCTGCTCTCGTAAAACGTGAACGCATCACCTGGGACACTGGAAATCTGACTCAGGTAGAACGATATGCAATCCACGCGTAGAAGCTCCTAAGAGAGGCAAAGGAAAGAAAGATGGAGAAGAGAGGAAGAGACCTTCACACAGCCTGTCTCACCATGATGCAAGCCATCAGCACATAACCACAGCAAATGGAAGGCAGAGGAAGAGGCCCAGGGTGGAGAGGAAAACCAAAAAGACATGGACGAGGAAGGCCGGGTGGCAACCCCCATAGATACAACTTCACATGTTTTATCTGCGGAAAATTTGGACATTTTGCAAGAGACTGTCCAGAGCAGAACCAAGAGGAGGCCAACTGAGGGGAGGAGGGAAGGAAGGGTGAGGTGCCTGGGAACAGAAGAGGGGACATCAGACACCCAAACTGTGAGTTAGCTCATAAAGAGCAGACATATACACATACATGTACACCCAACACTGGTCAGACTAATATTTCCCAAATGCCTAAACCAGTTATAGCCCTTAACCTTTTTAAATACAATGCCTCTCCCTTTCCACAGTTACCATGCATACCTCTTGTAATTAATGGGCAGAGTGTCACATTTCTGGTGGACTCAGGGGCAACATATTCAGTAATAAAGCATGGTGAACTAAAAGAATCCCCAAAAATGAGTTCAAAGTACTCCATAGAATGTTTTTCTGAACCGTTAGTTTGTGAATGTGAAAATGGTAAAAGTGTAACCCATCAATTCCTAATCCCGTCCTCATGCCCAGTTAATTTGCTGGGCAGAGATTTAATGTGCGTTTTGCACCTCAGTTTGATTTCCACACCCCAGGGCGTGACAGTGACTGATGAATCATTGATGGGAATTGAATCTTTCACAAACAAAGAGCTCTGTGTTTACCAGTGGTCCATGTATACTAAAGCTAGCATCTGTGTTTGTTTGTTGACGTTGGCCCATGACAAGATGAAGGACAAATGTGTTGATTTTATGTTGTCTTCTGTCCTCCATTGCACAGCGCAAGTGCATGAAGGAAGAGACTTTAATTTTGAGAAAGAATGGTTTATGGATATCCCAGAAAGTGAAGAGCTGTACCTAAAGGCACTATATTGGTGTGACAAATTTTGTGCATGTTCAGTCAAATTAAGTGGCATGCAGTTGCATGCATTTTTCATCTCAGATTCAGTGCCTCACGTCTCACTAGCCAAATTGAGGAGCAGACATTGGAAAGACGTAGGCCCATGGGTCAGATTATGTGAGAGTGGGAAAATTACAGATTGGAAACAGAAACCCACCTCTAACATATGGCACAGCCTGACACTAGGAGTCTATAAAAATTATTTCAAGAAATGTGTAAGGTTAACTGGGATGTAATCTGTCATGACAAGGGAATGTTTCTGAACCTTGGGGCAAGCCCCACACCCCTAGAGACACACCCAAAACTGAAGGAGGTGCTTCTTGGGCTGTGGGCCGAAGGGAAACATGATGTAGGCCCAATTAGAAGTGCACCACCAGTCGTGATCATGCCCAAAACTGATTTCAGGCCTAAACAATCTCAGTACCCTCTTAAATCAGAAACTATTGAGAGAATTAGGCCAGTATTTAATTCACTACTAAAAGCAGAGGTCATTGTTCCCTGTCCTGATTCGTCAGTGCTCACTCCAATATTTCCAGTAAGAAAAGCAAGAAAATCCCCACAACCTGATGAATGGTGATTTGTACAAAATTTGCAAGCAGTTAATGCAGCAGTAAAACAGAGAGCCACGGACGTGCCAAATTCTTACACTACATTAAGCCAGGCTTAATGTAGTGTAAATAGCAAATGGTTTTCAGTTGTAGATTTGCTTTTTTCAGTATACCTCTTGATAAAGACAGTCAGTTTTGGTTTGCATTCATATTTGATGGAAATCCTTACACTTTCACTCATTTCTGTTAGGGGTATTGTGAGTCACCAATGATATATAACCAAATGCTAAAGGACAGCTTAGTACCTCTTAGTACTAACACTTTCTCCAGGGCACAGTGTGAAACTGGCACCATTAAATTGTTGCAGCATCTCGCTAAGGAAGGACACAAAGCCAGTCTCTCAAAATTATAATTTGTGCAGCAAGAAGTGAGAGTCTTGGTTCATGACATTTCTGCAAAGGGAAAGAAACTCTCAGCTGAAAGAGTATCTGTAATACAGAAGATTCCCAAGCCTCTGACGAAGAACCAAGTTCTCTCTATCCTAGGTATGTGTTCGTATTGCAGAACTTTCATTCTAAACTATTCCATTCTAGAAGCACCGCTGAGAGAGATGGCATATGTGACATGTTTGACAGCTCATTCTCAGGTAAGTTGGATCCAGTCGCTGCAAGTTTTCCCCCATGTGTACATGCAGTAGCAGCAGCTGAGAAAGCTGTGGTGGCCTCCAGAGACCTGGTAGGTTACACAGAATTGACCCTCCTGGTTCCACATGAAGTGTCATTACTCCTGCTTGAACAGAAAACCTCACACCTGTCCACCCAGCAGTGGTTGCACTATAACACTGTACTACTAGATATGCCAAATGTCATTATAAAACGATGTACTGTCCTTAACCCTGCTACTCTTCTTCCAACAGGGGGAGACGGGAAACCACATGACTGTGTTGCACTAACTAACGAACTCTGCTCCCCTAGAGTCGACCTGTAGGATGTTCCATTGCAAAACCCAGATTTGATTCTCTTTGTGGATGGATCAGCGTCACGTTACCCAGAGACAGGTAAAAATTGAGTGGGCTATGCAGTAGTGACCGCACACGAGACAGTCTGTCAGGAATTCTCCCCTCAAATCTCTCAACACAAGCAGCTGAACTGTATGCCCACATAGAGGCATGAAGACATGCTGAGGGATAGTCAGTAAATATCTACACAGACAGTAGATATGCCTTTGGGGTAGTGCATGATTTTGGGACAATTTGGAAACACAGAAACTTCCTGATAAGTTCAGGAACACACATAGCCCACCACAAACTAGTCTCTGAGCTGCTGGACATAGTCCTGCTCCCCAGAACTATTGCAGTATGCAAATATGATGCACACACTAACAAATCAGTTCCTGTCTCCCTAGGTAATGTGTGAGCAGACCATGCAGTGAAAAAAGCAGGCAGCAGCAACAACACCCCTTACACCCAAACTCTGTGCACTATCCTCTGAGAAAATAATCACTCCTTCTTAAACGCTTTCAAAGCTCCAAGCACTAGCTACAGTGGAGGAAAAGGCTGTATGGTGCAAAGCTGGCTGCACTGTTGTTGACGGAGTTTGGCAGTGCCCCCAGGGCTGTCTTTGTCTTCAAAGTTGACACATGACAGGGACCATGCGTCAAAAGGGGGAATGATAGTTGCAATATCAAAGCATTGGTTTCTTTAATTACTCAAAAAAAAAAAAAAAAATTTTGTTCACGCTGTTTGCACAACTCAAAGCGGATTGAGGTTTGAAGGTAGAGAAGGCTGCGTCCCTACATCCAAACAGGACTCAGACATGGTAGCAAAGGCGTTGCTTAGAGAAGTAATTCTTAGATGGGGAATTCCCACAAAAAATCTCTAGTGATAATGGCATGACTTTTGTGAGCCATGCCCTTAAGCAGGTGGGTGAATATTTGAGTATTGACTTAAAGCAGCACTGTGCATATCATCCAGCTAGTGGTTGAGCTTCACAAAATGGAGAGTGGCTATAAGAAAATAGTACAAGTATTGAAAATGCCCACGTCCACAATCAGGGCAATAATTAAGTTCCAGTCAACTGGAAATGTTATGAATCAACCTGGAAATGGATGCCTCTCTATATTGTCTCAGCACACTGTATAGTGGATGGTTTGAGTGGCCAAAAAATTTCCAAGGATCACAGCTGGAGAATTACAGAAGTTAGTTGCATCTTGGGGTCAGAAAGTCTCAAAAACTGCAATCTGATTTGAAATTTGAAGAATCCAGAGAGATTCTGTATGGAGGAATTGTCTCAGATCTCTTGCCATGTACTCTCCAACCTCATCAGGCATTACAGTAGAAGACTCAGAGCTGTTATCTTTGAAAAGGGAAGTAGCACAAAGTATTGACTAAAAGGGTGCCAAAAATGTAGCACACTTATATTTAACAAAGGTATTTTTTTTATAAACCTGTATTTCAATTGTTTGAGTATTTTTGTGAATTGTTTTAAAGAAAAGATCAAAAGGTTAAACAATAAAGATTTTTATTTACCAAGGGTGCCAATATTAGTTGAGGGCACTGTATGACAGGGAGGAAGACTTCTTAGCCTAGTTTTAGCTTTGGAGATAGAAAATCAAGAGGACTGTGTAATGAGGTAATGTGTCTCATTACCGGTAGTCTACTCACTTGTTTCTCTCTGTGCTTTCTGTAATCAGCAAGCGAGAGAGAGACAGAGTCTGCTTTGAGGAGCTTGCAAGACACACACACACACACACACACACACACACACACACAAACGTGTACACATGCAAAGAAGCATGAACTTGAACCTGATGGAGCGAAAACTGCAAGTTTTGAATGTTTTCTGTTGAGTTTTGAAAGCTGAAAAACGAGGTCTAAATAAACATGAGCCCGGAGCTAAGTTAAGATTCCGCTTTTCTCTTGAGGCTTCATCCACACCCTCACACACACCAGCGTTCTACATAGTCTTATACAGGAGCTTTGACTTTAAATATCTGGATAACAACAAAAAAAAATGTTGTGTCCTTGAATGTTTTCCAGTCAATTTTTTTTGTTTTAACCCCTATTTTCAATGTTTCCCACAATGCAAGTTATGAAAGGTTTTCTTTACACTGTCCAGACATGCCTCGGCATGTAAGTAACATGATACACAGTGAAAATGCTTAGGTTTGGGCATACATGGGCATGCCTGGGCAGGAAAGATATTGACAATACAAAATATAATAGCATTTGCATACACCACTGTGGATTGATCAGCTACAACTGGATCATCTGTGGTGTTGCTGTTGCTAGGAACGCAGCTCAGTTACACCAAGTACTGGTGTTTCATTTGTGAATAGGACAGTTGCTCTAAAGAGTTTCATTACATTAAAGACTGGCCATGCCATAAGTATTTTGGTGCAGTTAGTGATGAACATTGACAATGGATTCCATCAATGTTGGGAGATTATTATTGGAGAGTTCAGCAAAAAGCACAAGACACTGAACACAAGCAAAATCAGCTACAAACTATTTTATGTCAGTGGAACTAGTAAATTATGTTATCACTATCATGTGATTAAATACATTAAATTCAGTAAAGTCAATTGCATGTTTTTTCCACATTACTACTTGATACAAACGATCTGAAATTATATTTGTGTTCAATTTGACAAGCTCTGTCATGTTCACAAAAAAATTCTGGGGAAGCACAATCTTTAAACTTTGTATCCATTTGACATATCCTCCATCTTTTCAGTTGTCTATATTTCACTCATTCAATCATTTTCAGAGTTTTTCACTTGTCCCCTGAGCTGCACCCTAGTTGGTTGGGTGATAAAAAAAATAAAAATACAATTGACATCATTCCCCCCGACCCGGTTTGAATACCTCTTCTCTAGACTCTTACCCAACAAAGCAATGTGCAGCAGTGAGGACCCAGGAGCTGTTCACCAGGACTCCTCCACACATCAGAGCTCCATTCAGCTGCAGGTTGACAATCCAGGGCCAGCTGCCAGGGGACGCCTGAGAGCCACCCATGATCCGTGACCGTGGCTGTGTGAGGGTCTTTCCACCTGAGACCCTCTGCCCACACAAAGCTACAGCACAAAGAAGAAAGAGAGGAGTGAGCACTCTGGCACTGTTCTCTGCCATCTGATGCCAGATTTTTGAATGTGCAATTTTGTTTTTTTTCCTGGTATGTGTTCAGTTACACAGATATAAAAGTGTGTGTGTATGTGTGTGTGTTTACCCTCTGTAATGGTCTCTATGGCTGGCTCCAAGTTCTGCATGGTGTTAATGAGACTGCACTGTAATAGTCTGGAGCTGCAGCTCTCTCCCATGATTCTGATGCAGGAGTCAGAGTGCAGCTCTGAGGTAGAGCAGCGATGTTGGTAATACCCACACATCTGACTTAGAGCCCAGCTTCTCTCAGCCTCTTCTGACAAACTTTGAGTTTGTCTCATCATCTCACAGCTCGGTTCCATTAATACAGACGCCGCAGACCCTGAGGGAACAAAATCATCAGTATCAGAGTGTGAAGCTCACAAACTACAATCACCAGTACTGTGATATTATCACATTTGTGAACATGTGTACACCAGTAAGCACCAACATTCTGCAACATCCACTAGCATTCCCCAGCAGATGGCTATGTTCTCCAATAAGAACCAACATTCAGTGGTGTGAAAAAGTATTTGCCTGATTTCTTCTATTTTTGTGAATATCTCATACTACAACCCCAATTCCAAAAAAGTTGGGAAGTATGTAAAATGTGAAATGAGACATGTAAAATGTGAATAAATGTAAATAAAAACAGAATGCAATGATCTGCAAATGTCATAAACCCATATGTTATTCACAATAGAACATAGAAAACATATCAAATGTTTAAACCAGTGACAAGGCCAGAAATTTTAAAGTGAGTGGACCTTGGTGAAATAGGATGGACCTCAAAGCCTACTCTCAAATTACATTTACATTTATTCATTTAGCAGACGCTTTTATCCAAAGCGACTTACAAATGAGGAACTACAAGCAAAGGGATATATCAAGCGGAGAACAATACAAGTGCTACCATGCAAGATTTATAATTGAGTTCTAAAAAAGCAAAGTGTGCAGAGTAGAGGAGTACGAGCCAGAGTGTTTTTTTTATTTTTATTTATTAAAGATAATGTGGGGTTTGCATTTTAGGGGTTAGTTACGAGCTCACAGAAGAGGTGGGTCTTTATCTGTTTTTTGAAGATAGTGACAGATTCTGCTGTCTGGATTGAGGTTGGAAGTTCATTCCACCACTGAGGGACAGTTAAATTATATCATTTCAATATGGGATAAAAATAATTTGACAATTAAGATTAGTTAAATGTGATTTATTGTTAGCCAACAGTTTCATGAATACAACAAAATCCATTCATTAATAAAATAAACAATGAAGAGAACAATAACAGAACAATAAAAAAAGATAAATAATTGATGTGTGTGTTGGGGAAAATCTGTACAAAATCTGTGGCAGCAAAAGAATAACATCTGGCTCCTGTCAGACATGTTGCTTAGAGAGAGAGAGAGAGAGAGAGAGAGAGAGAGAGAGAGAGAGAGAGAGAAAGAGAGAGATATTATTATTATAGTAATCTGAAGTATCATGCATAATAAGTTATGCAGGCTGCATACCACATCATACAAGTAAACATGAATATGCAGAGCCAGCACATTATCCTTTTTGAATAGAAAAAATTAAAAAAAAACACCACCAGCAGCATCCACCGAAGATCCCAAAACTGACTTTTAAAATGGCACAAACTAACACGATATATTTATAGCAAATTTCTAACACAAATAAACACTCAAATTATAAATCGTAAATTGTAAATCACAGGTCGTTCATCAAGTGTGGATAAATCAGCCGGTGAGCTGCTTTTCTGGAGGATGGGCCTGGGTTGAGATGAGGTGCTGGTGGACTGGAGAGATGATGTTGTGGGCTGCTGGTCATCAGTTGATGTGTCTGTACTGTCAGCATTACCGAGTGTAGTTTCAGGCTCTATTCTTGGTTTGTTAAAATATTTAATCAAAGATATCTGTTTCGACATGCTCGCCTGGTGCATGTTGAATATTACTTTATTTCACTAGCAAACATAACTCATCTTCCCCTCCCCCCAACAATCCGTGATTGGCTGAAACAGTCTAATAGCCTATTGATTACCTGTTGCAGTTAGGCTATTTATATCAAAGACACATTTTCACACTAAAATTATTATTTATTTCTGAAACTTCATATGCGTATTTGAGCGTGTATTTGAGTGATTATTATTGTCATTTAAGTGTCATGTATGTCATGTATTTTCTTATATCCACTCTCCATGTATTTTTTCTCCTTTCCCACAAAAATTATTTTTATTACATAAGTGCCACCCTGGCCCTTATGTAGCCTCGCCACTGGTTTAAACTGAGTAAAAACATTTTAAGAAAGAAATAAGGTGATTTTTAATTTCATAGACACAACACGTCTCAAAAAAGTTGGGACGGGGCAACAAAAGGCTGGAAAAGTAAATGTTACTAAAAAGAAACAGCTGGAGGAACATTTTGTAACTAATTAGGTTAATTAGCAACAGGTGAGGAAACACGGTTGGGTATAAAAAGAGTATCTTAGCGAGGCAGAGTCTCTCAGAAGTAAAGATTGGATGGAATCTGTATGGAAGCATATGCTGCTCGAAAACCTGTATATACCTTTCAGCATTGATGGTGCCTTTCCAGATGTGCAAGCTGCCCATTCCATAGGCACTAATGCACCCCATATCATCAGAGATGCAGGCTTTTGAACTGATAGCTGATAAAAAACGGATGGTCCCACTCCTCTTTAGTCTTCTTTAGCTTAGAGGACGCAGCATCCATGGTTTCCAAAAAAGAATTTCAAATTTCGATTGATCTGACCACAGAAAAGTTTTCCACTTTGCCTCAGTCCATTTTAAATTAGCTTTGGCCCAGGACTCCCAAGATGGTCCTGGATAGTGAGAAAGAGTTCAACTTTTCCTCAGAAGAAGCGCATGACTCTGATGATGAAGATGAATTGGGGGAAATAAGTATTGAACGCGTCAACATTTTTTTCAGTAAATATATTTCCAAGGAGGCTATTCACATGAAATTTTCACCAGAAATCAGTATTAACTCAAGAAATCCAGAAATATAAAGAATTCACAACATTTAAGTCCATAAATAAAGATGTGTACTAAAGTGGAATGACACAGGAAAAAAGTTTTGAAAACACTAAGAAAAGGCAGTTCTCCAAGACAAGGTAAGGCAAGGAACCAGCTGAAATACGTAAGTAATTGTACCCCCTATCTCTTGCAAATGAATATCAGCTGGGTTAGTAAATTGATGGTCTATAAAAAGGCTTTTCATTACCAAGGTGTCACACAAGAAACATCTCA
>JANDJT010000103.1:11507618-11544233 GCA_024331685.1 Stegophilus panzeri
ATGTATATATGTATGTATTATACATACATACATATTATAGTAATGGCTTCCAGAAAGTTAGTGTCAACAGAAGGAAGACAGTAGTTCAGCTGAACATTGTTGTGTCCCGTTATGTGAGACCTCCTCAAACTCTTAGAGTCTTCCATGTTTAAAGGCATCTTTATTAGTTTTTTGCTCTGCAACAGTGATAAAAAATTAAATGTAATGAAGGTTAATGTTTCATTCAAATAAAAATAAATACTTGAGTAAAAGTGCTATGATTTAACTATATTCAAAAGGTACCATTACAGTGAACCATGTTCTCAAATTGTCATGGACTGGAGGAGGAGGTGGATGCAAGTGCAGATAGTTTATTGCATAAAGTAAACTTTACTTAGATAAATTAATTCAAATAATGCAAAGATATGCAAAGAAATATATCATTTGAAGCCCTTCTCCTTCTTACTGTTGGTTGTAACAGCTGACTGCCTCGGAATGCAATTATGTCATTTACTGTAATCGGGGGAAGCTCTTGTAAACAGTGAGTGTAATATGTCATACTCTACTGTACCATCTTCACACAGTTATTGCCAATAGCGAAAACGGCTTCCAGTGCGGCACTGGATGTAACTGAGCTGGCTGAGACAAAACGTGGAAGCGATCGTGCATAGAGTCCATTCAGTACTCACACAGGGACTACGTTAAATGGACAGCAGTAATCTAATTATTGACCTTATTCTGAGTAAGACAGTATTGTGATTAAGGTGTTTACATGAATGGAGAATACGCAGCCGTTCTCTCTTGTTTGCCCTAAAATGGTTGAGCACTGCCGTGTGTGATCATGTCCTGTCGCAAAATGCGGTGAAAACTCCCACATGATGTTAATAGTGTGATTAAGGTGTGTACATGTCTATAACGCATGTCGATAATGCGACTAAAATAGGAATACTCCACATGTCTTAATTCGATTTGTGTTTACTTTGAGTATGACTTTAATCGGATTAAGGTAATTAAAAATTGCTGTTTACCTGATAGTTTCTTAATCAGAGTGTCGTCTTAATCGGGTTAATATTGGATTATTGTTGTCCATGTAAACATACTGAATGAGGCGGCTAGCTGTGTGCATGCTTCAAGTGTGTAAACTCAGAAAGCCCCCTGGTCAGACAGGGAGGTATTCATTAATTTCTTGTTATCTTAATTTTATGTAATTTATTTTTTATCTTTCTTTTCATGTTACACATGACGCAGACTTGACTGTACACTGAAACATTTCCGAGTCCAAAATGTCCGAGTCTGTGTCAAGTCCAAGTGCAAATTTACCCGAGTGCATGACAAGTCCGAGTTTGTTCATAATTGGACTCGAGTCTGGACTCAAGTCAGAGTCCGGGACTGAATACCCCAACGTTATTTCCCTGGGTTCCTTTGAGACCTCGCGGACTATTACACATTTTGCTCTTGGAGTGATCTTTGTTGGTCAACCACTCCTGGGGAGGGTAACAATGGCCTTGAATTGCCTCAATTTGGACACAATCTGTGGATCGGTGGAGTCCAAACTCTTTAGAGATGGTTTTGTAACCTTTTTCAGCGTGATGAGCATTTACAATTCTTTTTCTGAAGTCCTCAGAAATCTTTTTTGTTCATGCCTTGATAAACTTCCACAAACGTGTTGTGAAGATCAGACTTTGATAGATCCCTATTCTTTAAATAAAACAGGGTGCTCACTCACACCTGATTGTCATTCCATTGATTGAAAACACCTGATTCTAAATTCACTTTCAAATTAACTACTAATCCTAAAGGTTCACATCCTTTTGCCACTCACAGATATGCAATATTGGATCATTTTACTCAATAAATAAATGACCAAGTATAATATTTTTGTCTCATTTATTTAATTGGGTTCTCTTTGTTTACTTTTATATTTTACTTTTATTTGCAGCATGAGAGACAGGCCAAGGAAGACAGACAGGGGTATTTCTGTGTGTGTGTGTGTGTGTGTGTGTGTGTGTGTGTGTGTGTTATCTCTTTGCTTTCATTATGGTGGCTTTGGCTTTGTTCTGTGTCCATTGTTATATTATTTCATATGACTTTAACACCTACTTTAACACGATCTGTTCCAGTACTTTTGCGAACCTAAAATTGGGTCGTATGCCACCAGTCCTGCCATGTTTTAAGTTGTTTAACACATCAAGTTGTACATGAACGCTGTTATTCTGATATATCGTCTCATATTCATCTTTCGATCTTAGACCTAGACCTAAATGTTTTCAGTGTATAACAAAAAAAAGAATTGGCATTGCTGTTCCAATACGTTCAAAAGGGGCTGTAGGCCTATATGACATGCGCACATGCAGATGCCATATAAAACAGAATTGATAACAAATGTTGCTTTTCATTTGGTACGCACTGATATGGACCAGTCGCCAATAGTATATCGTTTCGTTGCGATAATCTGAGAAGGACCCACTGTTTGGCAGTTATACGTTCAAATCTTCGAAACAAATCTTTTATTAACTAATTTTAGATTTTAACTAAAATCTTTGTTTGTATAAAAGCTGTACTCAACGCTAAAATGGTCATGCTGTCTCTAATAACCATTAATCATTAATCATATTTGAGAGACCGGAGACAACGCTCAATCCGCGCCAAAGAGGGATTTGCATACACATGCGCTTGCGTAAAATGCGCACCGACGCGATTGTTCCGTGCGCATCCAGTCACCTGCAAAACAACGCTGAGAAGCATCGTCGCTATATAAGAAAACGAGCTAGAATCTCATCAGGTAAGTGGAAACACTGCTATATATAGCCTAGTTCAGTCAAACCTAAACATGTTCTGTCGAGAGATTATTGAATGAAACGGACGGAAGCTATTTTCCAGAGCCCGTGATGTTTCGTTGGTTAAACTGAACTTTCGATCTAGCTAATGGTAAAGAACTGAGAAGAAGTTGAACAGTTGCAGCCGATGTTGCTAAAATGTAAATCCTATTTGTAGGGGTTTTTTTGTGATTCTCAAAAAAAAAAAAAAAAAAAAAAAGAGAGAGAAAAGGAACATAATAACAAACATAAATAACACAATTTAAGTGTTTCGTATAGTTTTTAATTCGAAGTCAATGTATTGTTAAATGCGAGTGATGCGATTCAGCTTTTCCATTTGCTTTTAACACGATGGTGAGGATTAATATGACGGATCTTAATTTCGTTTAGAAATAAGATGACTCGCTCCCTAAGTGCTGAGTTATCAGCTTTTAATATGAATGAGTGCAAGAGGATTCGGTAGTTAGGCTATATTTAAATAATTGTTTTTAAAAATCTCCTCCAATGTTGTCCAATGATACAGACAACAATGTATCCGAAGTCAAACTCCACCTCTTCTTCACCAGCAATTCACAGAAAAACCATAAAAGAGGTGCAAATATGATGAGAAATATATTTCTTTGGGCTTTACATACGCTGGCAGTGAAGAAAATCCCCAGCCACAGTGTGTTATATGTGTAAAAGTACTCTCTCATAACTGCATGAAACCAGCATTTTTGCTCAGACAGTTAGAAACAAAGCATGCTACTTTGAAAAATAAACCTCAAGTTTGTTTTTTTTTAAGACATTTAAGACAACTCAGGAGTAGTAAGGCTCTTATAACAGCATCAGAAAACCTAAATAGGAAGGGTCTGGAAGCATCCTACACGTTGAGTTACAGAGTGGCTAAGACAGGCAAAGCCCATACTATTGTGGAGGACTTAATTCTTCCTGCCGAAACTGATATAACTGGTGTAATGCTTGGGGAAAAGGCCAAAAAGACAATTCACAGGATGCCATCATTAGACAACACAGTTTCTCATCGCATCGCTGATATGGCAGAAGACGTTTTAAAACAACTATTGTTTCGCGTAGAAGCCAGCAAATTCTACGCTTTACAGATTGATGAATCAACTGGTGTAGCTGGTTTAGCGCAACTGCTGGAATATATCTGGTACATATACAATGACTCAACTGTGGAAGATGTACTTTTCTGCAGACCTGGGGAGGAAATTTTTTATGTCTTGGATATATTTGTAACATCACATGGACTTTCATGAACAAAATGTGTTGGCATCTGTACTGATGGAGCGAAAGCCATGACAGGGAAGTATAGTGGAGTGGTAAAATGCGTGCAAGCAGTTGCGCCGTGTGGCTTGGGTCCACTGCAGCATCCACAGAGAGGTGCTGGCCACCAAGGGAATGCCTGACCGACTGAAGGAAGTTTTGGACAATGCTGTAAGAATTGTTAACTTTGGTAAAGCAAGACCCTTGAATTCTCATTTGTTTTCTTCATTGTGTAATGAAATGGGCAGTGACTACGTCACGCTGTTACTCCATACTGACGTGCGATGGTTGTCCATGGGAAAAGTACTAACACATCTATTTGAATTGAGGGACGAACTTAATGTTTTGTTTATGGACCATCCTTTTGAATTGTGCCACCCTTTGCATGATGAAGAGTGGCTCACAATACTTACCTATCTGGCCGATGTTTTTTCCCGTCTGAATGAGCTGAACCTCGGATTACAAGTAATTTCCACAACCATATTCAACATGCAGGACAAAACTGAGGCCATGATTAGGAAGCTGACTTTCTGGTCTAACTGCATTAATGAGAAAAACACAGGCCTTTTTGCCATTATATGAATTTTTATTAGCAAATGAGCTCACCCTTACTGACAGAGTCAAGTGTGATATAATAAAACACCTTTCTGAGCTGGCCGCACAATTGCACAGATACTTCCCCAAGAGAGACAATGCAAACTGCTGGATTCACCATCCATTCTCTGCCACCACCACAGCACGCTTGCCCATTTCTGAGCGAGAAAGCCTCATTGAAAGCTCTACAAGTGGCTCTTTGAAAATTGACTTTGCACAAAAGTCACTGCCAGATTTCTGGATATCCTTGCGTGCAGAGTATCCTGCCTTCGCAGATCGCGCTGTAAAGACATTAATGCCGTTCGTGACGATGTACCTTTGTGAAAGTGGGTTCTCAGCACTTACTAGCATGAGGAACAAATATAGACACAGATTGTGTGTAGAGAATAATTTAAGACTCAAACTCTGTCCGATACAACCAAACATTGCAGAGTTATGCAAGTCATATCAAGCACACCCATCTCATTAATTGGTGTCATTGTATTCAAAATATATGATTGGTTGTATGAATGTAAATTACATGTTTGATGGGAGTTATTTTACAAAGTTAAATGTGTTAAATCTGCATTTAAAAAAAAATACATTGTGTGATTGTAATGTAAGTGTGAGAGATGGGGTACACAAAAGGATGTTAAATGCCTGGGGGGGTATGCCACTGTAAAAAGTTTGGAAAGTAAAAAGTAAAAAGTTTGGAAACCACTGGATTAGACACTTGCCAACCTTAAAGGGGGCAAAATTCACTTTTACATGGTGTTTGAACATAAATGTGTGTTGGCAGTGTGTGTACACAACCATCCTGTAATGGTAAAAATCCATCCACCCCTTTTTTTATATTCCCCATAAATCATAAACAGTGTCTCAAAATGAGTCATTCCAGTTTTCTACCCCTTGTAGAAGGACTCTGCCCTGTTAGCATAGATCCTCCCCTGAGTGAGCTGCACACAGTCCGCCATGTTTTCCACGCTGGAGCAGCTATAGTGATAAGAAGAATGTCTCAGCTTTGCCTCAGCTTTGTGTGTTCTGTTGTTGGCTATAAGAATGAACATAAGAGTCTTTATCTACTGCCATCATCAGATTTTCATACTGAAATCCTAAAAGTAAAGAAAGAGAACCCAATTAAACAAATGAGACAAAAATATTATACTTGGTCATTTATTTATTAAAGAAAATGATCCAATGTTACTTATCTGTGAGTGGCAAAAGTTTGTGAACCTCTAGGATTAATAGTTAATTTGAAGATGAATTTAGGGGTCAGGTGTTTTCAGACAATGGGATGACAACCAGGTGTGAGTAAGCGCCCTGTTTTATTTAAAGAACAGGGATCTACTGTATCAAAGTCTGATCTTCACAACACATGTTTGTGGAAGTGTATCATGGCATGAACAAAGGAGATTTCTGAGTTGTTGATGCTCATCAGGCTGGAAAAGGTTACAAAACCATCTCTAAAAAGTTTGGACTCCACCAATCTACAGATAATTTACAAATGGAGGAAATCCAAGGCCATTGTTACCCTCCCCAGAAGTAGTTGACCAACAAAGATCACTCCAAGAGCAAGATGTGTAATAGGTCACAAAGGAACCCATGGTAATGTCTAAGCAACAAAAGGCCATCATGAGAACACCAACAGGAGAACACTGAACAACGGTGTACATGGCAGGATTGCAAGGAGAAAGTCACTGCTCTCCAAAAAGAACATTGCTGCCCTTTTCCAGTTTGCTAACAATCACGTGGAAAAGCCAGAAGGCTAATGGAAAAATATTTTGTGGACAGATGAGACCAAAATAAAATTTTTGGTTTAAATGAGAAGTGTTATGTTTGGAAAAAGGAAAACACTGCATTCCAGCATAAGAACCTTGTCTCATCTGTGAAACATGACGGTGGTAGTATCGTGGTTTTGGTCTATTTTGCTGCATCTGGGCCGGGAACGGCTTTATCTCAAAATAAATTTATATAATTTGATTACAGTTACTGTTGTCAGACCACGGAACAAGTATGAAATAGTGACTGTAATGTGGCCCATTAAGATTACATGTTAACCAGCAGTCACTTTCAAGCCATTTCCAAGCTGCTGCTCTGCACTGCTAAAATCCTGATTTTATAACCGTGATGTCATCTGACAAAATCACCATATACATAAGTTAAAGACAACGTTTATGCTGTAATTTCAGCTATATGTACATGTAAAATGATCACTCAGCGAGAAAGTTAGAAGTGAATAACTGTGCTGCTCCTCTCTGCCACTCACTGAACAGAGTAGCCGCAGAGAGAGGTGTGTCTTTCCCTCTCTGTGGAAGGAAAGCAGAGCCTCGTGCTTGTGGGGCAGTACTGGCTACTCTCTTCTACAGAAACTACAGAAAGGCTTATCCAAAACATTTGCTAGATATGTTGCTAGGTGCTTTTTGGAAAAAAAAGTTGCTAAAGAAGTCTAAAAAGAGGACCGGAGCTGTCTCTGTTAAAATAAGTGAGTGAATAGCGGGAGGCAGGGGAGAGGCTGTAGCAGGGAGTCATATTTTGAGGGAAAGGTTTGTATTTGTGTTTTATCGAAAATAAACACTTTAAAGTTATTCAGCGATTTCATAGTTATTGACTTTCAATAATTCAAGCACTTTTTAAGCACCGCTAGATAAAAATGGCTATTTTCAATGTTTTCCAGTACATAAATTTCAAAAAGCCAAATTCAAGTACTTCAAGCAATTCAGGAACCTTGTACCAACCTTGTTTCCTCAATAAGCAAATGACCAACTATAATACTTTTTGTTGAAATTGTTTAATTGGGTTATCTTTGTCTAATGATAATTTAGGTAATATTTATGCAGAATATAGAAAATTCTATAAAACACAAACTTTCAAGCACCACTTTACACTAATGTAAACAAGATAATGAATATTATATTCTGTTTCTGCCAATAGATCTCCCTCAATCCTACGCACTGGTCCTTTAAATACTGTAAATTGTTTCCATAATGCCATGACTGGACGGACATTCCTAGTGTAGCAACAAGATGGCTGACATTAGCAATGTTGTCTGGTACAACATGATTCCAAATGTTCCCTTCATATGCAGACTAGCTTCGATAAATTACTTGCTGCACAATATTCAATAGATATGAGAATGGCCTGACCGTTTTTTCATAGTCAGCAGCATACACACTGGCCTAGCCAACATGTTTTAGCAGCTAACGTGGCTAACGTTAACTACATTTCCTCTCCTCTACGTTTGACTAAACTCCCTCTAAAGGCATAAAATTCAACTTTTATGCCTTTATTTTTATAAAAGTGAAATAAATAGCGGAGCTTTCCTGCATAGTGGACATGATTGGTTTTTTTCTAATCTGGTAGTGTTAACTAGGCAACAGTTATAGCATTAATGTTATGTGATAGAGAAATCACCCCAACGCAACGTTACTGAGGTTATGCGATTAAAACTAATGTTAAGGCTGTTATGAACAGTAACGTATATTGCGTCAAGCAAACAAGAATCAAACTGTCAAAATGGACAAGGACTCATGTATTGTCACAAATCTAAAACAGAAAGGCAGTAACTTACCTTACACACAATATAATATATATATCACACAGTGACCTCCACTAATATTGGCACCCTTGGTAAATATGAGCAAAGAAGGCTGTGTAAAAATGTCTCTATTATCTATTATTATTATTATCTATTATTATTATCTATTATTATCTATTTCTATTATTTATCTGTCTCCACTTTGGCTCGGCCTCCATTATCACTTTTATGCTGATGATACCCAAATCTACATTCACCCAAAATCTGATGAAAACCTTGATGTTTGTTTTCTTTCTGACTGTATTTCTGAGATAAAAACGTGTATGAATAATAATTTTCTGTGCCTGAATAGCAGGAAAACCGAAACTATGCTTATAGGTTCCTGTCAGCAAATTCTTAAAGCTGGTCCACTGTCTGTATTTGTTGATGGCTCTGTTCTAGAGACTCAAAGTAAAATGAGGACCCTTGGAGTAATTTTTGATACCAGCCTTACTTTTGATTCTTTTGTTCAAAGCACTGTTAAAGCATCCTTTTTTCACCTCAGAAATATAGCAAGACTGCACCCTATGCTAAACTTCTCTGTAGCTGAAAAGCTGATTAAATTCATTTGTTGTCACTCGGCTAGATTACTGTAATGCCGTTTTGCCCAGAGTGTCTAAATCCAAAATCAATGAACTGCAATACGTACAAAACTCTGCTGCCAGGATCCTGACTGGGACTGGGAAATGCAATCATATTACTCCTGTTTTGGAGTCCTTGCACTGGGTCCCGTTCAGGTTCTGTGTCGATTTTAGGATTATGATGTTGACATACAAGGCATTACATGGCTTGGCTCCTCATTACTTATCTGCTTTATTAATTCCTTACACCCCAAATCGCAGATTGCGCTACTCACAGTGTAATCTGTTAACTGTTCCACAAACCCACTTAAAATTTATGGGTGACACTCCACATGTTTTCTATGGGTTTCAAGTCAGGGGACTGGGATGGTCATGGCAGGACCTTGATTTTGTGGTCAGTAAACCATTTTTTTTTGTTGATTTTGATGTATGTTTTGGCTCATTGTCCTGCTGGAAGATCCAACCATGCCCCATTTTAAGCTTTCTGGCAGAGGCAGTCAGGTTTAATACTTGTTGATATTTGATCCATGATACCATGTATCCTAACAAAATATCCAGGTCCTCTGGCAGAAAAACAGCCCCAAAACATTAAAGAGCCATCACCATATTTAACTGTGGGCATGAGGTACTTTTCCATATGGCTACCTCTGTGTGCACCAAAACCATCTCTGGTGTTTATTGCCAGAAAGCCCTATTTTGTTTCATCTGACCATAGAACCCGATCCCATTTGAGATTCTAGTACTGTTGGGCATAAAAATATGCTTGAGTTTGTTTTGAGATGAGAGTAGAGGCTTTTTTCTTTAAACCCTTCCAAACAACTTGTGGTGATGTAGGTGACATCGGATTGTAGTTTTGAAGAATTTCTGACCCCAAGACGCAAGTAACTTCTGCAATTCCCCAGCTGTGATCTTTGGAGATTTTTTGGCCACTTGAACCATCCTCTTCACAGTGCGTTGAGACATGTCCTCTTCCAGGTTGATTCATAACATTTCCAGTTGGCTGGAACGTCTTAATTATTGCCCTGATGGTGGAAATGGGCATTCTCAATGCTTGTACTATTTTCTTATAGCCGCTTCCCATTTTGTGAAGCTCAACAACCTTTTGCCTCACATCACAGCTATATACCTTGTTCTTACCCATTGTTATTAATGACTAAGGGAGTTTGGCCTATGTGTTGCCTCATATATATATATATATGTGTGTGTGTGTGTGTGTGTATATATATTATATATACCCCCTGAAATAGGAAATCATGGTTGAACAATTTCCTGATCCTACTCAACCAGGTGTACTAACAAAATTTAAAATATCAAAGGGATTTTCAAATATATTTTTCCGATATGAATTCATAGGGGTGACAGTAATTGTTGCACACCTATATGTAACAAATTTTTTTTTTTTGATAAACCTGTGTTGTGTTTGCAATTGTTTGATATCCATGAGAGCAGAGTATTTTTGTGATTTTTTTTTATTATTATTATTATTTTTTTAAATATCAAAAGGTTAAACAATGAAAACAATAAAACCAATTTTTCACAGCTTTCTTTGCTCATATTTACCAAGGGTGCCAATATTAGTGGAGGGCAGTGTATATAATAAAACTTACTCTTCCCACACAGTTAATTTATTCCATGAATAAAATGTGTATATATTTACATTTTTACTTAAGAAATTCTAGTTCTCACTGAATCTTAATATTACAGTGTAGAAATTATGTTAGTTAATTTAATATTTTTTACTCTGTAATGGGTTTAGAGATGGATGCAAATGCGGTTAAAGCTTTTATTTAAGAGATGGGCAGGCAAATCCAAATATACGTGGTCATAAAACAAGTGAGGAGTCAGGCGATGGGCAAACAGGCATTAACTGGGCTTAGACAAGAATCGAGACACAAGAACAGGATCAAAACCATGAAACAAAAAAACGAGGATCAAAAGGCTCAGTACAGTACGAACACTCATTACTTCGCCCTGAACAAAGACACACGAGGGGTTTAAATACTTAACGTAATCAAGGGGATAACACAAAACAGCTGAGACATAAGGGAAATAACGTAACAGGGGTGGAGACAAGACATAAACCAAAACAAAACACACATGTCAAAAGTTAAACAAAGTCAATGTCACTGAAATCCCGGAAGCACGCGCTGTCGTGCTCCAGGCAGTTGAGCGCGCTGAGCGCCAGAGCAAGCAGGGGAAATCTGAGACAGACGTGACAGAGGGCCCCCCCCCGGCCATCTGGACAAAATGTCCACACAGTCCTCCAGGTCCCCAAGCAGGCATTGTCCTACAAATAGCTGGTTCCTCAAGGAGCCAAGGAGCAGACATGAGGCTAGGTCAGGCTCGCCGGGGTTATGAGGTTGGAACACGGCTTGGGAGGTCACGTCATCAGCCTCATGCGTGAGCAGAACTTGGTGGGCCGTCTCGTCAACCTCAGACAGGAACATGGCTTGGGAGGCCGTCACGTCAGCCTTGTACTGGAACATGGCTTGGGAGGCCATTTCATCGGCATTAGACATGAACATGGCTTGGTAGACTGTGTTGACGGCCTCAGGCATGAGCAGAACTTGGTGGGCTGTCCCATCGGCCTCTGACATGAGCAGAGCTTGGTGGGCCCTGTTGTCGACCTCAGACAGAAACATGGCTTGGGAGGCCGTCTCATCGGCCTCAGACAGCAACATGACTTGGTTGGCTGTGTAGTCGGCCTCAGGCATGAGCAGAGCTTGGTGGGCCATCCCATCAGCCTCAGGCGTGAGCATAGGCCATGTCATCGACCTCAGACAGGAATATGGCTTGATAGGCAATGCCATCGTCCTCAGACAGGAAAATGGCTTGGGAGGCCGTCTCATCTGCCTCAGACAGGAACTTGGCATGGAAGGCCATCTCGTTGGCCTCAGACAGGAACTTGGCATGGGAGGTCGTGGCTGGATAGACCACTTCATAGGTCTCACACTGGGGCTCAGGAGATGAGGTTGCCACGTTGACCTCCTGCTGGAGCACTGCAGGGGAGACCACTATGTGGGTCTCAGGCTGAAGCTTTGGACATGAGGTCACCACTTTGACCTCCGGCTGAATCTCTGCAGGGAAGACCACCTCGTGGTTGAGAGCTGGAAATTGAGCACGCATGCTCGCTCAGGCGCTCAGCGCGAGGGGAACTCCGTAACTAGACGTGACACTCTACAACAAAGTTAATTTTTTTATTTTTCAGTGCAGGTTGCATCAGTGTACACACTCCTTACCTAATGTTTAACAAGCTAATAACTTTGTTAAAACACCTTTTGCTTATAATACAGCACTCAAGGGTTTTGTTGTTTTTTTTTCTTTGGTAAGAGTCAACCAACTTAGCACATCTTGATTTGGCAATTTTATTCCACTATTCCTTGCACAAATGCTCCAGATTTATCAAATTGTGATTGGATCTCCTGTGCAAAGCCATCTTCAAGTCCTTTCATAGGTTTTTGATAGGATTTAGGTCTGGGCTCTGACTGGTCTAGTGTAAAACTCTGACCTTCTAATTCTGAAGCCATTCTTTTGTTGACTTCCAGTCCCAGCTGAAGAGAAGCAGCCCTACAGCATGACGCTGCCACCACCATGCTTCACAGTGGTTATGGTGTTCGTTGGGTGATAAGCTGTTTTGTTTTTGCATTACATATTATTGTTACATATCTTTTAGAATTATGCCCAAAAAGCTGTACCTTGGTCTCGGTAGACCATAACACATTTTACCACATGGTTTGGCAAAATTTACATTTTTTTTTGGCTTTCATCTAGTTAACCCACCCCATAACCCAGACATGTGAAGAACGTGAGAGATTGTTGTCACATTTTTTGGAAATTCTTTTTTACCCCTCTTCTGATCCATACCTTTCAACAAGGAGACCTCATAAATGCTTTGTAAGCTCTGTGCACACTTATGTAGCCAGGTTATTGTATGTATTTGTAAGTTTTATTTCACAAATATATTTTTCACTTGAATTTAGTTACTTGTTATTTCACATTAAAGCTGGAAAAAGATCTGAATGATTTATCATTGTTCATCATGGTTTAACAAAGGGTGTGTAGACTTTTTATATCCACTGTAAGTTAGATTCATCAAGCTTCTTTGTTAGCCAAACAAATGCATTATGAACATTCTATAACAGTCATCCTATGTCCAATTTTTATATTTTACTAAATCTACTAAACTGGTTTACCAACAATAAAATCTTTTTGATTAAGATTCAGCAGGCCAGCACAATAGGACATACAGTACTGTACATTTTATACAGTGCATGCATAAATTCATACATAATATCAATGAAATTGATTGTCAATGTTAATTGCATTCATTTGTCCCTTTTACAGGGCCTAATTTCTTCTCAGTCGCTCTCCTCATATGACTACAACTAAGAGTATAAGGAGTTGCAGAAACATGAAGACAATGTGAATTAATACCTAATGCAATGTCTTAAGTTTAATTTTGTTAGGCAGTTGTTTCTGCCTTGTTCCTAACCAGGCACTCTGGCCCATGTACTCAATGTACACTATATGGTGAAAAGTATGTGTACACCCATTCTAATTATTGAGGTCAAGTGTTTCAGCCACACCCATTGCTAACAGGTGTATAAAATCATGCATGTAGCCATGCAATCTCCATAGACAAACATTGACAGTAGAATGGGCTGTACTGAAGATCTCAGTGATTTTAAATGTCGCATTGTCATGGGATGCCATCTTTGTCACAAGTCAGTTCTTGAAATTTCTGCCATGCTAGATCTGTCCTGGGCAAATGTAAGTGCTATTATTGTGAAATGGAAGTGCCTAGTGTCATGTTCCAAGAGTGGAGACAGAAGCAGTTGAAGGGTGACGGAGTCCAGGCAGAATAATCCAAAGGGTGAGACAAAGTTCGTAGTCATAAAAACAGGCAGGGGTCAGGCGATCAGGCAAACAAACAAAACAAGGCGAGGCAGAAAACGAGGTCGGGTACGGAAACACTGGTCAAAATATACCAAGGCAAAACTCACTAGAAAACGGGTTAGCAAAACAGCAGAGAGCAAGTCTACTGAACGTATTACTTCACAAAGTCTGTTTGCCAAAGTCTCTTAAATGCTGTAGTGAGAGTGTGTGTGTGATTGGAATGTTTGTAGTCAGCTGTGTCTCCTGGGAAACTGAGTCTTGGCTTGGCTGTGATATGACACCTAGGAGCAACAACAGCTCATCGACAAAGCAATGGACCATGCAAATTCAAAGAAGAGGGTTGCAGAGTGCTGCAGCATGTAGCACATAAAAATCGCATATCCTGTTGTGTTACTCAAGGTTCCAAACTGCCACTGGAAGCAACAGCAGCACAATAGCTGTGCATTGAGAGCTTTATTAAAAGGGTTTTGCCAAGCAGCTGCACATAAGCCTGGAATGTTGTACAGCACACCACCACTGAACTCTGGAGCATGGAAAACCTGTTCTTTGGAGTGATGATTAATGTTTTGCTGTCTGGGAGTCTGATGGATGAATCTGAGTTTGGCAGATGCCAAGAGAACTCTACCTACTGGAAAGCATAGTGCCAAAAGTAATGTTTGGTGGAGGAGGGATATTGGTCTGGGGCTGTTTATAGTTGTTATAGCTGCAAAAGAGGGGCAACTCCATATTAATGCTCATTAATTCTGAATGGGATGTCCAACAAGCTCATATAGGTGAGATGGTCAGGTTTCCACATATGTTGGCCATATATATTGCTTGTTAGGGTAACACTTTACATTAAGGTTCCCTTTGTAAAGCATTTATAAAGGTGTTCATTAATGAGTATATACAAAAGCATAACTCATTTACAAGTGCATTATAAATCATTGATAGGCAGTTATAATTGCATGAATAAAAAAGGTGCCTCTAATGAAATACCTGCCAAATAGTGAGCCATTTTTAACTCACATTATAAATGCTTAATAAATGTATTTATTCATTCTTATTTGACTAAAAACCAGATTCATGATTATCATGATGTTAATTGCATAATAGGCCGTTATAGTGAGACTGAAGTGTGTTGCATTGATTTTTCTTATTATTCTAATATCTCACGACTCATGTTGCTTACCACACTGAAAATTATTTTGGCCCTATTTAAATTCAACATTATTAAATTTTGCTCATTTAATTAATTTATATTTAGTTTTTGATTTTAATAATACAAAATTTATTGGTTTTATGGAAATCACGTGTTTTGAACCAAGCTATGTGAATCAATTAGTCAGTTAGAAAAAAATAAGATGGTTTCATTTGAGGGCCCCTCCGCCCCTGCATGTGTATATAACACCTGCGCAGTTTCCTTGGCACCAGAGGGAATTTCCAGTACCACGCGGTGTGAATTGAAGACATTTTCATTCCAGTCCTGGAGTTTCATCATTCCGACGATTTAAGTAAGATGTATTTCATATTATGCAGTACCATTCATTACAGTTAACAGTCTGTTGATTGATTAAATAAAATAGTAGTTCTGACGCATAATATAGTATGCTAACTGTTAAGGCATTCGCATTGTAGGTTACGGAGTTTTTTGTAGTGTAGGTCAACATTGTATATTAAGTTGCTCATATGCTAGCACATTAAGACAAATGTTGTGTTTTGCATGGTATGTGTTAGTCAGTTCAATGTATCAGTGTAAATTCAATTGTGGAATTCAATTGAGAAGGCAACCTGAAATTCTCAAACACTACAAACATGTCACTTTGGGCATTGCTTCAAATTTATTCATCCAGCCTGCCCCTGTGTTGATAGCTTGAGGTGATATTTAGGAAGTCCTTTAAATTTTTCCTTATGCTAGCACTGTATATGGATTGTATGCTTAAACATAAAGTAATATTCAAATTTGTAATATTTACAGACAATTGATGTCCATCTAAAGAGAGAAGCTATCCTCAGAACTTTTTGCATCTACCTTGGTGAGGATGAGGGATGCCTAGTAAAGTACATGGTGAGTCTGTTTGAACTGTGCATTTTAATTCAATAGTCTACCCAAAAGTTGTCTGCCGTTTGTTTCCATACACTGAAGGTGAATAGTGACCAACACTTTGTTGCTCCAAAAGATTTAATGGCATTGTCAGTGTATGTGGTTTAATACAAGACTAATTCTGTGATTTGATTCCTTTGGGTGTGCTAAAAAAAACAATGGAATTGAATCACCTAAGAAGTCTTGGATTAAACTACATGAGGCAACTGGCTTTACACTGGCAATGCCTTTATATCTTTTTTGGAGCGTCAAAGTTTTGGTCCCCATTACTCTTCATTGTATGGACACAAACGGCTTTACAAGATTTACAAGATTTAATAACAAACTCATATGCTAATGAATAATGCCAAAAAAGATACTGTTTGACCCTAACTGCTCTTTGAGCAGTGCACACAGCAAGATTGCCAGTGTTGATTTAACACCCAGAGTGTTGAATTTACACCCTACAGTGTTTATATAAGTCCATTGGACTCAAATGAGCACTCTGGGTGATAATTCAACACTGGTGATTTTACTGTGCAGCCTAGTCCACAAAGGACCCTCTCATCGGTAACAAGAATTGCATCCCTTGGGGAGATCTTTCCTTGTGACATATCTTTGTTCAAGACACCTTGTTCCAAAAAATTAATAAATAGATTTTGTAAGCAAATAAATGCTTTACTGTCTGTCTGGGACATCATTCTTCTTCACCTCTTGGTTGTGGTGTTCCCCAGGGATCAATTCTTGGTCCGGTGTTGTTTTCCCTGTATATGCTCCCCCTGGCTTCTATTTTTGATAAATGTGGAGTATCCTTTCATTTATATGCTGACGATACCCAAATCTACCTTCCCCTACACCATAAAAATAAAAACTCACTTCAGCTGCTGTTAGATTGCACATTTGAACTTGAACTATGGTTTTCAAGTAATTTTTTTTAATCTTAACGAAAAGAAGACTTAACTCATTTTGTTTGGCCCTAAGGAAAACAGAATTTTTGAGTACGATCTTAGCTCTCTTGCTTCATATAATACGCAATGTGCTAGAAACCTGGGCATACTATTTGACAGCAGCTTAAAGTTCGACAAACAGATAACTGCTGTTGTCAAGTTAAGCCCTTTTTATCCATAAGTAACTTTGAAACAGTAATCCATGCCTTTGTAACATCTCAGCTAGATTACTGTAACTCACTGTATTATAGTGTCTCTCAGTCCTCCATTTCTCGTCTACAGTTAGTACAAAATGTAGCTGCCAGGCTTCTCAAAGGGAAGTGCAAATTTAACCATATTACACCCATTCTAATCTCCTTGCACTGGCTCCCTGTTAAGTATAGGATTGACTTTAAAATCTTATTATTTGTCTACAAAGCCCTCAATAATCTGGCACCTCAACACTTAACTGACTTATTGCTCCCATACACTCCTTCTCGACCCTGAAGATCGCTTTACCATCACCTCCTCATCGTCCCTATAGCCAAACTTAAAAATCGTGGTGATTGTGCCTTCGCTACCGCGGGTCCGAGATTTTGGAATAGCCTTCCTCTTTATATCAGGCATGCTCCATCCATCTCTACTTTTAAATCTTCTCTTAAGACTTATTTATTTTCCCTGGCTTTTAACATCCCCTAACTATATTATTGTTTTGGGGTCTTTTATATTCATGACTTTTATTGTTTGTTTATTTTGTCTTTATTTTTCTTTTTTCTCTTAATTTATTCCTTTTATTCATTGTACAGCACTTGGTTGTTTTTAAATGTGCTTTTAAAATAAACATTGATTGACATTGAAATAAATGGGTACCACAAAAAAATAATGGTGTATAGCGTATCAATTTAAAATCGTCAATCAGTTACCAATCAAATACAATGTCTAATAGCTTCTTATTATGTTTCTTTTTATTTGAATATAGGGCATTCAAAGAGATGAGTTCTGGCAAAGACCTGCCAAACACCACCATGGCCATTTGTGTCATTAGAAAGGAAGGAGGAGATCTTGGACATTGGAATTGTTGTTGATGGGTTTATAATTCTTGAGCACATCAGATCTGTTGCAGTGATGCTGGGTGCAATCTATGTGCTTAATTTGGCATAAACAAAGAGCTCAAATATTACTATGAATTTATTTAGAAAGTCCTTATGAAGATGAATCCTGGAAGGTTCTTCCCTAAAGTTCTAGGACTGAAAAACAAAATAAGTGTAATGGCATAATTTTGCTACAGGCACAGATGTTCAGGTCCATACTATACCAATTGCAATTTGTTACCTTAAATGTAACATGCATTACGAAACTACTGTATATTGTAGCTGGTAACTAATGTGGCCAATTTAACAATTGTACAGTTTAAGCACTGTTGTTTTAATGATTGCCACCTGTAAATTTTCTTTCTTTTTCTTTATTTTTTGTGGTTATTTTATGAATATGCAGTTTGTTATTATAAATGTCTGCAGTTTTTAACAGTTGCATTATAAAAGTGTATTGTGCAGTCCATACAGTATTTCTCAAAACCATTTATTTATGAGCTATAAACGTTTGTAACCTGTGTTTACATTAAAGTGTACTTTAATGTAAAGTGAACACCTGTGAACCATTTATACATGAGTTTTAATATAACTTTAAAAAAAAAATGGTTCACATATGTCCACTTTGCATTAAAGTACACTTTCACAGGTTACTAATGTAATGCTAGAAGCTCATGAATAGGTGGTTCAATGGTGTCAATTAAGGCTCACCAGTATAACTACCACTTTAAGTAATTGATTCATTAATAAAACATCATGAATAAAGAAGTTTGTCACCCTTATTGTATTTAGTGTTTTGGAGGATATAAAGTTTGACAAATTCATCTTGATAAACAAGAGAAATCAGTAATTTTATGAATTGCTGTGGATAAGCATTGTGACCTGAGTTTACAGAGAATGATAAGATATTCAGAGTAGCACCTGGTAAACAACATGGTTGGAAAAGTGACATGAGTCATGAGATATTAGAATAATAAGAAAAACTAATACAACACATTTCAGTCTCACTATAACAGTCTCTTTTGCAGTTAACATCATCATAATCATGAATCTGGTTTTGAGTCAAATAAGTGTGAATAAATACATTTATTAAGCATTTATAATGTGAATTAAAGATGGCTCACTATTTGGCAGGTATTTCATTACAGTCACCCTTTTTATTCATGCAGTTATAATTGCCTATCAATTATTTATGATGCATTTGTAAATGAGTTTTCAGTATTACTCAGTAATGAACACCTTTATAAATGCTTTACAAAGGGAACCTTAATGTAATGTGTTACCCTTGTTAGTTTAGTAGAGACTGCACTTCTGTCAGTTGGCATGAATCTTGCAGCTTTGTGGGGCATGCCATATATTTTCAGATATGATGCTGATGCTGCACTTGTATGGAATCATACCATAAAAACATGATCTTGCCATGACTGGACAATTTATGTTTTGTGTTTACAGTTTGGGGTAGGGGGTTGGCACGGTGGCTTAGAGGTTAGCACGTTTGCCTCTCACCTCCAGGGTTTAGAGTTCGATTCCCAAATCTACTCTGTGTGTGAGGAGCTTGCATGTTCTCCCTATGCTTCAGGGGTTTCCTCTGGATACTCCAGTTTCCCCCTCCAGTCCAAAGACATGCACTGTAGACTAATTGTGATTGTGCCCTTCAATGGGTTGGCACCCCATCCAGGGTGTCCCTCACCCTGTGCCCTGTATCCCCTGGGATAGGCTCCCCACAACCCTGTGTAGGATAAGTGGTACAGAAAATGGATGGATGGACGGACGGATGGTTTTTCCGTGGCACCAGTGTGGCCCATGCTCTATCCGGTGTTACTCCATGCATTCATCCATTTCCAGCATTGTAGTGTGTTCAGTGGTAGAGCTGATCAGGCTGAATATTTAGGCAAACCGTGACTATGAATGAGACAAAAAAACTTGCACTTCTCCAAAACACCATGAGCACTAAGAGAGGCAGAAGGATAGAACTTTGAATTAGAATGCCTGGCCTAAGAAGGCAAACATTAAAATGCATCTGCGTTCTGGGGCAAAGGGGAGATAAGTGTCATGCAGGTCTGCTGACATGAACCAGTCATGAATTGTATGAAAGCCACTGTTCTTCTCAACAAGGATTTATCTTTATTTTGATTGTGCACTTTAGAGTGTACTTTTTTCAACCATGCCTCAATCTAAGAGAGAACACACGTATTGGGTTAGAGCAACAGCTTTGTTTGTGCCTGAGAAGAGATAGAAGAGCTTTAGATGAGCGGATACCTGTAGCTCTTACCATAGTCACAAGCTGCTAAGCAAATCTATATTGGTCTATATGCTAAGCTCCACATTGTCTACATATGTAAGAAGCAAGTAGTAAAAAAAAAAAAAATGGGAAAAGTGCTTTATTTTGGCAGTTGTGTGTGTATATATAATATACAGTGCTTGCCCGATCCTGATTTATTCTGTTTTTGTGGATATCTCATACAAAATTGTTTCAGAAATTAAAACAAAATCTAAGATAAAGGCAACCCGAGTAGTTACCAATTCCCCAAATCTATGAAACTGCAGTCTTAATGGGATTCAGCTGGACTAGATGGAAACAGGCCTGATTACTGCCAGCCCTGTTTAATCTAATCAACACTTAAATAGCTATTTTTCAACAGCTTGAAGTTGGTTAAAAGGTTTTACCTAGTAACACACTATGCCAAAGTTGAAAGAAAATGATTCCAGAAATGATGAGGAAGAAGGTGATTGAAATACATCAATCTGGGAAGGGTTACAAAGCTATTTCAATGAGAGCCATTATCTCCAAATGGAAAAAAAAAATCTGCACAGTATTGGACCTTCGCAGAAGTGGCCAACCTTCCAAAATTCCTTCAAGAGCACAACAAGGAGAAGTTAATTATATCAAGTGCAGTTAATTATTTGTCGTTCTATAGGTGCAAATAGATGACAGATTGAAGCCATGGGTAAAAACTCCCACACGACGTTAATAGTGTGATTAAGGTGTTTACATGTCTATAATGCACGTGGATAATGCGACTACAGTAGGAAGACTCCACATGTCTTAATTTGATTTGTGCTTACTTCGAGTATGACTTTAGTCGGATTAAGGTAATCAATAATCGCTGTTTACATGGTAGTTTATTAATCAGAGTATTGTCTTAATCGGGTTAATGTCAGATTATTGTTGTCCATGTAAACATACTGAATGATCCAAAGCATAGGAGTAACTCCACCTCTGACTGGCTCAAAAACGGTAAATTGAAATTTTGGACTGGCCTACTCAAGTCCTGACTTGAACCAATTGAGGTGCTGTGGCAGGACCTTAAATGGACAGTTATTAGTTTCTAACATGGGTAATAGGTGTTGGAGAACTTTTTTTGCTTCAATAAAAAAAAAAAATACATTTAAAAAATTGTATTGTGTGTTTACTCAGGTTGCCTTTGTTATATATGTGTGTGTATATATCGCTATATAAATTTCTTAACATGTGTAAATATTTGTATTAACATAAAAACATTCAACAACTGAGACATGAACTGAACAAATTTCACAGACATTTGACAAACAGAATAATGAGTATAATAATGAAGAATAATGAATAATGAGTCCCTGAACAAAGGGGGGTCAATATTAAAAGTAGCAGTCAGTATTGGGTGTGGCCACCAGCTGCTTTAAGTACTAAAATGCATCTGATCCTCATGGACTGCACCAGATTTGTCAGTTCTTGCTGTGAGATCTTACCCCACTCTTCCACCAAGGTATTTGCTTTTGTATATTTACACATATGAGAGAGAGAGAGAGAAAGAGAGAGAGAGAGAGAGAGAGAGAGAGAGAGAGAGAGAGGGAGAGTATACTGCACAAGTACAGCAGTGGTGTGTATGCAAGTGTGTGTGAAACATTTACACTGTGTGCAGTAAATCTCAGTGAGCAGACTCACTGTTCAGGTAGCAGGTGTTGGGCCACTTAGACAGGAGGACATGAAGGCCATTAGCAGAAAACAAACACTGCTGACTAGCACATGTGCACACACACACGCACACACGTTTCACTGACTATATTTTAACAACATGGCGCACATTTCTGATTAAACATGTGGATTTATTTTCTTTAAATAAGTGAATATTAACAAAATAGTAATAGTATTCAAACAGTGAAACTGAAATTATTAAAATGACAATATTATGTTGTTATAAATACATAATATGGGCTACAGAAATCAAAAATCAAGATGTATAAACAGTGTATTGCAGCTAGTGGTTAGTTTAAAAAAACATTGAAAGTTCAAAAGTGTTCAAAAGATATAAGTTGAATATACTTGCTTTGATATTCACTTTGAACTGCATAATTCCTAAAACAAAAAAGATATAAAATTATTAATTAGTAACTAAACTTGTGTGTGTGTGTGTGTGTGTGTGTTACCATAATTGCACGCTTTTAGTCTGCAAATGATTTACATGTACATTGTCACTGCAATCATCTCTGCCTTATCGTTGCTGGGCAGCGTGTGTGTGTGTGTATATATTTGTGCCCTGTGTCTGTGTCTGCAAGGGTTGTTTAAAAAAAACATTTCAGGGTTACTGGGATATATTTTCTGATGCTCTCATCATTTTTGATAGATGTGTGGTGCGAGTTCATTAACCATGTGTTCATGATAAAGAACAGCACAGTCAGACTATTTGGATAATGTATCACATTGCTGTGATAAAATTAATTTGGCTTAAATCTAATGGTCTTTTCCACCAACCTCTCAAAAACTTGCCATTAGGCAGACTGGCAAAGGCAAAATGCTCCTAAAAGCCAATTCACTCCAGACACACCACATCAAGTGTCTAGTGTAGCATCATGTCATGGCCTCCTTCAGTTCAGTCTTTAAAAAAAAAACATTTCAGTCCAGCTGCATTGTGTGTGTGGATGTCGGTGGGGGATTCTGGTAGCACTCGAAATAGGCTTATTTCAGTAATTATTAAACTTTAAACACAAAACAAAAAAAAATACCAGAAATGTAAATTCACCTACTCATAACTGGCAATTGAATGCCACAGTTGCCAAAACAGATTAATAACGAAGTGCGCTGTTATTCTTTCTGCTGCTCGTAGCTAGCACGGACACACAGCTGAGAGGCATCTGCTGTGGATGGACTGAGTACTTGACGTGGTGCTCGAAATGACCCTTGACATGACACTTACGAGACATATCCAGTGTGAATTCAGGGTAAATGTGAATGAGTGTGGGAATGTGTGTGTGTGTGTGTGTGTGTGTGTGTGTGTGCGCATGGTGCCTGGAGAAGGACTGGTGTCCTGTCACTGCTTTGCATCCAGTGTTCCTGGGATGAGCGCAACTGCTATCTTGCATATGCTAAAGTGTTTACTGAAGACTAATGGATGAATTAATTAATTATATGTGTTTTTTCCATGGTCACTCATGGATGATTAATAACTGTAGTTCTTTATATGTGTGTGTGCAAAAGGACGATGCCAGGCTTGAGAAACCGTGACACATGGGCTCCACTGCTGCTGAAGAGCTCTCGCATCACATCTTGTGCCAATGGCTGTTCGCTGGGAATCAAAGCGCACTTGACATACATTAACACTGACCCCAAACCTGTGGAAGGTGAACACACACATTCACACTCACCCTCGCTAAGAAATATAATGTACAGCCAGGTCCATAAATATTTGGACATTGACAAGGATATTATTTTAGCTGTCTACCACAATATTGGAATTTAAATAATTGGAAAATAATTGAATAACTGGGATTAAATAATGAATATGAGCTCAAAGTGCATACTTTCATTTTAATTTAATGTTATTTACATCCAAGTCAGATGAACAGTGTAGGAATTACAGAGTTTCTTATATGCAGTCTCCACTTTTTAAGGGACCAAAAAGTAATTGGACAAACTAACAATCATAAATGAAACAATCATAAATGTCATTTGCAATACTTGGTTGCAAATCCTTTGCAATCAAATGACTGCCTGAAGTCTGGAACCCAGAGACATCACCAGACTCTGGGTTTCTTCTCTGGTGATGCTCTGCCAGGACTTTACTGTAACTGTCTTCAGTTCCTGCTTGTTCTTGGGGCATTTTGCCTTCAGCAAGTAACATACATGCTCAATTAGATTCAGGTCAGGTGATTGACCTGCTTCAGGTCATTGTTCATCTACACTGTACAGCTCCATCCAGTGAGTTTTGAACCATTTGGCTGAATCTGAGAAGATAATATAAAGCCCTGTACACTTCAGAATTCTGCTGCTTTTGTCAGCAGTCACATCATCAATAAATACAAGAGAACCAGTTCCACTGGCAGCCATACATGCCTATGCCATAAGATGAGGTGGTATGCTTCGGATCATAAGCAGTTCGTTCCCTCCTCCTCACACTTCTCTTCCCATAATTCTGGTTCAAGTTGATCTTTGTCTCATCTGTCAGATGTTGTTGGACAGGATGTTGTTTCAGAACTGTATAGGCTTTTTAAAAGATGTTTTTGGCAAACTCTAATCTGGTGTTCTTGATTTTGAGGCTTACAAGTGGTTTACATCAAGTCAAGTCAATTTTACCATGTGGTAAACCCTCTGTATTTAATCTATTGATGTTTTCTCTTGATTGTTGACTTTGACACAAATACACCCTATGTCCTGGAGGGTGTTCTTCACCTGGCCAACTGCTGTGAAGGGATTTTTGTTCACCAAGAAAATAAATCTACTGTCATCTACTGCACTTGTGTTCCATAGTTTTCCGTGCCTTTTGGTGTTCCTGAGCCCACCAATGCAATTTTTTCTTTTTAAGAATGTACCAAATTGTTGATTTGGCCGCAACCAATGTTTTTCCTATCTCCCTGATGTTTTGATTTTTCAGCTTACTGATGGCTTGCTTACATTTCCATTTCCATTTATGGCATTTGGCATACGCCCTTATCTGCAGCGACTTACAGAAGTGCTTTGAAATCTCTATCAATAAATACACCCTGATACTGGTTCATTAGGTCACGGACTAAGAATACCATCAGTGTAAAAACTCTGTTTGGGAGGTAATATAGTAAGAAATCACACAGACAACACTTTTTTTTTTAATTATAGTTCTAATGTAAGTACTTCAGGAAGAGGTAGGTCTTTACTGGCAATGACAGCTCTTTGGACTTTATGACATTATGAGTTACCAGCAACAGAAGTAAAATGCAAATGCCACATTTGAAATCAACTCAAGATCTTTTATCTGCTTACTTTTAAATGAAATAATAAGGTAATAAAATCAACTGGCCATGGAACAACTGAGCAGCCAAATGTCCAATTGCTTTTAGCCCCTTAAGGGGACTAAGGGGAGGACCACATATATAAAGTCCTGTAATTCATATACTGTGCACCCGATATGGATGCAGTTACCCTCATGTTAAAGACAAAAGTCACATATTCATTCTTTAATCAATATACAGGCACAGGATCCATACTAAATAGTATTCTAGATGAGAATTAGTGTGTCCCAAATGGTAGTATGTTGAAATGAGTATCCCAAAGATAACAGGACGGTCTACTATTTTCGGTAGATTTTCTAATTGTGGATCCATGGATCCACCTCCACCATGTTTCACAGATGAGCATGTATGTTTTGGATCATGAGCAGATCCTTTCTTTCAACACATTGGCCTTTCCATCACTTTGGTAGGGCACACAGTGGCATGATTCCCATCGTGGCCCTGTGTGTGCAGAGTTTGCATGTTCTCCCCATGCTGCGGGGGTTTCCTCCGGGTACACCAGTTTCCTCCCACATGGTAGGTGGATTGGCATGTCCAAAGTGTCCGTAGTGTATGAATGGGTACGGACGGAGCCTCCCCTGGCACACCCTGGGCAACATTCAGTATCATACTGCTGAGCGGCTAATCCTTCCACCATGATGGTTCCAGTATGAAGTGGAACATTGACACAAAAAGAAGAAGAAGATCACTTTGGTAGAGGTTAATCTTGGTTCTAGAACTTTGTGGCTCATTTCTGTATGTCTTTGCAAATTCCAGTCTGGCGTTCCGATTCTTACAGCTGATGAGAGGTTTGCATCCTGTGGTATGACCTCTATATTTCTGCTCTCGAAGTCTTCTTTGAACAGTGGTACCTTCACCCCTGCCCTGTGGAGGTTGTTGGTGATGTCACTGACTGTTTTTGGATTTTCTTCACAGCTCTCACAATGTTTCAGTCATCAGCCTTGTTGTGTTCCTGGGGCGACCCATTCGGTGTCTGTTGCTCAGTACACCAGTGGTTTCTTTATTTTTTAGGACATACCAAATTGTTGTATTGGCTATGTCCAGTGTTTTTCCCTCTTTTTTGATTTTTGATTATTTTTCTTTTCTCCGCTTGAAAATGGCTTGCATTTCTCCCATAGACAGCTCTCAGATCTTCATGTTGACTTATCTTTTTAACAACAAATGCAGGCTTCACATGTGAAACTGGAGGCTAAAACCAAGAGTAGATGTTCAGAGCTATTTATTGTTTAAACAATCAATCTAACAGGACACACCTGGGTAACAAGAAACACCTGTCAGTCACATGTTCCAATATTTTTGCTTGCCTAAAAATTGGGTGGTCTGATACAAAATGTGCTATGTTCTATGTGGTTTAACATATCTACATATAAATACCAGGAAATAAAAGCTGAAATTCTAAACTCTTTTTGTGTCTTCAGTGTTCAGAATGTCTTCAGTGTACAGCAAAAAAACTGAATTGACCTTGCCGTTCCAATAGTTTCAGAGGGGACTATATAATTATAATCAGTATTATTGTCAATATAATTCAACTCCAAAATACTGTGGTAAAAAGCTAAATAAACTATAACTTAGTCAATATCCAAATATTCATGGACCTGACTATATGTTCTTGAAGAACAATAAGAAGTAGGTGCTTCAACTCTGTTTCTGTAAAGACATGAGTCAGCTTTAAAACATCAGAGTAAAGAAGATTTACAAGCTGTATTTTGTGTATTGCTACAAACTTGAATGGTTCTCAATACAAGACCTTGGTTCTAATATACTTTACGCAACTCCGCAGCTAATGACTAAGTCCTTTCATGAGCTGAGTCAGGTGAATTAGAGCAGGACAGCTTTCTGTCTAACACATTTTGTCTCACTCTGTCTCAATTTTCTGCAGTGTGATCTGTTTTTCTCCTGTGCTACAGGAGTTTTTGTGTACCCACTGGGTGAGCGGGAGGTGGTGGTGGGATTTGAGGCAGTCATTTCTGGAAGGCTGCTGAGTGTAAAGGTCCAGAGTCGAGGGAACCTTGAGGACTGCTGCCCCAACTGCTGCACAGTGCCAGGCATTCATGGGAAGGAATGGTCCTGCTGTGGTGGGACAGGCCAGGACATACAGTGTTCCAACGGTGAGACACACACACACACACACACACATACACACACACACTCTTAGGGCTGCATCATTTGAGATCTGGAGTTATAAGTGTCAGATTGAAAATATGACCTGTCTTTCCATGGATTATCTGCTTCAAATCATGCTGATGAAGCATGAATAATGTCTATGTAAATCTTTTACAGAAAAACGGATGGTTAAGTAAGTATCTTACTGACTTTCTTATGACTAAGTGGAGGACCACCGGGGCAGTTGTAGAGATGCCCATGTGCTTGTTTCCTTGTCAAATACAAATGTCCTTATGAGCATAACCTGTTATGGGTGGCCTATAAAAGCTGGCCCATCTCTGGCCATTCTCTTCAGCCCAAGTTACCAAGATGACCTACCATTCCTCCACATAGTTCTAGAACTGTGGTTACAAATATAATCTTCTCTTCTATTTTAATTTTTGTACTTCCAAGGTGGTTTTCTACAGAACTAGTGGAGGCTGCACATTAGTCATCACAATGGCCTCAAACATGTCTTGGTAGTGCACCCACCAGAGTGTAAAATTCAAATAAATTTTTTTATTTGTCATACACTGTCATGCGACTCCATTTCCCAGAATGCACTGCAAACTACGAACATGGCCAACAACTATAACTCCCAAACAACACTCAGATATGTTCACCTTCTCCTGCAGACTAATTACACACACCTGTTCCCAATTACACTCTCAATTACACCACACTACTTAAGAGACTCTCACACACAATGTCTTTGTGAAGTAATATGCTCAGTTGTGCTTTTCTCTGTTGTGTACCAAGCCTTGATCAAGTGTTTGTTAGCCTGGTTTTTGACTTTGTTTACTCCTTTGACCTTGATTCTCTGCCTTGCCTGTTTTGTACTTTTTGCCAGATCGTGTGATCACTGCCTGTCTTTTGCCTTGCCCTCTGGATATTGTACTTTTCATTACACTCTTCAACTGCAATTGCATCTGTCCTAACTCTCCTTACGTGACACACACACAACCATACACAGTATGACATGTAGTGAAATGCTTTTTATGACTGTACGTGACATAAATAGAATTTACATAGAGTTAGAAAAAGGGAAAATGTATACATTTTTAAAAAGTATGAAAATATAACGTGAGAATATAAAGATGGGTGGCAGCAATAGTCTGACTATAATTGGTATAAAGTGCAGATATGTGCAGCTGTTTTGTGCAATATAATGCTGTGCAACTTTAAGCTGAGGTAGTTGTATGAAATTGCCCACATATATAATAAATATTTATAAATACAGGATAAAGTGTTTACTGAAGATGAATGAATAGAAAATCTATTAAAGGAATGTTGGTGTTGTCCTGGTTGAGGGCCCGAATGGCCTATAGGAAGAACCTCCTTCTCATCCTCTCTGTGTTAGCCTTCAGGGAGCGGAAGTACGTCCTGGCCTTGGTCCAGCATAGACTAGATGTAGATGTAGATGGACTGCAAGTCAGGGCGCTCATGCAGATGGTGCGCTCTGCTGATCGCACCACCCACTGGAGAACCCACCTATCCTGCTTGGTGCTGTTCCCAAACCAGGCTGTGATGTTTTCCCATCAGGATGCTCTCGATGGTACAGGTGTAAAAGTTCCTTAGCTCCTTAGTGTCATGTTCAGAAATAGTACTTGTGTATTTATGAAATGAGACTTGTTCATTCTGTGTTCCTTTACACCCTCCTATGTTACGTGATTGTACATAAATACAACCAAGTGTGGTGCCATTTTGAGTAATAAAAATGACATTCACGTAGTTAAAGCTCACTCATGCCTCTTGTGTACTTCTTAGGAAATATAATAGAAGTATATAATATAATTGCCAATGAGTACCTTTCGTTCTCACTTTTGTTCTCACTTGGCTTTGTTGTTTTTGTATAGTCAGCATTTTAAGAATATAGATGTTCATGGCGCGAATCCTCTGCTCCGACCATGCTATCCCCATGAGTGAAAGTGAGTGTGGATGCGCGGTGATGCTGTACACAGCTGCAACAGTCGGAACGGAATGAGTTGTCTTCGCTGGAAGGAAATGGAGTGAAAGACAGAAAAGAATTTGACGATGGAACACAGATCAAAAAAAAAAGGAGAGGAATCACAAGAGCTGCCGAACGGAAACAAAAAGGGGAGTGAGTAAAAACAAAAATGGCTGGGGTAATCAGTAGTATTGGACCCTTTGATGAATCAGTAGAGCAGTGGAGTGGTTATACCAAACATTTTGACTACTTTGTACTGGCAAACAAAATCAAAGCTGAAGCTATTGTGCAAACATTTCTAAGTGTCATGGGTGTGAAAACGTTTAATCTGCTATGGAGTTTAACTCAGCCACAGAAACCAGGCGACAAATCATATCAGGAAATAGTGGGCTTACTCGAGGACCACTATTCACCCAAACCACTGATTATCGCAGAGAGATTCCGGTTTCATAAAAGAAATCAGCATGATGGGGAATCTTTCTCTTGTCTGTGGTCTTCGAAGTGAAGCTATACAAAAAAGATTATTAACAGAAAGTAACTTAATATTACAGAAGGCCATACAGATTAGCATGTCAATGGAAGTGGCCCAAAAGAGGCACAACAATTAAGTGCAGCCACCCAAGTGCACAGGGTGTACTTCAGACTCAAAGAACAAGTCAAACTCAGCTAAGCCATGTTATCGCTGTGGGAAAGTGGGGCATCAGCCTGGAGATTGTCGGTGTCAGGACATGAACTGTAGAAATTGTGGTAAGAAAGGTCACATTGAGCATGCCTGCAAGAACAAAAAGACACAACTAAGTAAAAATGCGGGGCCAAAAAAGAAAACTTATCAGAAATTCAAACAAAAGTATATGAACCAAATGGAAAATGCCCAGCAAACAGAGTGATCCAGAAACAGAGGAAGAGGATGCTTTGTGTTTTATCTGTTTCAGGAGATGAACAAGGCTACTCTTTTAGATGGGAAACCAGTACAGATGCAGGTGGACACAGGAGCTGTGGTATCACTGGTGTCAGTCAGTACATTTACATGGACAACAATAATCCAATATTAACCCGATTAAGACAATACTCTGATTAAGAAACTACCTTGTAAACAGCCATTTTTAATTACCTTAATCCGATTAAGGTCATACTCGAAGTAAACACATTGAATTAAGACATGTGGAGTACTCCTGTTTTAGTCACATTATCGAGGTGTATTACAGACATGTAAACACCTTAATCACACTATTAACGTCGTGTGGGAGTTTTCTTCATATTTTGCGACAGGACATGATCACACACGGCAGTGCTCAACCGTTTTACGGCAAACAAGAGAGCACGGCTGCGTCCCAAACCGCGTACTTACCTACTATAGGCCTAAAGTAGACGAAATACATGTATCTCGGCTACTACACAGTGGGTAAGTACGCGGGTTGGGATGCAGCCCATGGCTTCAAGCAGTTGTCTATTAGCACGTATAGCATGACAAATAATTAACCGCACTTGAAGCATACTTAAATTTTTTTTATAAAAACACCCAAAACTGTATACGGTAACATAACGAAGACGAACTGTGTGTTGATATGTGAAATTCTGGAGGGACGTCGGACGGTGTGACGCGGTGACGTATTGACGTGTGCTGTTAATCAAACTATGTTCTATAACATGTAAAACGGGTACATGAAAGGAGTATTCTAAAAGCGACTCATGTAAACACCTTAATTACAGTATTGACTTATTCAGAGTAAGGTCAATAATTAGATTACTGCTGTCCATGTAAACGTAGTCAGTGACAACACTCAAAGAAACGCTGCCATATCTCACACCTCAGCCATCCAACATTACACTGAAGACCTACACAGGTGAGATAGTTCCTGTTAAGTGGGTAATCGAGGTGACAGTTGGACTAAATATGCAAAAAAGGAAACTACCACTGTACATTGTTGAAGGCAATCACCCAGCTTTGCTAGGAAGGACTTGGCTGGAAAGGATTAAACTGGATAGGCAAGAGGTCAACAAAAACATAAAACTCCAATGGATTCTAAACAAGTACTTGGATATAAATATGAAGGACATTGCAGTGAAACTGACAGTGAAACCAGGCAGTCAACCAAAGTGTTTGAAAGCCAGACCTGTGGCGTATGCAATTAAACCCAAGGTTGAAGCTGAATTAGAGAGACTGGTAATGGCTGGAGTTCTTCAACCAGTACACACGAGTGAGTGGACCACACCAATCATGCCAGTCATAAAAAAGACAGGTCCCTGCGGAGCATCATGCTAATGCTGATGGGCTCTCCCGACTGCCATTGCCCATTACACATCTAGAACCAGCAAAGGCAGAAATTTTCTACTTCAGTGAGGTGGACAATTCTCCTGTAACAGCAGCTCAGGTGAAAAAGCACACACGTGCTGACCCAGTGATGTCCAAGGTTTGGGATCTCATGCTCAGAGGGGAAGTTGGAGAAATGTCACTGCTCCTAAGGCCTTATGTGACCAAGAGAAATGAGCCAACAATAGAATCTGGATAACTACTGTGGGGCTCAAGGGTCATTATTCCACCACCATTGAGACAACGAGTACTGGAGAAACTTCATTCTGGACACTGTGGAGTAGTTCGGATGAAGGAAATCGCCTGTAGCTACCTTTGATGGCCAGGTGTGGACTCAAAAGCTATGTATAGGTACTATTCTATGTATTCTACACCCCTGGCAGTGGCCTGAAGAACCGTGGGTGAGAGTCATATAGATTTTGCAGGGCCGTTGGAAGACAACATACTTTGGTTCTTCTTGATGCCCACAGCAAATGGCCAGAGGTCAAGGTAATGAAAGGCACTTCATTTGAGAAAACTGTGGAAAACTTCATTCAATTTTTGGTCATTTTTGCCTGCCACAGCAACTTGTCTGTGAAAACGGACCTCAGCTGGTCTCTGAGGAGTTTGAGGCTTTCATGAAAGCTAACGGAATACAACACATTCAATCAGCACTTTATCACCCGTCCACTAATCGACTTGCTGAGCGGTTTGTTCAGACAGTGAAGCAAGCTCTTAAGTCGACACGGGGCAAAGGATCACTTAATCAATGCCTCAACACTTTTCTACTCACCTACAGAAACACCTCTCATGCGTCCACCTCTCATGCGTCCTCCTTCTACTGCTATGTTCAAAAGACAACTTCCCACTTGTCTGGATTTGTTGAAGCCCCTGAAAACAAAACTGACTGTTCAAGCACAAAACATCTAAAAGCAAAACATTGTTGTTTCAGACCTGGAGACAGAGTGCTAGCTCGTAACTATGGGAAAGGTGTCAAATGGAGTAGAAGTGATTGCACAAACTGGGCCAGTGTCTTACACTGTCAAACTTGCTGATGGCCATCTCATCTGGAAAAGGCATGTGGACCAGTTATTAGCTGCAAATTCTTGTGACTCAGGAAAACATCTGACGATAGATCCTTACCTGGAAATTGCTCCAGAATACCACTGTCTCTGTGATAATTCTTCCAAACCAACCCTTCAGACTGCGTTGACTGAGACTCTGCCAAGTCAGGTGAAAGAGACTATTCCAGGTACAAGTCAGTCAGTGTCCTTGTCAACCCAAACCCCTATGAAAGAGACTGTGACTGTGACTGTAATGTCAGCCATAACCTAAGAGAGAACATCGACCTCCAAATAGACTGACACTCTAGTTAGTGACAAACCCAAAACAATGGGGCAGGATAATCCCAGGGTTATGTCCAGGAACAGAGGTAGCCATGTGGAAAAGAGTTTGTGGCATGGGTAGACCTAACAGTAACAAGTACTGAAAACTTGTTGTGCAACAAAAATACAAACAGTGCAAATGATTTTCACAAATACAAATTGAGAGAAATATTGAGTGCAAATGAACAAACAGTGCAAATGTTTCACAAACTATATAAGAAGTGTTTACATAATATAACAAACAAACTGGATTCAGTAAGGACAGTCCTGAGGTTTTATGTGCCACCTTGTGACCCACTGCTGCTGTGCCACTGACTGAAGCAGTTTCTGTAGGTGACAAGTACAGTGCTACATCACACTGTGCACACTTCCAAATAGTGCACATCTTGCAGAGTATGCAGTACCCTTTGTTACCATGTCTGCTGACCTCCATTTCTCAAATGAGGAACTTCCAAAGAAAGATGTTGATTGGTGGTCCAAAAGACCAAAACCTAAGTTGATTGGTGGAGTAGATAACAGTTTGAAACAACCTGGGCATGGAGGGTAGGACTAAGCATCAACAACCATTCCTGTTTGGCTCAGAGGGAAAAACTGCATGGGTTTCCTTGATGAATCAATGCTGCAGAATGTGATGACATAACCACGTTCACTATGGAGCCTCTGAACGTTCAGCCTCTGAACGTTCAGCCTCTGAACGTTAAATTTGGAGTTCAAAGTTATTAACCACTTGAATCTCCATGGCCCTCTGGTGGGCAGTTGCGTTGTTAAGTGCAAAACTATGCTATATACATGTATATATGCTATGTACAAAACTATTCTCTGCGTATGTAGGTACTCGTGCAATATATCTTTGGAAAGCTAAGATTCTTGTGATTCGAATGGTACAAACTGTTTCAAGATACAATCACAACAGCAGCTACAATCAATGTCTGTGTCAGACCACCAACATACAAACAAACACAAAACTGAGGCAACTCACCTATGAAGCCTCATAGTAGTCCACTGATCGATAACATCCTGACAAATTGTTACATTGGCAAAGGTCAAAACGATCCAATCATGTAAAAATATTTAGTTCACAACACATTATTACATCAATAAATACCCACGGACTGTTGCTGCGTCATTTCAAATTACCGGCAGATGTGCTTAATCTTTCACGTATTCGCCGTTATAACTTCTGTTCACTTGTAAATATTCCTTATCTCTTGACTTCAAAATGGCCGCTGCACTCTGACCTTTCCATTAATACCTCATTTAAACCAATAGAGCTTCCATGTCCTGTCCATAGCCTTCAATAGCCAATGAGAGTCGTGCTGAGGGGAAGTGCCTTCTCCTTTTCCTTCATAAAAATCATGAGCCTATTGCAACCGATTGTGTGGATGACTGGCGCATCATATAGCCAATGAAATTCTGAAAAATATGATATGCTGCTTTAGGTGTGAATTTCAACACTTCAATTTAAAATATTGTGCATAAAGCTGCTTAATCAGTGGCAAGTGTTTCGTTTTTCTGAGCGTAAATGCGTGCAAAAGTTTAAATTATGAATATCCATTTTGTAGATTGCTGGATATGTGATATGATAGCTTTTAGTGTCACCTTTCATTAGTGCCCAAAATTATGAGAAAATCAAGAGTAGTAGCCTTTTTTATCCTAGCTATGTGTCCATGGTTACCAAGGGTCCTTTGGAGTCTCCAAAAGGTGATTTTGGTAAAATGCATGGACATACCCTTAGAAAAACATATAAAATATTCATGTTCTTTGGTATTGTTGTCAAATTTGAACTTGGACTAGGTAAGGCTTCATACTGTGGTCCAATTTGTAGCCACTGTGGCTCCCAGTTGTAGCCATAAAAAAAATCAGGCAGAAAAAACCTTCTATTTCAGTGTCTCCACACTTCTCTTACTCAATGCCAGTAGCACTTAGAGTGATTCTGAAACTTCAGAGTGTCTCCTTTCAAAACAGAACAAAACCATGCATGTACTACAAATGGTTCAAGAACAGCTTTAATTTTACTTTGGGTATGCCTTGCATAGGCGTTTAGGCTAATTTTAGTACAATAGTTTGTTTTTTTTTAGCTATGGGCAGCGGTCTCTGTCTTTAGGGATTAAACGTACTAAACACAGTGCACGTGTCTGAGGAAGAACCAGTCACGGGATTTGTGATTGTTTGTGAGGTAAAATATTTTCAGTTTTGTTTAATTTATTGCAAGTCTGTGTTCGCATGGGAGCTTACCATGAGCTTGTTTGCTACCTCTGGGCTGTGGATCTGACATCTCATGGTACTGTTTGAATAAGACTTTGTTGCACGCTGGATAATTTTACCTTTGATTTCATAATATTTACATCTAGATGTGTTAAACATCTTAAAACATGGCACCTTTTATTTGAACCCATCCATATTTCAAGTGATCAAAAATATTGGAACACGTGACTTACAGTTATTTCTTGTTGCCCAGGTGTGCCCTGCTAGATTCATGTTCAAACAATTAATAACTCTGAATGTCTACTCTTGGTTTGAGCCCTGAATTTCACTGCTGAAGACTGCATTAGGTATTAAAAAGGATAACCCAACATGAAGACCAGAGAGCTGTCAATGGGAGACATTTTGAAGCTGAGAAAAAGGGAAAATCAATCAGACCCACTGCACAAGCATTGGGCACAGCCAATACAACCTTTTGGTGCAGAAACGAAAGAAACCTTTGTGTACTAACAACCAGACATCAAGCAGGTCAGCCAATGAAAACAATAGCAGTTTATGAGAAACAAGAGCGAAAAAAACTGAAAACCCAAAAACAATAGTTCATCACCAAAAACCTCTACAGGGCAGGGGTGAAGGTAGCACAATCCACTGTTTAAAGAAGAATTCAAGAGCAGAAAAATAGAGGCCATACCACAAGATGTGAACCACTCATCTGCAGTAAGGATTGGAATTTGCAAAGAAATACAGAGATGAGCCAGAGTAGTTCTGGAACCAAGATTAATCGTTACCAAAGTGAGGTAAAGGCAAGAAAGGACAAAGAAAGCACCTGCTTATAATCCAAATCAAATGAGCTCATCAGTCAAACATGGTGGAGGTAGTGTCATGGCTTGGGCTTGCGTGACTGCTTCTGGAACAGGCTCAATAATCTTTATTGATGATGGAACTCATGATGGTAAGAGCAGAATGAATTCATAAGTTTACAAAAATATTATATCTGCCAATTTACAGACAATGAAGACAGTCCCCATAGCCATAGTGATCTTAGATCTTCTGGTAAGCTACCTCATCTAGTTCCTATCGAGCTAGTTTAACGTCATAGCAGTAAGACAATGACCCAAAACATTGACTTCATCAGGGGGGAAAAAGTGGAATGTTTTAGACTGGCCAAGTCAATTAAGCATGCATTAAGTAAACTCAGCATGCATTTCACCTCTTGTGGAGGAGACTGAAGGGAGAAACCCCTCAAAATAAACAACAACTAAAAGAAGCTTCGGGACAAGCCTAGAAAAGCATCACAAAAGAAGAATGTAACAGTTTGGTGATTTTAGTGGGTCGCTGATTTGATGCAGTTATTGCAAGCAAGGCATAAGCAAACAAATATTAAGTATTATGTACTTGAATTTACTTTAAGTCCATCTGTTCATATTTATCTTTTGATCAAACTCAGATGTGTTCGGTGTGTGTGTGTGTGTGTATATCAGCCATAACATTGATTATTCAATTCAATTCAATTCAATTCAATTCAATTTTATTTGTATAGCGCTTTTTACAGTAGAAATTGTCTCAAAGCGGCTTTACAGAAATATCAACACGGTATATAGATATTAAAGGTGCGAATTTATCCCAACTGAGCAAGCCACTGAGTGGC
>JANDJT010000103.1:11563329-11574343 GCA_024331685.1 Stegophilus panzeri
AGGCCAAGGGTGTACTTACTTTTTCCACAGAAGGATATCACATCTATTGATATTTCTGTTGAATAAATGATTGAAAAGCTATCTTTCCTTGTGGTTTTGTTCAAGTATACCAACTTTAAATAGGCACTGTTTGAAAGATGATCAAATATTGGCTTGTCCAAATATGTCAAAAAAGCCAACAATTTCCATGGTGTGTACTTATTTTTTCACATGACTGTATATTATATATATGTGTGTGTGTGTGTGTGTGTGTATATATAAATTTATATATATATATGTGTGTGTGTGTTAATATATATACATATAGGTCTGCCCCCTTGTTTAATTTTTAGTCTCTCCTCTTAAAAGAGCATAAACAAAGATTTTTCCTAAATCAGGTTAGCAGTGCTGGTCAATTAATGCAAATAATCAAATAGAATTTTATACTTACGGTATATTTGCAATATTTACAAATTAGACCTACAGCAGCCTCAAAGTGATTCCAAATGGTGTTGATGTGTTTAAGTTTGACATGTCAGATACGTTCATTACTGATGTACCGATATGCTGGTTATGAGGTTCTGCCCCTTTGAGAGGTCTACCAAGCATCATATAGAGAAGCCATGCATTCAGGTGGGACAAGCAAAGCGTGCACTGTCCAGTAAATGTTGAGATGTTTTTTCTGTGCAAATCTCACCTGCCCAAACACCATTCACTCCCAACAAAGTGGTGTGTCTGGACGGGACTCGAAATGACATTTTAAAATCTCGTTGTCCAGTGAGCATTTATCTTTCATCCTATTAAAACTGTGAATACAGTAACACCTAACAGACCCCAGTTGAAGCAGAGGCTTCAATGGGTGTCTGCTAGTGCATGTCAGGGGCTTCAAAGGAGATTTTCACACTGGTTACGCTGTCTGCTGAAAAGAATTTGAGCTTAATGAACAAACAGTACAATAGTGCAGAGAGATATTCGCAAAATTTTGAATTCCACTCAGATTGATGACCAATATAGACACTTTTGTAAACATTTCATTGGCACGTTTGAATTAAATTTTAGGGGAAGCCGGGCTTCCTGTGTAGTCTTAAAGCAATCATCTGTAGAATACACTCTGTATGGCACACCAGTCGATTTCAGGTCACTGGATTTTTAGGGTTTGAAGAATAAACATGGATGGAGCAAAAAAGTATGTGTCTTTAGCCAATGAATCAGTGAGAAAAAGAAGTTTGATTGTAACTCTCATGATTCAATAGATACCAGGGGTGAAAACATAAAACACTGATCTTTAGCACCTACTATAATCCATCTCATTTTTGCAAAAAATTGAATAAAGACAAATAAACCAAAAAAGAGTGCTAAGTTAGAGATCTAAGTGGTTAGCATAAAAACATGATAATAGAATTTTCAGGTATCCTTAATAACAATAGCTCTCTCTCTTTTTTTTCCATCTTTTTCTCCCACCTCCACTGAAGTGCAACAAGGTGTTTTGGGGGTGTTTCTGGTAAGCAGGAGAAGATGCTGGAAATGAATGAGCATTGTGTTCACTCAGTATTCTCTAGCCCTGCAACCAACCTCGCCCCTTATGAGCTCAACTTCCAACTGCTGGTTCGAGGGGCCTGTCTACTCGCAGGTAACATTCTAATTCGCATTGCATTTAGTAGCTCACATCATCCAGTTTTATGACTTTTTGCTGAGCTACCACTATCAAATGGGATTGCCTGACAGACGAAACTCAAATGCAGAACAATCCAGTACCATGACAGGAAAGTTTGGAGACAATTTGCTTCATCCTAGGGATGGGTAGCAAAACTGTGTCATCATATTATATATCACATATAGTACAGCATAAACATTTTTATGGTAATTCACCTAATATAGAAAGTGAATAAAGTAAATAAAGTGTAAAATAATCAGAATATGGCACATAAGCTCCCATTGTCATGCGATCCCAGGGAGTTGGATGCAATTGCTGAGTGATTTAATGAAAAACAATCAAAATTAACAAACAAAAGACAAAATGGAACCAAAAGCTAAAACAAGACTACACTTGGACAAAGCAAGAAATCTGAACATGAAAACAAAAGCTATTCAAGGTGCAAGTAGCAACAAACACATAACAGCAGCATGCTTCATAACTTAAACAGGGTGACTAATTCGGAAACACAAAACATGTGTGCGCAATCAAAGAAGCAAATGAAGCAGACAACAAAATAATATTTTATAAAAATGAATGAGGGTGCTCTCTGGTGGCCAGGGGAGGAATTGTCCATGTTGGACATGACATGCCCCCCCTTAAGGTGCAGCTCCTGATGCACCCAAACTTAGGAGGGCCTGAAGTAAATGGAGTAGACAACAAAAAAAGAATTTCAAAAAAATGAGCGAGGGTGCTCTCTGGTGGTCTGGTTCAGGTGTGGTGGGAGGAATTGTCCATGGTGGATATGACACCTATTTTCTGCATGTCTCACTGAACTCTTGTGGATTTACATGCTTGTAAAAATGGATGCATTTCAAAAACTTCAGAAAGGTATCTGTTGTTAAATTGCCATTGATATAATGATTAATTTCAAAAGCCAAAATGCATCACCCAGTGTAGCAACCTACATAGTGAATAAACCTTTGTGTTCAATAAAGAACTTAATGGAGACAGAAGCCAAGACATGTGGGATGACTACATGTAGGGCTATATATTATATTATATAAATGGCTTAAAAAATTTAATCTTTAGGAAACATGTAATAACTATGGTAAAATGACTCAGGACCATAATGAGACAAATTAATTAAATTAATAGCATTAAAATATTTTTTTTTATTAAAACATAGCAGCCTTAGTTCATGGTCCTTCAGGAGCTAACAAAAATGTTGATGTGGCTCAGGCAGAGATTGAGTTTAGACACACAGCTAATGTTCTTACGTGATTAAAAGGTCTGTATAAAATCAAGCCAAACCATTTTTTTTTACTTTTTTGTCATCATTTTCTTTGCTATATGTATTTGAGGGCCGAATAACTGCTCAGTTTTACTGATTAGCACTAGCACAAGTGTGCATGCAGTCAGAAAGGCATAATCATGTCCATTATGGCCTGGTACTTTGGTGAGGCCACAGTTGTCAGTCACTATTTCATGTGCATGAAAATATATGCAACTACTTTTTTATCACACATACCTTGGTATACAGCAGTCTGACATAACATTAAAACCACTGAGAGGTGAAGAGAATAACATTGATTATCTCGTTACAGTGGCACCTGTCAAGAGGTGGGATATATTAGGCAAGTGAACAGTCAGCTCTTGAAGTTCATGTGTTGGAAGCAGGAAAAATGGGCAAGCATAAGGATCTGAGTGACTAAGGGTCAAATTGTGATGGCTAGACGACTGGGTCAGAACATTTTCAAAACAGCAGGTCTTGTAGGGTGTTCCCGGCATGCAGTGTTTAGTACCTACCAAAAGTGGTCCAAGGAAGGACAACCAGTGAACCAGGGACAGGCTCATGGGTGCCCAAGTCTCAGTGATGTGCATGGGGAGCTGTCAACTCCAATTCCACATAATAGCTACTGTTAACTGTTAAAAAGTTAATGCTGGCTATGATAGAAATGTGTCAGAACACACAGTGCATTGCAGCTTGTTGCATATGGGGCTGCGTAGCCATAGACCAGTCAGTGTGCCTGCCTACCTAAACATTTTTGCTGACCAAATACACCCCTTCATGGCAAGGGTATTCCCTAATGGCAGTGGCCTCTTTAAGTAGGATAATGTACCCTGCCACACTGCTAAAATTGTTCAGTAATGGTTTGAGGAACATGACAAACCGTTCAAGGTGTTATCTTTGCCTCCCAATTCCACAGATCTCAGGCCAATTGAGTATCTGTGGGATGTGCTGGACAAACAAGTTTGATCCATGGAGGCCCACACCTCGCAACTTACAGGACTTAAAGGATCTGCTGCTACCATCCTGGTGCCAGATACCACTGCACAACTTCAGAGGTCTTGTGGAGTCCCTGCCTCGACGTGTCAGAGCTGTTTCAGTGGCACAAGGGGACCTACACAATATTAGGCAGTGGTATATACAGATGCAGCCCTTCTATATACATATGGCTATATGGAGTGCAGGTTTACACTCAAAGCTTCATTAGCCTATAGATCTAATAAGGTGACTGGTCTTTCTATTAGAGGGACTGATCTCAAGCCTAAGCTTTCTTCAACAGTCACTGCAGGCGGTATGTTTTTATCAAGTTGCAGATTCAACACACTTTTAAACATGACTTCAGTATATTGTGGAATAGCCCAGTCACTTGGGTGGATGTACCACAAAATGTATTAGGCAGTTGTCCAGCCTTATTGGGTGAAGGATCCAGCTTAAATTATGCCAAGACATCCATACCAGCCTATAGCGCATTTAGTGCCACTGCTGTACTGTTCTCCTGCTTTTCAGACTGATATTCAATGTGCTTCGATGTTGAGCTACCAGCATTATTTTCTGAAATGCCTGCAAGTTCAAAAAATGAGACGCAGCCGCTGATAGCGCATCATCGTCTGTCTCTGTATGCAAGAGCTATGTCCTTCAGTGGGCTGTTGCATTTCTGCTAATAGCATTTGGCTCATGTTGATGTCTTGACTTCCATGGTCCTCCCCAGCAGAGTCTTCTGTCTTCTTTTGTTCCTGGTACTGCTACATTTGCTTACCTTTGTTTCCTGAATGAATAATGTCAGTATGCTGACACAGATCGCTCTATCATATTCAAATGCCTGATTTTACAATTGCCTGAACTTGTATGTTGCTAATGAAATCACCACAGTGTTCACCAATCATACCATTTTTGTTCAAATATGTGTTAGATTGACACTACACATGACCAGGATATATACTGGAAAATACAAATGATCGGCTTTAAATCGGCTGATGAGGGAACCTCAATCTGTCCGACATTCCTTCCACTAGGGGTGTGAACTGACATGGTCCAGCATATCAGACTCACCTATCACCCACACCTACACCTGACCTTGTCTTAATCTAATGTAAAATCATAAACTGACTCTATATAAAGCTTTCCTCTGTCCTGATTCTTAAACGGATACTGTGAAAGATATTGACTTTCAAGGTTTATAATACAACTGAAAATCAATCCATTCATATCAGCAGCTGACATCAATGTCAGTAGAAGTCAGTAACTAATGCATCTACTGTATGTCCACTCCCACATGTCTGTCGTCATGTCTGTATCCATCCTTACTTATCTGTACCCGCATCCACCTTACTGATCTTCATCTACTATATATGTCTTCACTGTTAGCTAACTGTCTCTGTTTCCACTTGGCTGTCTCTCCGCCCCCTTCCTGTCTGGTTCTACTCAGGTCTAGAGAGCCCGACCCATGCACTGCGGGCAGATGCAGACCCCAATGCTCAGTCTGCCTCTGCTACCTACATAACCCTTGCGGAGGAGCACCTGTATGACAGGCACTTGGAAATCATCCTGCACCTGAGTGGTGAGGGAAGCCACCTTGAATCTTATACAGTTACACTATAAATATACAGTATAAATAATTACATCACCAAATGTTTTTGTAAATGTTTACAGTGTACAATTTACAACATACACGTTGTTATTTGTATTAAGAATTGTAACAACTGTCACGTTTCAAAGGTAGCGACAGAAGCAATTGCAGATTTCCAAACATTTAATAACAAGTAACCCAACAAACTACAAAAGACACTAAGACAACTAGGCAAAATACTGTGGCTAAGGCTAAACAAACTATGAAACAAAACACGGTACAGGAAGAAAGGTCAAGTTAGACAATACGTAAGACGAGGAAGCATTACAAACAGTGACTATATGTAGGAGTGCTTGTTAAACAAATGTGATACAGGTGCAGGTGGTCATGTGACAGTGATGTAGTATGGTGCAATGGATGCTGGGAAATGAAGTCCAGAGTTCCCTCCTTGATACATGACAGAAACACACACACACACACACACACACACACACACACACCCCCAAGGGCGCTTCACCTGGAGCGCCCAAAATGCACTCCCTCCCTCTCGCGGTCCCCAGCTGAACCAGGAGGCTGAGCGGTGTCCTCAGCAGAGCAAGAAAGCAACACAACGTCCTCAGTGGAACAGGTAAGCAGAGCGACGTCCTCAGCGGAACAGGCAAGCAGAGCGACGTCCTCAGCGGAACAGGCAAGCAGAGCGACGTCCTCAGCGGAACAGGCAAGCAGAGCGGCGTCCTCAGCGGAACAGGCAAGCAGAGCGGCGTCCTCAGCGGAACAGGCAAGCAGAGCGGCGTCCTCAGCAGAACAGGCAAGCAGAGCAGCGTCCTCAGCGGGGCTGGAGCTCAGAGCGACGTCCTCTGCAGGGCAGGACAGCGGGACAACTTCCTCAGCAGGAGAGGAGAGGGGAACGATGTTCTCCGCGAGGCCCAAGGGAAGCTCCAAGATTTCCGCGAGGCCATAGAGAGGAGCGAGGTTCTCCGCGAGGCCAAAGGGAGGGACGATGCTCTCCACGAAGCACAAGAGGAAACGATGCCCTCCGTGGAGCAGGAAGGGGGAGTGACATACAGCGCGCAGCAAAGAAGAGGAATGACGTCTTCAGCAGAACATGGAGGCAGAGCGACGTCCTCAGCGAAGCAGGAAGGCAGAGCGACGTCCTCAGCTGAGCAGGAAAGCAGAGCGACGTCCTCAGCCGAGCAGGAAAGCAGAGCGACGTCCTCAGCCGAGCAGGAAAGCAGAGCGACGTCCTCAGCCGGGCAGAAAAGCGGAGTGCCTTCCTCAGCGGAGCAGGCAAGCACAGCGGCGTTGTGCGCGGGGTTGGCGAACAGAGGGGAGCACTTGGGTATGTCGGGACATGGAGCAACATCTTCAGCCAACCAGGGCGACTGACCGATGTCCTCAGCTGATCCGTACCAGCCCAGTTAACAGACTCCCACTCGTACCGGGACTCCTCCATGTCTTCCTGCTGCTTATGTAGTGCAGCTTGGTACTCCTCCTCCTGTTGGCGTAGCGTAACTTGGTTCTCCGCGAACATAGGTGGCAGAGTGAAGCCCAGGTATTTCATGTTCATCTGCTGTTTCCGAGGTTTAGGTCTTATGTTCTGTCACGTTTCAAAGGTAGAGACGGAAGCAATCGCAGATTTCCAAACATTTAATAACAAGTAACCCAACAAACTACAAAAGACACTAAGACAACTAGGCAAAATACTGTGGCTAAGGCTAAACATAAACTATGAAACAAAACATGGTACAGGGACAAAGGTCAAGTTAGACAATATGTAAGACGAGGAAGCATTACAAACAGTGACTATATGTAGGAGTGCTCGTTAAACAAACGTGATACAGGTGCAGGTGGTCATGTGACAATAATGTAGTATGGTGCAGTGGCTGCTGGGAAATGAAGTCCAGAGTTCCCACCTTGATACATGACAACAACCTTCAAAGATGGGCGAGGAAGTGTGGGAACCGACTAAACTCAATCATAAAATTTAATGTTAAACAGAACTCAAACATAACAGAAAACATAAACATTACACTTGCATCTCTCTCCCTCCCCCTGGTGCTTCCAGCTGCTCCTTTATCGCTCTCTCCCACTGATTTGATAACTCAGTGCCAGGCATGCGTCCTCACAGCCTGGCCCCTCCCTCCTCCTTGTCACACTCCTCCGCAGCCAGATTCAGGCCTCTGGCCTGGGAGAGAGAGGAGAGAGAGGGGAAAAAAATGGTTCTCCAGTCCCCAGACACACTATCATCTGGTCCTCAGCCAGCTGAGAATTGATCCCCCACGATGCTGTGTGATGGAACTGACCTTCCTGACGGATGGCTATGGCTCCTTCCCTTTTCAGGCAGATAGCAGGCGCACCTTCTCCTCCCTGGTGAATGGCAGCCGGTCCTCCATCCCCTGGCGGATGGCAACTGCTCCTCCCCTTTTAGGCAGACGGCAGCAGTTCTTCCACCTCCCAGGAGACGGCTGTGACTCCTGTCTACCCCAGCAACCGTTCCAACACCACAGCCTCACTCTTCCTTGGCACCGCGATCCTCCCACCATGGCGAGGGATCTCCAACAGCATGTCCCTCTTCCTTCCCAGGTTTTGGCACCAATGTAACAAACTTTAAAGATAGGCAAGGTGGACGCAGGAACTGGCTGAACATAAAATTTAATAATAAACAGAATTCAAACAGAACGTAAAACACAAATGTAGCTCAAACATAAAACACACGTGTATCTCTCTCTCTCTCCCTCGGGCACTTCCAGCTGCTCCTTTATTGCTCTCTCCCACTAATTAGACAACTCAGTTCCAGACATGTGTCCTCACAGTTATGCAGGTTATGCAGTTATGATATGTAAGGAACCTAGCCAGCGGTGGGAAGAGCACAGAGACACAGGAGGCCGTTTAAGTGTCAAACGTGGAGAGTTTATTAAAAGTCCATGAGGGTGTGGGTGCAAAGGTGATGCCATGAAGTGAAGTGCTCAGTCATCCACGGGGCTTCCGGGGCCGTGCTGGGGGTTTCCTGAGCGGCTGTGATCCCATTCTGCAGTCAGGTAATGCCGCAGGTGCAGCCAGGGGGAGGAGTCTTCTGTCGCGTCGGAATCCTCTGCAAGAAACACACAACAAATTAGCATGCATGCCTTGGGAGCCCTCCCTCCCTCTTCTAGCGGAGGATGGCCCTTTTATACTCTCTCGTCGGCTGCTATATGGTGGAGATCGGCCGCGCTGATCATCAGCCGCCAGCGGTGTGTGTGTTGGCAGCCCCGCCCCGCAGCCACGCGCTCTCCGGCTGTCCAAAACATTGGTGGTGCTGAAGCGGAGCTGTCTCTTCAGCACAGTTGCGGGAGAGCGCTCTTTCCCTTTTGTGCTCCAGCCACCGGCCTGTCACCACAGATACCATGAATTCTACTCCTAATTCAATTTTTGATTCTTGACGAGGATGTTGGAATGTCCAGAACTTTTGTGTATTTGATTATCTAGGAGCAGTATGTTGAGTCAGGAAGCATAGTTGAACAAATCCAAGACTCAATTTGATCATATTTTAAATGAAATAATGTTGATGTTATTAACAGAACCTCACAGCCCATTGGTCATATTGGAGAGAGGGCGGCTTACCTTCAGCCAGTATGAGCAGCAAGTCAGTGCCCGCCGTGATTTCATTCGTTATGTACATAAAGAAGCAGAACCTGGGAAAAAAGTAAGATACTTCTTTTGGTGTTGCCTATGTTAATAATCTTCTCTTATTTCAAAGTTTTCTTGTGTTGCGTCTTGACATCTGAGAGGTCAGTACAATAATTTATAAAAGCTACTTTTTTGTATATAAGAGAAATAAAGACTTTTTGACCCTGTATTTTTTTCTAACTGATTCCTGTTTACAGCTTTTAGCATGTTGCTCTGTAAGGTAATTTGAATTACTGCTATGAACCTGGATCTGATGCAGCCATTAACAATTGTTGTTGACCATCAGTTGGAGTTTGTGAGAAAGCGTTACCACAAAGATGTGCTGAATAACCCAGTGCTGATGTTGAATTTTTGTCCGGATTTGCTATCTGAACCACTGGAGCTGCAGCAGGCCAGCCGAGAGCTTCTGTTCCTCATCAACTGCAGTGGGAACATGACGCAACACAGCATCAGCAAGATCAAGGTGCAGATTAAATCTCTCTCTTTCATGGAAGACTGATTTACTTATAAATCTGGCTGTTGTACATGTTTTCTAACCTTGAAACTGAAGTTAACTGCTAATCTCTACTATTCCTCACCTCTCTCAAATAGGAAGGTATGCTGGTGGCCATTAAGAGCCTTCCTAGTAGCACAATGGTAAACATTGCTGGCTTTGGCTCTGTTGTAAAGCCTCTATATACCTCCAGCAAGCCCTGCACTGATGTAAGTGCTCACTTTTTCCATTTATACCATAATCACAGGAGATTGGCAATGCTAGAGCTGTAGCAGAGGGCTGTATGAAACTACCCTTTGCAAAGTTTAGATAAATAGGAGCATTTGAATATTAGTGATAGGATTGTTTATTAAATTTGGTTTGTTTATTAGCCACCGACTCCTTCATGCAAAGCAGTCACTGGGAGCACATACAATTTACTGACAAACCTAAAGACACTTTAGAGTTTACCTCATGCTATGACTACTGAGTGTTGCGGTGTGTGTGTGTGTGTGTGTGTGTGTGTGTGTGTGTGTGTGATGGTCATTTATGTGCAGGCAACCTTTCATGCTGATAAGAGTCTGTGTCCTTGTTGCTACAGCAGGTTGCCATGGCAGTGCAGTATCAGGTTTTAGCTGCTTCAGGGTTAAAGACACATCTGGCCATATGGTGACCTGTTTGACATTTTGCATCATGTATTAGTCAAAGCAAATCTGGCTTTGATAGCACTGTTTAAAACTTTTGCATACAAAATGAACCCACCCTAGATATCTGCAGCTATTAAATGAATTTCTGCCTTAGAGAGAATACTGATTTAGAGCTGATTTACCAATCTAAACATTGCTGGATGTACTGATGGCTTGTACATAAGGCTGCACACACATATACAAGGTATTTGTTTGTATGACCTTTTTAAGACTTTGCACTTTGTCACATCACACTTTGTCACATTTATACAGTTTAACCAGGATAAAGAAGTATAAAAGGTGAGTGAAAGACGAAATTACAGAGATATGTGTTATGCAGTTTAATATCCGGCTATTATATTGTACTGCTTTTCAACAGTCTCATGGCCTCAAATCAAATCAAACTGTTTCTGAATCTACCAAACATGAGCAATTTGTGGTTCAGGTGGCTCGCGTCTTTTATGATCTTCAAGGACCTCCTCATGCACTGTGTGTGGTAAATGGGGAAGGTTACCTCTAGGGCTGCACGATTATGGCCAAAATGATCATCATGCTTATTTTGATCAATATTGAGATCACGAGTATTTTTCACGATTATTAGGGACAACATATTTTTATTGCACTTTCACGTTTAAATAAACAGGCCACTGCTTTCACCTCCATGTTGTGCTACATTCCTGCTAATGTACAAATCTTTGCATCAAATTAGACTGATCCTTAA
>JANDJT010000103.1:11583155-11595687 GCA_024331685.1 Stegophilus panzeri
AAGCCATGAGACTCAATCACCTGCCCTAGAGATGTAGTGTAGATAGAAAAGAGCAGTGGACCCAGAACTGACCCCTGCGGAATGCTGGTTGTGAGTTGCTGAGTTTCAGAAATACCTCCCCTCCATGATATCTTGAAGGATCTGTCTGAGAGAAAGGATTGTCATGCACTTCCTGCAAAGACAACCACAAGTTCTCAGGGTAGGGGATTCCAGTCTCACCTATGCTATCACAGGCAGGGGACAACAAAATCAACTCCAACATATTACCAAGGTTTCTGGGGCCAAAAAGGGACCATTAGTCCAGCAGGCCTTTTCTGACTTGGCTTAGTCAGTTGACAGTCTGTGCAAGAGATTACATATTTCTTTACCTCAGATGCCATTGAGTTTCAGTCACACCAAAGTCTTGGTTACCCCCAGGTGACCAGCAGTTGGGTGATTGTGGTGATATCTTAGCAAGGTCCCTCTGCTGTAGATGTAGCCTTAAACATTTCAAGGAGTGGATGCCGTAAGCCACTTTGGCATCATCATAGTACAACAGGCCATCCTGAATGGAATATTGAGAACAATCGTCAATGTAATTTTCCTCTTGGAGTGTAGCCTCCAGTTTCTGGAGGAGTTCTCCTGTGATCGGATCGTTGTACTGTAATTGTCATAAATGAGATTGATCTGCAGGCATCACTGAAGACAAGGCATGGAAATCAAGACCACCTATTACAGCATAGTCCAGAAGGAGGTCTACTGGGGACTCATTGTCTCATCAGGTGGTTGCTAGACAGTGCATAAGGTACTTTGTTTTGTGACCCCGGTCTATGAACAATGTCAAAATCGAAGTCCTGAAGATGGAGAGACCACCGAGTCAGCAAGCCAGTGGGGTTGGGACAGGACATTAACCACTGTAGGCCGCTGTGGTCTGTGAAGATTGTGACATGGAGACTGTCAATGTATGGCCGAATATATTCAAGGGCCAAAATGACAGCCAAAAACTCTTTTGATGGAGTGGAATAAGGTTCCTCTGATTTATGCAGGGCTCGCCATGCATACACCCCTGTCATGCTTATCTCTCTGCATCAAGGCAGCTCCATGTCCTGTGTCACAGGCATCAGCATGGATAAAGAAAGAGAAAGTGAAATTAGGGAAACTTAGTACAGGTGCCGATCTTTCTTTCAGGAAATCTATGACATCTTGGCAGGTACTGTCCCACACAAAGGGAACGTCATTTTTGGTGAGCATGCATAGCAGTTCGGCTTGTCAGATTTGGTCATAGCAGTTCGGCTTGTCAGCTAGTCAATCCCAGAAACTGTCTCACTTGCTTCACATTGAAAGGGGTTTTAAAATCCATAACAGCTTTCACTTTGTCCTGGTCAGACTGGATTCCACTTGGGTTGATGTGGTACCCAAGGAATTTAAGTTTTCTACAGCAAAACTGGTATTTGCTGAGTTTAATGGTCAACCAAGCAGACTTGAGCTTTGAAAGAACTTCCTTAGGCTCATTAAGGTGTTGTTTGAAAGTGGGCAAAGCCGCAGCAATGTCATCTAGGTAGACTTATAAATGAGACCAGCCAAGATACTGTTCTTAAGTCTTTGAAAAGTTGCCGGTGCTATGCACAAGCCAAATGGCGGCACATGGAATTGAAATAGCCCACAATGTGAAACAATAGCAGTCTTTGGTCTTCACTCCTCTGCTACAGCAACCTGCCAATATCCCAGATCAAGGTCAACTGTGGTCAAGAATTGTCCTCTGGAAAGGAAGTAAAGCGACTCATCGACTCTCGGTCATGGATAAGAGTTCTTCACTGTGAATTTGTTTAGACCACGATAGTCCTCACAAAATCATGGTTCACCACAGGTTTTCTGGACAATTACAATGGGGTAGCCCAAGGTCCTGATGCTGACTTAATGATGCCTTCAGTTAACACATTTTCAATTTGGTCCTCTATCAACTGCTTTTTGGCTGGTGAGGTTCAATAAGGAGGATGGTATGGTAAGGACTGGCCTGGCATTACCCATGTCTATTGAGTGCTCTGCCAGAGATGTGTGGCCCAGATGACCATCGAAAAGGTCTGAAAAGCTTTCAAGTAGGTTTGTCAGCTGCTTCTTCTCTGCAGTATTCAGATATACTTTCTCAACTTTCACATAAAGTGCTGAAGATGGGACCTCCATAAACAACAAAGTGCCTTCAGACTCATGAAACTACACATCTTCCAACTCCTCTGTGAATACAGGGTCATTGCCAATAACAACAGTTCTAGAGGATACGTGAATAGTAACTGAAGCATGCAACATGAAGTCCATTCCCAAGACTAGGGTTGAGGGCGGGTGTGGGACAATGGCAAAATGATGATAAAACCATTGGCACATGCAGCTGAAAGCTAACCATGTCACCCCTAAGGGTTTGCAAGCCACCCTTTCTGCTAGCTGGATTGGGGGAACAGTCTATGGTTTGACAGTAGCCTTCAGTTTAGTGTGATTCTGAACTATGTCTGCCTGCACATCAGAAAGTGATGCGCTAGTGTCAAGTGTAGCATCCAGTACCTGGCCGTGTAGGCTAGCTTTAACTCTGAGTGGAGTATTCCAAAAGAAAGTTGATGTGGGATCCTCCACATAACACAGGAAAGGTTGGTGGAGTTTGGATGCATTTGTCAGGTGAGGTGAACAAGTGAAGGTTCAGGATGCATAACAGGGGTCTCAGTTGGGTGTGAGCTCACCCTGGACAGAGAGTTGCAATTTGGATATGTATGAGATGTGAAGCCAGACCGCGAGCATTTGAAACAGTAGGTCTCTTTGCCAGGTTTAGCTTTAGTTTGCACTGGTGGTGGGTAATGGCTACTTACTCCCAGAACCACATGGAGCTTGTGAGCTCTCAGAAGAAGATCCATGACTGAGGGGGCAGAAGTGCCATAGAGTGAAACTCTGTATTTCTCAAGAGCATGTTTACATATAAGGTCTATTTGTTCTTGCTCAGGGGGAGAGGTTTTTAGCTTTTTTAACTCACTCAACATGTGGGCCAAAAAAGTAGGGAGGGGCTCTTCTTGATTTTGCATACAGTCAAAGATACCTCTCCTTATTTGTTCTTGATTGTCAGAGGGAAAAAAGACTTTCATGAAGGAGTCACAGAACTGAGCCCACACAACATGTCTATCAAAGACAGTGAACCACTTTCTCGGTTCTTTCACTAAAATGCGTGGCAGCTTGAGAAGAATTTGGGCATCGGTTAAGTCAAGAGAAGTCCTGTAAATGTTGACTGATTGAAGCCAATCTTCAGGGCTTATATTCCCATCCCCCGCAAACACACGTGGCTCAAGTCTTGACTGGTAAAGTACAGATGCAAGGATGTTGTGCTAATCATATCAGCAGAACTGGGTTGCAGTGAGCAAGTCACATTTCTAAAGGGAACATTATTAGTAGCCATGCAGTGGTGTCTGGGATGGTGGAACACAGCTGTGTGGCATGGAATTGGACATTAGTAGTGGCTGTTCATGTGGCACCGCAGGGGTGTCGACCTCAGGATGTCCAAAACGTCTCAATATGCACTGCTGCAATTTAAGTGAGTCATTAAGGCACTGTTGTAGTACTGATACTCCAGCTTGTACAAGTTCCACTTAAGTTTCCAGGCTCACAGCAGCATGTTTGGTAACCTCTCTGTCTCTGTCTGGAGTCTGCCAACAAGTAGGTCAAGTCAGTCTGATGATTAGAAGCCATCATGCATTCACATAAACAGCAAAATAACAATTACAGTATATCCCAAAAGTAGCTCAGAAATGTATTAATGGTCGTTACAATGCACCCATAATGAATATTGACAATAGCCAGCAATTTCACGTCATCAGTTAGAAGTTTGAAATAGTTCAAAACCATGTACCTCTTTTTCCTTATCTTGTATTATTTTAGCTAGACTACAGTGATATAAACTGAATAGAATGTTCGTGAATTAATTCATACATGTAAGAGTTTAGATTTTAACGTTAGATTTTAACCCTAAGTCCACCACTGACATGCAGTTCATGATGAAAAAAAACTAAGCTCATAGCTAGTGTCTCTCAGTTCCTCTAAAAGTGCTAGAAAAGCCAGTTCAAATGCAAATGAAAAACCACTGAATACAAATCCTCTTTACTGTCTGCTTTGTGCACAAATTCAGTCAAGTTCAACAAAAAATTTTAATATTCTGAAACAGTATAGGGGAACAAAATGTTGGTCTCCCAGAATGTTAGCTCTTAAATCAGTCTTGATATGAGGCTCCTAGAAAGGCAAAATAATACTCAATTTCGACAGGTCTTTGCCTCATAAAATCTGTGTCCAGTGAAGCATGAAAAACAAAATGTCTGAAGGTTTAAACTAATCCGCGGTCTTTGTCGCTCCAAGAAAAAAATTCAGTCACTCACACAGCACTACACGTGAAAACACGAGATCATCACCCACATGGCAACATGCATTAGTAAACTAATCTCACCACTTCAGCAGTGTCAATTGAGTACTCACACAACTTTACTCAGCTCCCATATTTTATGTGTATTCAGGTTGGTGCAGGTTTCACGTAGATGACGGATCCAGAATCAGTTTTTCGGGCTCTAGTTGTAACGCTTTTACCTGGAGATAAGTTGTTTAGTCTGACGAATCAGAGAGCCAAACAGCAAAAGTCTGCGTTCCACACATTTAATGGCAGATTCACAGGCAGCACGCTTTTCTCATACATGAGCGAATAGCCTAAACCCTTAAGTGTTACAAAGAAATAAAGGAATAATAAAACAGGCAGAGCAGATCTGTCGTCATCCTCTTTCACCTGCACACAGTCTGAATAATGTTACCACACAGCATGCAATATGCAAATGAGATCGTCAGCATCTTGAAAGCACTCTGCATATTAATGGAATGTATATATAGATGTGGCCTTTAAGAATGTGCAATGTGAAAGAAAGAGAAAGGCGAAACAACAGGTTGATTATCTCGGGAGATTATCAACCTGTTGTTTTGCTACTGTACTTAGCAAAACAAGGCATTGCCTTAAGAGGTGATGATGAAATCCTCTCAAGTTCAAACAAAGGAAATTTCAGTGTCCTAAACTTCATCTTGACATCAAGGAAAAACAAGCATCACATAAAAAAACACAGGTGTCGCTCCTCTCCAACAGAATACAAAATGACCTAATTAAAGTAATGGCTATTTGTGTGAAATGGGCCATACTGAAGGAAGTGAGGGAAGCATCAATAGTCTCTATTTTGCTTGATGAGACTACTGATGTATCACATATTGCACAGGTGTGCTTTGTTGTGTGTTATGTACATGACATGACCATAACAGAATGCTTCAATCAGCTCTGTGATGTTCAGTCAACAACAGGAGAAGAGCTTGAAAACCTAGTAATGAACTTACTGAAGGAGAACCAATTGAAAGTTGAGGACATCCATGGCCAGGGTTATGATTTAGCAGCCAACATGAGTGGGCGTCACAAAGGACTACAGCCCAGAAGACAAAAGAAAAGTTATTATATGTTTTTTGCCATGATCATTTCTTGAACCTTGTATTAGTGGATAGTGCAAAGTCAAGGATACATTTTGTCAGGGGTTTTTTTACAGTAATTGAAAAACTTTACACCTTTATTGCCAACTCCATGAAATGGCATGGAGTATTTGTACAAACACAGCAAGCCCTTAATCCAGGCCAGCGTAACGTTGAGCTTCAGAAGCTCTCAGACACCTGATGGAGCTGCAGGGAAAGAGCCTGGAATATCTGACAAAGTCTGAGCCACCTGACCCAGCTGCAGGAGAAGCAAACATGCTGTTGCACAGCGTTAACTTCAATTTAACCTTTGCTTTGATGTAAATTTTTTTTGGATGATCAAAATGCTGCAGCTTGACCAGAAGTAAGATGTTTGAAGAATCAGGAGACCAAGAACCAAGAGGCAGGGTATAGTCATGTATATCGTGTATATCATACCTCTATAAATAGCAAGCTTAAACCTTCTATATTATTCTACATACTATAACCACTGGCCAGTTGATTATCCATCTACATATCCTAAAAGAAGCATAGGTCTCACCCATTTATCTGCATACCAAGCATGTCAGATTAAACGTAAAATGTGTAAGATGTGTAAGCAATGCTATCAACTCTCTGTTATGCACTTCCATATCAGGTGAGGCTAAAAGAATATTATCGATATATTGAAGGACCACTGAATCTTTAACTGGACACTCTGACAGATGACACCTGAATGCCTGATGATACAATGTAGGGCTGTTGTGGAGGCCCTGTGGGAGTCGTGTCCACTGATACTGATCACCATCAAAGAAGAAAGCTAACCATGGCTGGCTATCTGGATGTAAAGGCACAGACCAAAAACCATTAGCCATATCAATAACTGAAAACACCATGTATGAATTTGGAATTCCATCAAAAATGGTGCTTGGGTCAGCTACATGTGGTGGAATGCAATCAATACAGGTGTTAGCCACACAATAATCAACTATCAATCGCCAGAGGGATTTTGGTGCATTTCCTGCTGTCTCCATGTAAAGGCACAGACCAAAAACCATTAGCCATATCAATAACTGAAAACACCATGTATGAATTTGGAATTCCATTAAAAATGGTGCTTGGGTCACCTACATGTGGTGGAATGCAATCAATACAGGTGTTAGCAACACAATGAACAACTATCAATCGCCAGAGGGATTTTGGTGCATTTCCTGCTGTCTCCGTCTTAGGCCCAGCTTTCCTCACAGGCCAGAGAGGAGAAGAGGAGGAACTGCATGCTTTGACAAGAATGCCTCGGTTGACCAAATCAGCAATTATAGGTCAAATTCCCTCAATAGCTTCCCTTGAAATGGGGTACTGTTTTATCATGGGAGGAGGTGTACCTGTAAGACGTACTGGTTCTATGTCTAGTAGCCTGCAGTCATTCCTATCCTTAATAGGATAAGCCTAAATAGGATGACTAGCAATAAAGAGATCTGACACCTGAAGGGGGGGGTCGGGGGGTTGGGGGGGGGCTGTGAGTTTAATCAGTGGGAGAGAGCGATAAATGAGTGGCTGGAGGTTCCAGAGGGAGAGAAAATTATTTTTGTGTGTGTCTGTTAGGTTTGAGTTCTGTTTATTATTAAAGTTGTTTATGTTCAGCCGGTTCCTGCCTCCTCCTTGCCCATTGTTTAAGTGTGTTACATTGTGAAATAGGCAAAGATCCACATGTAAATAGTTTGTTATTATCAGCAGTTAATTCTATTAAAACTGATTTCTTTATTCTTTGGTTCCGCTACTGCCCCTCAAAATGTCTGTGCATGGCCCTGCATATTGACTGTTTCAAAACAAGTTTTCGCTTTATCAGCTGATACCGACTGTTAGGTTATACATCCCTGCAAGATGTCTAGAAAAATTGTCATGTCAAATTCTTGTTTCAGTAAGCATTTGAAAACAGCGACACTATGGCAGCACACTACTAATGTAATGTTGAACTATGTAAGGCATTGATAGTGAATTTATGTAAATAAATCCTCATCTCTATGTCTCATCTCATGTCTATCTTTATTCAAAAGATTATTATGGCCCAGGTATTAGATTATGTACAGAAGTTGCATGCGGATCTGGGTGGCAGTAACCTGTTGGGGGCACTGTCCTGGGTGTACCACCAGCCTGCTCATCGTAGCTGCCCTCGACAGCTCTTCATCCTCACTGATGGCTCACTCGTCAACGTCGGCCAAGTTCTGGAACTAGTCAGGAGGAACACCTGTAATGCCAGGTAACACCTAAAACATAAATTCCTCCAGCAAACACTTTTAGATAAAGTCCTGGTAGGTAAATATGTAACAATATCACCAAGTGATTCAATTAATGTTAGTATCTCACAATCACAAGAAAAAGTGCATGTATGCTCAGTTTTGCATTGATTAAGCTTTATGATTAAGGGCTCTTTTATGAGTTCTTTTTTTAAAGGGTTTATTGAAACATTTTCTGAAAAGGAAACCTTCTGTTGTAGGATTCTATTTGCAACTTTAAGTTAGCAGTGGGCAACCTGGAAAAATTCGTGATTTATTTTCAGGCCGGATCCCTATTGTTGAAAATATAGCTTTAGAAGGAAGCATAACAACAGAGGAAAAGAATAATAGAGGAAAGTTTTATATAATAGGGAAAGTTTTTGTCAGTGAGTGCAATGTACATTCTGGGCAACTGGAATGTGGGGGCAGACATCCTGTTGAGGCAGGGGCTGAGGCCCAGGGATTGGTGGTGGAGTCCATATGGCGTATGGCAGAGGTTTGGCCAAGCGGAAGTGGATGTGTTCACCTCCGAGGAGACAACACACTGCCCACTGTGGTTCGGCCTCACTCCTCATGCACCATTAGGGCTGGATGCCATGGTGCACATGTGGCCAAGGTCACATCTATATGCTTTTCCCCTGATTGCTCTACTCCCACAAGTTCTAGCGAGAGTTTGCCAAGACTGTCTACGTCTGCAGCTAGTAGCACCTTATTGGCCAGCTCGAATATGGTTCTCAGACACTATATCCTTGCTAGACAGCACTCCTTCAGAGATTCCCTATCCGCAGGGATCTACTGTCTCAAGCCGGACGGCTGATTTATCACCCTCGGTCGGAACTATGGAAACTGTGGGTCTGGCCCCTAAGGGGCACCAGCTCATAGATTCTGGTCTCACAACTGAGGTTGTAGAGACCATGTAGAATGCTAGAATGCCATCCACGATGAAATTGTATGTGCTCAAGTGGCTACAGCTACAGCTACACAATAGCTACAGTCCTAGGGTTCTTACAAGGATGTTTCTTAGCGGGGTTGGCTCCTCCTACAATCAGGGTCTACGTGACCACCATTTTGGCCAGCCACGCCCCTATTGAGGGAGCCTCTGTGGGGCAACATACTCTAATGTCGAGGTTTATGCGTGGTGTCAGGCGGCTGAGGCACAGCTGCAGACCATGCATCCCTTCCTGGGACCTTTGTGTGGTCCTGGAAGGTCTGTCAGGTGCTGCATTTGAGCCTTTAGTCAAACTTTGAGAAGCTTCTGACTTTAAAGGTAGCTCTTCTGCTGGCCCTGACATCTCTCAAGTGAGTGGGAGATCTACAAGCTCTTTGTTGCCCCTTCCTGCCTTGACTTTACGACTGGATTAGCCAAGGCCTTCCTGTATCCTAGGCCAGATTATATTCCTAAAGGGCCTATCTCAAAGTTCTGGCCTTAATCCAATAGAAATGTTGTGTAAGGATCTGAAGCAAGCAGTTCATGTGAGGAAACCCACCAATATCCTAGATTTGATGCTGATCTGTACTGAGTAATGGGCTAAAATTCCTCCAAGCCAATGTGCAGGACTGATCAACAGTTACTGGAAATGTTTACATACTTTTGCCACTCACAGATATGTAATATTGGATCATTTTCCTCAATAAATAAATGTCCAAGTATAATATTTTTGTCTCATTTGTTTAATATAGTTCTCTTTATCTACTTTTAGGACTTGTGTGAAAATCTGATGATGTTTTAGGTCACATTTATGCAGAAATGGTTCACAAAGTTTCAAGCACCAGTGTATGTGCGAAGTGGTACTTATTGTACTGTCTTAGATTATTGATGATTCTTTGTGCAGTGACAATTTATGGTAGGGGGTATAGGCTGTGTTTCAAAACAGAGCCAGTTATTGATAAGCACTCAAGAGCCTACAGCCCAAACAGGCCTGAGCTGAAATCTAAGCATTGTGTGTGTGTCTTTGGCTCCTGCTCTCCTTAGACATTCAGTTAGTGAAATGGACCTGATTATTCCCAGAGGAATACTAAAGATTTACTCACTTACTCTGGCTATGTGTGCCAGAATAAGTGAGTAGGGATTTAGTTTTGAAGATGTAGGGAGGAAATCAAATAAGGGTTAATGTTGGTACTGGTGTTTGTATTTTGAATTGGGTCAGTCACATCTGCACCATAAACATTCCTAACACCTCAATTTATTTAGTGAATAGAATGATTGAGCTGACGTGTGTGTGTGTGTGTGTGTGTGTGTGTGTGTGTGTGTGTGTGTGTGTGTGTGTCCGAACATGTGTGTAGATGTTTTGGACTGGGTCTAGGGTCAAGGGCCTGCAGGAGGCTCCTTCACGGTGTTGCCAAGCTGACGGGAGGAAGAGCAGAATTTCTATGTGATGATGAGAGGCTGCAGCCAAAAGTGAGAGATCACAGTTGCCATCTAGTGGAGACACACAACAGAAAGAGGGCGTATAAAAAAAAAAAAATTTCTGTAAAAAAAAATGCAGAAAAGATGTCATCTGGACAAATGTTGCCTATTTTTAAACTGTTCATATGGTGTCATGCTAAAAATTATAATTGCTTGAAACCATGTTAAAAATGACATGACAATCAGTGAGTCAATTGAGTAAAACATTATATGTAAATCTCTTGCACTTTATTAGTTTATTAAATAGTGAACAGGCATTTCTGTCACCTTTTTAACTCAAAAATATCAACAAAAGTATGAAATATAAACTAAATTAATTGAAAAAAATGTATGCAAACAAAAAGACAATTAAGGCATAGAAATGGCAAGTTGGGAATTTAAAAGCTCAGAAATGTCAGATGATTAATTACATATGAAATGTGAAGTGCATTTTGTTAAAGATGATTGCCTTGTTGTAGCTGATAAAGTGTCTGAAGAAAGCTCTGGAACCTGCGCTGACAGATGTGCGCATTGACTGGTACGTGCCAGACAACATGGAGGCTCTCCTCTCACCTAATGAGATCCCTCCACTTTATCCAGGGAACCGTTTGATTGGCTACTGCACTCTCTATGATGTCTCCGCTTTCAAAGTTAACAAGAATGATGTAAGTGTATGTGAGAGAGAGAGTAGGAAACGGAACAGTTTAGCTTAGTGGATGTGAGAGATCGTATTTTTATTTTGTATTGTAACAGTGTGTACCTTTAACTTTTTGTTTTGTTTGGTATTAGCTCTTGACCCATGCCATCACTTGAGTTTGTAGTAATTCAGTTGTATATCATGTATGTCAGTATGAAAATCCCTTATCTATATCTTAATTGTAGCATATTTATAGAAATAGAATCAAATCCCCTTTCAAATACATTTGAGAAAATTACGGTAAATTATGCAAATAATTTCCTGTTTACATAAATCTTTCATTTTACCCGCACATAATCATTGGAATATAAATTATTTTTCAACTGAACCCACCGACTTTATTGTAATTATGTACAGTATGTCCTGTGAATTGTCACAGAAGCTTGAAATGAAGAAACTAAAGCAATCCATTGCGTGGAAAAAAAATAATAATTTTTTTATTATTCTAGAACAAATTAAACATTACAAAATGAAACATTACTTTTTTCCATTTTTGTTCAAGAAATTGAGTCAAGTGCCAATTATTTAGTATTTTTATTTTCATACTGAAACTGTAAAATGTGTTATTAAACCTAAATTGAAAAAAGCTATGTGTGTATCTGTGTATGTAGATGAGGAATCAGGCCAACAGGCCCTTGCCATATGGTTCATTTGGGTCAGTTTTTGAACTCTCTCCTGGATCATCTGAGCTGCTGCAGCCATTGGTGCCCATGGCCGAGAGAGAGAGAAGAGGAGAACTGGGGCATGAAGAGAACACTGAAGACATGCTGAGAGAAAACTCACAAGAAATCTCCTCTGAGTTTTCCTGTGCTCCAGCCACAGAGAACATTGGTAACTCCGGTGACACATACACATATACTTTCAACTCTGGTCACATACATATTATACACAGACAATTAACATCATTGACTCTGGTAATGCACACAGGGTCAGCCCTGAAACATTTGGTGTTCTAGGAAAGGTTCACCACTTGCTGTTCCCTTTCAAAGGCAACGCAACGTTGCGTTTAGCATAACAGTATGGGAGCGCCCTTGCGCGCGCCACCAGTATCTGAAGCTTGTGTAAAATCATGCTTCTATTTATAGGCCTGCCATGATCAGATGACGTGGCAATTAAGCGCATCGCGTGATATAAATATGGCACCTCTGAATCGCGCCGTCAGCCTTATTATCTTCAGCGAGACTGCATGTCGGTTGTTTGTGTAAAGGCAGACTACTGCCAACTGTGTCTCCATGGGCTCTGTCTACCGTAGAAAAGGGTTACCGGGTCCAGTTCAGAGCTCGACCCCCCCGGTTCAGAGGTGTGCTCACCACAGTAGTCAGCACAGACCAGAGCCTGACGTTAGTGCAGGAAGTAAGATCCCTCTTGGACAAAGGGGCCATAGAACATGTACCCCGTTCCCTGAGGGAGGGATGTTTTTACAGCCTTTATTTCCTGGTCTGCAAAAAATATAGGAGTATGCAGCCAATTTTAGATCTGCATCATCTGAACTGTACTCTTCAGACATACAGGTTCAAGATGCTGAGACCCAAACTTATTGTTCCACAGATTCAGTTTGAGGACTGGTTTGTGACTATAGATCTAAAAGGTGCATATTTCCACATAGTAATATTGCTAGCTTTATCCCCTCGTACCTTCACAAAGTGCATGGATGTCATTCTGGCTCCATTGTGACTCCAGGGCATCCGTGTACTAAACTACCTG
>JANDJT010000103.1:11598295-11627897 GCA_024331685.1 Stegophilus panzeri
TTCCACCCCGGGCTCGAGTGTCTTGCAGTGACCCTCGGGCTTGGGTCTTTTTGAACAGGCCGTACCCTCGGTATGACTGAGTGGGTATTCTCTTTCCCATACTGTTATGCTAAATGCAATGTCAATTTCCCTTTGAAAGGGAACGTCTGGGTTACGCATGTAACCCTGTTCCCTGAGAAGGGAACAAGACGTTGTGTAGCTTTGTCATACCAGGGCAGGCCTGTGAATTTCGTCTTCGCTTCAGATAATAGAGGCTGACGGCGCGGTTCACAGATGCCATATTTATATCACGCGACCAGCTTAATTGCCACGTCACCTGATCATGATAGGCCTATAAATAGAGGCATGATTTTACACAAGCTTCAGATACCGGTCGCGTGCACAAGGGTGCTCCCATACTGTTATGCTAAACACAACGTCTCATTCCCTTCTCAGGGAACAGGGTTACATGCATAACCCAGTCGTTTTTGCAGTATGCTTATATGATTTAAATCTAGCACCAGTAATATTCAATATGTATTTTCGCATAAGCCACGTATGAATAGTGTCATTCTCACAAAAAGTAAGTATTATTCCAGTTTATAGGCTTTTATAAGATTTTTCTTCATTCGTTCAGTGACTGCAGTGACATTCATTCATCTTCTGTGACCGCTTCGTCCTTGTCAGGGTTGTTGTGCATCCAGAACCTGTCCCATTAACACTGGACATGAATACACTTTGGATGGGATACCAGTCCATAAAATATGAAATATGCCAAAATGCCAGCATGACATGCAGTGATATTTTCCCCAGAACATGCCCAATAATAGAACATGCTTAAAATATAGGATGGCCATCACTTTGTGCTAACTAAGCAGCAGGGTTGGGAGGGTTACTTTAGAAATGTATTCCGTTACAGTTACAAATTACTTCATAAAAAATGTAACGTATCAGTACGTTATCAGTACGTAATCAGTAACGTAATCACAATATGAAAGTAATGTAATCTGATTACTTTTGGATTACTTCAAGGTCACGTAAATAAAGTCAAGAAAAAAAAAGCAATATGATCTTTATTTAGAGCTTAAACATGTTCAGTGCTTGGATACGTTTTAAGAAAATAAATTAATTTCTTGCTTGTGTGAGTCTGTCACATGATCCTGGTAAGGTTAGACTGGATGCAAGTGCAGTTAAAGACTTTTATTAGAGAGTGGCAGGTAGACAAATCCAAATCGGTAATCAAAAGTGTGGTCCAAAAAGGCAGAAGGTCAGGCGATCTGCAAACGGGCATAAACTAGGTAAGGCGAAACACAAAATGAGAAACTAGATGCAATATCAAAAAACATGAAACGAAACGGGTACAAACGCATGGTATGGTGAGAACACGCAATACTACACAAAACAATTGTGTTCAAGCAGTCTCTTTATACAGTGGTTGTGAGTGTGTATGAGATTGGATGCGGGTGTGTGTGATTAGAATGAATGAGTGTTCTTGGAATTGCAATCCATGGTGGCCATGTTTGTAGGCCGCAGTGCATGATGGGAAATGTAGTCATTGGTTTTACTGGTTTGCTTCCACCCCACAAGGAAGCACCAAAATACACTCCCTCCCCTGGCGGTCCTGGTCCTCTGGGCAAAATGTCTTCACAGCTCCTCAGGTTACAATGCAGGCATTGTCCGACAAGTAGCAGGTTCCTCGAGGAGCAGACATGAGGCTGGGGCTGGTTCACTGGGGTCATTAGGCAAGACCCTGGCTTTGGAAGTTGTGTCGTCAGCTTTAGACAGGTGCTTGACTTGGTGGGCCGTCTCGTCTGCCTTTCTTGAGTGTGGAGCGACGTCCTCAGCGGAGCAGGAAGGCGGCGCGACGTCCTCAGCGGAGCAGGAAGGTGGCGTGATGTCGTCAGAAGAGCATCATCCTCAGCGGAGCAGGAAGGCGGAGCGTCGTCCTCCATCGTCTCTGCAGGCTGAACTTGGTTGGCTGTGTCAGCAGACTCGAGCGTGATCAGAACTTGGTTGGCCGTGATGTCGGTTTCATGCATGAGTAGAACCTGGTTGGTCGTGTCAATAGCCTCGTTGATCTCAGACTGGAAGTTGGCGTGGGAGGTCGCATCATTGACCTTTAGTTGGAACTTGGTGAGGGAGGTCGCCTCTTCGACCTCGGACAGGAACTTGGCTTGCGAGGTCATCTAGTTGACCTCTAGCAGGAACTTGACTTTATGCTGGAGCCCTGGAGATGAGACAACCTCGTGGGTCTCAGGCTGGAACTCTGGGGATGATACCGCCTCGTGGGTCTCATGTTGAAGCTCTGCAGGTGAGACCACCTCATGGGTCTCAGGTTGGAGCTCTGAAGATGAGGTCGCCACGTTGACCTCTGTCTGGAGATCGGCAGAGGAGACCACATAGTGGGTCTTAGGCAGGAGCTTGGAAGAGAAGGTCACCCAGTTTGCCCACTCATAATAGGTGGTGAACGGCATGGTAGGGGTTTCTGTGAGGCAGGCCTCCTCCAACAGATCCTCCAGGACAACCCTGGATTCTGGACTGCTGAACACCATCACTAATATTCCCACAAACTGAGTTACATTTTCCAGTCCCCTTGATCCCAATGGCAGGCTGAGCCAAAAAAACGGTACAACATGAACCTTAACCATTGCTTCTCGCTGGGCTTGGGGTCCACTAGGCTTGAAAAATAGATCTGGCAGTCAACCAGAAAATATTCCGGGTAGCCAAAAAACCATCATACCGATCTGGGAGATCTACAAAAGTCCACTGTGGAAACTGGATCGAATCCAAAGCTGGGATGGTTTGCTTGATTTCCTTAGCGTGACATCTCATCCATTTTCCTGCTGCATCCATGGTGAGGCATAGCATTCTGTCATGTGATCCTTGTAATGAAGGTTAGGCTGGATGCAAGTGCAGTTAAAGACTTTTATTAGAGAGAGGCAGGCAGACAAATCCAAATCGGTAATCAAAAGCGTGGTCCAAGAACAGGCAGAAGGTCAGGCGATCAGCAAACGGGCATAAACTTGGCAAGGAGAAACACAAAATGAGAAACTAGATGCAAGATCAAAAAGCATAAAACAAAACAGGTACAAACACTTGGTATGGTGAGAACACTCAATACTACACAAAAAACATTGTGTTCAAGCAGTCTCTTTATACAGTGGTTGTGAGTGTTTATGAGATTGGATGCAGTTGCGCGTGATTAGAATGAATGAGTGTTCTGGGAATTGCAGTCCATGGCAGCCATGTTTGTAGGCCACAGTGTATGATGGGAAATGTAGTCACTGGTTTGCTGTGATATGACAGAGTCGCAACTGGCAAGAGAGAACCAGAACTATAATCATGCAGCAGTCTATATTGTGTTATGTCACAAGATTAATTTCTTTGGATTTAAATGAAAAAAATTCTGATAATCCTGATAATCCTGATAGTATTCCCATTTTTTTTTACAAAATGTACCTGTAATCTGATTACTTTGTTTTTCTGACATAATTGTAACAGATTACCAGTTTTTTGTATCCTGATTACGTAACACCTTTACATGTATTCCGTTACTCCCAAGCCTGCTAAGCAGACACTTTACTGTAGGATGTTTTCATCTTGTATCAGCTATGTGAATATTCATGTCTTCCTATTCCTCATGATCATCAAATCATGTGAGTAATCATTAAAAAGTCTTCAAATAATACTGTTTAATGTAAATAAGAGGCCTTCACTGCACCTATACAGTAGGGCCTGTTCACACATGGTATTATCTTCCATCGAAGTGATCTGATCACACATGGACAGCCAGAACGTGTAGCCATTTTCACCTGGCATTTTGGATTCTGCAAGCGAAACTTATAAATGAAGAAGAGATAGCACAATAAAACACAATAATAATAATTGAATATTATGATATTAATATTATATTATAATATAATATAATAGACCATATTTGTCAAGTTTTAATTGTATGTTTAGGATGAGAGCTGATTTTATTCAGTTCACACTGGCAATCCCTGGATAAAGCTACTCAAATTTAAATTAAAGACTACAGTACTTGATTCAATACAATTTATTTTTAGAACAACACAATACAAAGTATTTTCCCCCATGTGTGTTGTTTGTTCCTTTTTATGCAGAATCTTTTATCACTTATGAGTGAAATAACCATACACAACAATCTAAGACTTCTAGTAATGACCTCATGTTACGGGGATGGCCCGGTACAATTATGGAAACCATACCGAGCTGGGATGGGAAAAGGGAAAATAAAAGAGACAAATGCGAATCTGGGGCAAAAAGGGAGCACCTGCTGAGTGATACTTGACCTCGTCTAACATTGTCACCAGTAGGGCATGAACCAAGAAGCTCATGTGCCCCCCCACCACGCTATCCACTAGGCTATCTGTGAGGATAGCAAACTTTGAGCAGAGCATGCTAAAGGAATCACTCGCAGTGAGCTGGAGAATAATCTCTGTGCCGAATAAGTGGCCAAAATTAACTGCAATGAACACGAGGGAGACGCCTCCCCTTGTCACAGTGCTTGTATCTGTTTTGGACAGGGTAGGTGTTCTGAGTGACGCCCTATATGTACAGTACTGTGGAAAAGTTTTAGGCACATGCAAAGAAATGCTGTAGAGCAAAGATGCCTTCAAAATAATGAAATTAAATGTTTCTACGTTTTAAAAAAAATACCATAAAGCGCAGTAAACAATAGTAAATGAAATAAAGTCAAACACAAATAAAAATACAAAATAGTAGTCTCCAGTACAATTAGCTGGCATCTTACAGAACCAGCCACAGTTCTTCTAGAGACATTGGCTGTCACACTTGCTTCTTATTTTTTTAGCAAAACCCAGCAGCCTTCTTTGTGTTTTTTGTCTGAAAAGTGGTCTCTTACATAATATATTGCTTTCTTTAATAACATACAAACATTTTTCTGTAACATTTCATTTTGTGCTATAAAACTAATATTTGGGAATCTACAATGTTTTTTGTACTGACTTGATAATGTAAAAGTCATAAAATGAAAAATCTATAACAAAGTTTGTACTAAAAAAATAGGGTGCCTAAAACTTTTGCACAGTACTGTAGGGCAAGCGATACTGTCTGGAAGGTTACGGGGCCGGAGGTTAGTGGTCGCCCACCCAGGGCAGAAACAGGTAAATGGTGTAAGAGGGCCTCTAAAGGTAACCCCTGGCTACAGGCTAAGCCCTCATCTATAAAAATTGACTGTGGCCCCCAAAGTTGGAGACAGACCTGTTTACCAATACCCCAAAGAAGAGTGGCCAGAAGAGGCTGGAAGTGTGAGGGACTGTACTTAGGACCAATCCAGATCCCTCTATCTGGGAGGGCCCTGGTCCTTTGGTGGCTTATATGGGGAGGTGGCCTGGTATCTGTTTTGGGCTAGAGCTTTTTATATATATATATATATATATAATTTATTTATTTAATTAATTACTTTAAAAATGTTGAGGAGCCTAATACTGGTCCTGAAACCACAATAGAGCTTCAAACTCTCAAAATACACCAAATAATAACTCACAGAGATACTCTCTGCTACATGCCATATATGTTATGTCCACATGGCGACTAACAAAACCCTGTGGGTTTAAATAGCAGCGTGCACAGGTGCCACATGTCTCCGCTGATTACCTGCATGGGGTTGAGGCACTATAAAGGACTATGCAGGCATTACACCTTATGTCAAAGTGCATGATGTCAAGAAGTACAGTATACATGCATCACCAACAATTGTGATAAACAACATGGAAATAGAATACCTACTTTTGAAAGTATGTCTTGTTGCCAAGTCACTAACCACATTGCAGCCAAGCCAATGCAGCATCTAAGTCAGGGGTGTCATACATCTGGCCCACAGGATGATTTGAAGAATAATACAAAATAATAAAAAATAAATAAATTATTTTTGCTACAATATTTTATTTTTCATTTAGAGCAGAACTTGTTGCACATTTATTTGTGTTGATATTACAACACGGAACACCTAAACACACGTGCATTATAAAGCAGCGCCAAAATCTCAAGCACATTATTGCTGATAGCCATTTGGAACGGATGCTTGTGTAGCAAGCTGCTTGTGATCTTGAACATGTCCAAAAAAAGAAAAACTGGGCGGAGCATCTGGCCAGTACAGGGTCCAGTGCCCTGAATAATGTAAATCAGTTTGCGGAACTATTCTTGAAAGAGTTTGAGCATCCAGTGCAGAGCAGCGACCTGGATCAACTTTTGAGGGGAGTTAGTGTGACGAACAAGCCTGACCCACATCCACATGAGTGGATTGACAGGGCAGTCTCCACATCTCAGCTTCAGGCCCCGGCCGACAGGGCAGTGGTGGAGGTGATGACGACCTGCAAGACAGAGGGCTGCAGTCAAGAGGCCCAGCTACAGTGTCCCACATACAGGAAACTTGGGATCCATGGATCATATTTCTGCTCTCGGGGATGTTTCAAGAGTAGCTGGCGTACTCACAAACGGCTCCACAAGAGAGCACCTGCTGAGCTCCAGCCAGAGGTCAACATGGTGACCTCGGTTCCAGAGCTCCAGCTCGATACCTACAAGGTGGTCTCACCTGCCGAGCTCCAGCCAGAGGACAACATGGCGACCTCATCTCCAGAGCTACAGCTTGAGATCCACGTGGTGGTCTCACCTGCAGAGCTTCAGCATGAGATGCAAGAGGCGGTCTCATCCCCAGGGTTTCAGCCTGAGACCCACGAGGTTGTCTCATCTCCAGAGCTCCAGCATAAAGTCAGGTTCCTGCTAGAGATCAACAAGGTGACCTCCCAAGCCCATTTCCTGTCCGAGGTCGAAGAGACGACCTCTCAAGCCAAGTTCCTCTCCGAGGTCGAAGAGGCGACCTCTCAAGCCAAGTTCCTGTCCAAGGTTGAAGAGACGGCCAACCCAAGCTCTGCTCAAGCCAAGTTCCTGTCCGAGGTCGAAGAGGTGACCTCTGAAGCCAAGTTCATGTCCGAGCTCGAACAGGTGGCATGTCAAGCCAAGTTCCTGTCCGAGGTCGAAGAGACGGCCAACCCAAGCTCTGCTCAAGCCAAGTTCCTGTCCGAGGTCGAAGAGGCGACCTCTCAAGCCCAGTTCCTGTCCGAGGTCGAAAAGGCGACCTCTCAGCCACCCTGTTCTACTGAGGAAATTTGTCCACCTCCCGGTGCAGCCAAGAGCTCCGTTTTTCTTCCCTACTCTACCGTGGATGCCAGTATGCCAAGCTTCTATGAGGATGTTGCTCTGCCTTCCTTCTCCGCTGAGGACGTCGCTCTGCCTTCCTGCTCGGCTGAGGACGTCGCACTGCCTTCGTGCTCTACTGAGGACGTCGCTCTGCCTTCCTGCTCCACTGATGACGTCGCTCTGCCTTCCTGCTCCGCTGAGGACGCCGCTCAGTCTCCTGGTTCAGCTGAAGACATTTTGCCCAAAGGCCAGGACCGCCACGGGAGAGGAGTGTTTTCTGGTGCTCCGGGAGGAGCGCCCTTGGTGGGGGGTTCTGTCACAATACAGCGCTGCAGTATTGCAGCGAATGCACGCTTTTCGGTCTTCAATGACAGTGACTTTGTTTACGATGGGCACATGCTTTTGTTATGGTTATGTTCTGTCTCCACCCGTTTGGTCATTGGTTGTTTTCCGAATGTGTGTCATCAGTGTTTTCAGCTGTCCGTGTTAACCCATGATTACGTTTGTCATTTAAACCTTTCGTGTCTCTGTGCACTTTGCATAGTATTGAGTTTATCTCATTACTAGTTTATCTCATTACTAGTATTGAGTTTATCTCATTCTTTGTTTCTCATTTCGTTTCATGTTCACTGACCTCGTTTCTCGTTTCTCGACTCTGATTGTAGCCTCGCCCTATTTATGCCTGTTTGCCGATCACCTGACCTTTTGCATGTTTTTGGACCACGCTTTGGATTACCGATTTGGATTTGTCTGCCCATATCTCCTTTAATAAAAACTCTTATCTGCATTTGCATCCGTCCTCAACTCCATTACATAAGAACATGACACTATGAGACGAATGCGGATAAATATGATAAGTACACCGGACAGCTTAGGATGGAAAAAGTAAACGAGCTAGCATCAGCTTTTAAAAAACAGCAATCACTGTTTACCAAAAGAGCACGGACTGATAAAGCCGTAAAGGCCAGCTATTTGATTGCCAATGAAATCACTGTGGCATCAAAGCTGTTTTCAGAGGGAGAATGTATTAAGAAGTGTATGGTAAAGTCAGTAGTGTTTGTGTGTCCTGAGAAAAGACAGGCGTTTGCCAATATTAGCTTGTCAAGAAATACTGTCACTGAGAGAATTGGGGAATTTGCAAAAGATTTGAACCATCAACTGAAAGTCATTCATTGCTTTCTCTATAGCACTTGATGAGAGATGCACATGCATCTCTCTGTCCGGTGCTTCCAGCCGCTCCTTAATCCATCTCTCTCCCACTGATTAGCCAATCAGTGCCAGGTGTGCTTCTCCCTCCTCCTCGTCACAGAAATTAAAAGAGAAAATTCAGAAAGAGATTCCAACGCAAAACTTATTTAACTTTCATTGTATATTCCATTGCTTATTCAAGAAGCACTGTGTAGCAAAAGCCTGAAAATGGACAATATCATGAGTGTAGTGATAAACACGGTTAATTTCATTAGAGCAAAGGGACTCAACCATCTGCAATTTGATCACAGTCTGCCCTACCACACAGAGGTTTGCTAGTGCTCAAACTTATCTTTTAATTGTGCTCAGAAATCAGTCATTTCATGAAAGAAAAAAGGGAAATCAGTTGCTGAGTTGGATGACCCCCAGTGGGTTCATGATCTTACTTTTATGGTGGATATAACCGAGCACGTAAATGTGCTCAATGCTAATATTCAAGGCTACAACAAAATCATTAATGAATGCTAAAATTCAGCATTTCAGATGAAACTAGATCTATGGGCGATACAGCTGTCCCAAGGCAACCCAGCTCATTTCCCCTCTTTCAAATCTGTGTACACCACTCACAACAAATGGACAGCTACAAAGAAAAAAATACTACAACTGTAGAATGAATTTCAGAATCGTTTCCAGGTCCACAATGAATTTCCAATAAAGGAATTCTCACTCTTCCGCTCACCGTTTACTGTGAGTGCATCAGATGTATGAGAGGAACTCCAAATGGAACTAATCAAACTGCAGTGCAACACACCTTTCAAAGATACATTTTGATAAACAGTCAGTGTGGACCTAGGACCTACGATTCAAAAAATTACAGCTTTTGCCTCCAAAATCCTTAGCTTGTTCAGGACTGCTTATATGTGTGAGCAGGCTTTTTCCATAAAGAACTTTAACAAGTCCAACCTGTGCTCTCACACCCAGACATCTAAATGATATTATGAAAATAGCAACTGCCCAAAAACTGCTCACTGATGTTGATGCCCTGGTTGAAGAAAAGAGATGTCAGTTGTCAGGAAGCAGGATTTAAAAGCAAAATGCCTATTCTTTATGACATCAAATTTCCTAGTTTTCTTGTAAATTATATTGTAATGTATGGTTAATAATAATGTAATTGTCTGCACACTAAGGTTTAACAAAATCTAATTCGACCCACACAAGGGGATATTTTTTCTGATCCGGCCCTCATTCCAAAATGAGTTTGACACCCCTGATCTAGGTATTTAAATCTATGGAGAATGCCACAGTTCAGTGTGATTTCCAAACAGTCTCTCAATGATTATGTATTTTCCGGCTAGGGCAGTGACGCAGTAGATTAGGTGATCCTTTGTTTGTGATCCACTTGCGTTCACACTACAAATGTTATGTGGTCATATATTCTATGATCACTGCTTGCACATGTACACATAAATATCCACATTTATAAAATTACAGTTAATTAATTTTACTCCAGTAATTCACTCTCTTAGAGGCCATTCAAACCATCAAATCTAGAAACACAAAAATATCCAGAACATATCCAGACATTAACATAAAATTAATTCCAAAGAGGCACCACCAACCCAAATAACACACAGATTAATGTCACCCACACCAGTACCGCTTCATTTGTTTCCAGGTTGCTTCATTACAGATTGTCAGAGTCTTAAAAAGGAAGCATGTCTTTAAAATACACTATTCTTTCTATTAGTGAATTCCTAGTTAATCTAGTGACTTTTTTTGTTTGATTACAAGCCACTGATGACTACGCTGCAAGTGATGCACGCTGGCGGATGGAGCAGACATCATACGTGCAGGAACAGTACACACTAACGAGGTGCTCTCTGGGCAGTGAAAGGGGTGTGTTTCCCTCCTACTCTCCCCCAGCTGAGTGCCTTTCTCTGGGCATGGATGCTGCATCACTTCCTCACAGCCTGGAGAGAGTGCAGCCTCAACACAGCCATAGTCTCACACGCTGGGACACATCATGGAAAGAAAACATCACCTCATCAATGGAGGAAGAGTCTGAGAAGGTGAGGAAAAAAAGTGGAAGAAAGTGAAAGGATGTGGCATATGGGCCATTGTCAGGAATGGGTGCCCTTTGTGCCTGACCATTTTAAGAAAAAATATTTTAAATGTTTTGATTTTGTCAGGTCAACCAACATCTCAGACTCCAGTTCCCAACATCCACAACATCCTACAAACATGGCCGCTACAGACTCCACTTCCCATAACACACACACACTGCTTCGCTCTGAGACACCAGACTTCTGATTGTGCACACCTGATACACATTACACTTACACTCACATGCACACTTTAAAAAGAGATTTTCAGTCACCAAAACCTTGCGAAGTATATGCTCAGTTGCCTTTTGTCAGTGTAGTTACCATATTTGATATTGTGTCTGCTCTTTCTGGTTTTGAACCTGACCCTGACCCTGTTTCTGTTTTCGTGCATTTTGCCTTACCTCTGATTTCCTGTTTGTGAATTGTCTGGCCTTTCCCATTACTGTTTTGGATTACTGTTTCTCAATTCGGATTATTTTGTTGGAACTTTAAAATAAACTGCCTTACCTGCATTTGAATTTGTCTCCAATCCCCGTACATGACGGAATACTTCACCTTTAATGGATCCAGTTAAGATCTGGATTGGCGTCAAGCCATTATAGTTCATGGGCAGTTAATGGGCAACCATCTCACAGCTCGCAGAGCTCGACACGAAGGTGAACCTCTACTCCCAAACCATTGCTACAACCCCACTGCCCACTATATAAAGCATACCCATTTATAAGACAGTTCCTCCAATGCCAGAGAAATTCTCAGGTGATACCTCCCAATGTAAAGGTTTCTTGTTGCAGTGTTCTTTATATTTCGGAGCAGCTCACACTCGACTCTCTCATTATCATGGACATTAGTGTTGACCATCTGCTCCATAACCGACCTCCACCCCACTTCGAGTATGGTTCGTAGAGTGCCAACATTCCCGCAGAGCCCATTCAACTGGGGCGTGTGTGGTTCAGCGAAGCAAAGAGAGAGAAATGATGATGGGAACATTGCTGTTTTTACTGTGGCCAACTGGACATCTTATTGGGGAGTGCCCCCTTTGCTCCAAGACCACCTCAGCCATGAGTGGTAGTACTCATATCTGGTGAGTCCCTTCCAGTCTCTATCATGCCAAGCTTTTACCTTGCCGGTTGTGATAAATTATTCAGGTCTACTCTTTGTATTAACAACACTGATTGATTCGGGGGCATCCGGGAACTTCAATGACCAGGAGACAGTAAATCATCTCAACCTCCCTACTCAACCCTTGTCACACCCCATTAAGATTCAGGCCATTAATGAAGGACCCATTGGGGAAGGTACCATCACTCGCAGCACATGGCCCCTTCCCCTGAGGGTCAGAGCCCTCCACCATGAACTGATCACTTTACTGGTCACATCTTCCACCAAACATCCAGTGATCCTAGGCCTCCTGTGGATGGAGCGCCACAATCCTCAAATCTCCTGGTCCAAAAGGCAACTCACTTGCTGGTCTTCCTACTGTCAGAACCACTGTCTCCAAGTTCCCAGAGCTTACCATCGCCTCCATGTCTATAGAAAGCCCCAAAAGTCACAGCTCATCCACCCTTCCCCCAAGAACTGGCAGCTGAGTGAGGTCTTCACCAAAACCAGGGCCAGCAGGCTACCACCACATTGGCCCTATGACTGTGCCATTGAGCTACTTCCTGGAACCAATCCCCCCCCCAACTGAATCTACCAATTATCAGTAGCTGAACAGAGGGCTATGGAGGAGTATATTCAGGAGGCGCTCCAGCAGGAGTTTATCAGGCCTTTCACGTCCCCTGCATTAGCTAGGTTTTGTTGACAATACCCTGTATTGACTATCAAGGATTCAACCAATGTTCTGTGAAATGTTGCCCTTAGTTTCAGCCACCCTTGAACAGCTCTGCTCCACGCAGTTTTTTTTACTAAACTGGATCTCCGAAGTGCATATAATTTGGTGTGCATTCATGAGTGGGACGAATGGGAAACCACCTTTAGCAGCACCTCTGGCCACTATGAGTATCATCATGTCACATGGGCTCTCTAGTACTGCCTCGGAATTCCAGTGTCTGATAAATTACGTCCTGAGAGATATAGATGATTACACATTTCCCCAGCATATCATTGACATATACTCCCCATCCATTGAGATATGTTATCCATGTCTGCCAGGTCCTCCAGTGCCTCCTACAAAATCAGCTATACAAGAAGGGGGAGAAGTGCAAGTTGCACCAATGCACCATATCATTTTTGGGTTACATCCTTGGCCCCAATGAAGTGTCCATGGACCAGTCAAAGCCTGCTGCTGTAGTGGACTGGCCCATGCCTCGAATGATCAAAGATCTGCAGTGCTTCCTGAGCTTTGCCAACTTTTATTGGCACTTCATTTGGGGCTTCAGACCATTGCTCACCCTCTCATGTCGCGGTTACATGGAGGCCCCAAGCAGCTGGTGTGGAATCCTGCAGCAGTACAGACTCTGACCCAGCTTAAGACCGCTTTCACCTCTGCCCCATTTCTCAAGCACCCAGACACATCCAAACCCTTTAGGGTGGAGGTAGATGCCTCTGAGGCAGGGGTAGGCACAATTCTCTCAAAATGTTTCGGGGATAAACCCAGGTTCCACCCTGTTGCTTTTTTCCCAAAAAATGTCCTCAGCAGAATGGAATTACGTTGTTGGAAAGCGAGAACAGTTGGCCGTTAAGCTGGCATTAGAGGAGTGGCAGTACTGGCTCGAAGGGCGCGGACACCCATTTATCATCTACACCAACCATAAAAATCTTGAACATCTCCACTCTGTCAAGGATCTGAATCCACGGCAAGCCTGCTGGTCCCTGTTTTTTGCATATTTTTCATTTCACCCTGTCATATCGTCCAGGCTTAAGGAATACCAAAGCTGATGAGTTGTCCCGAATCCATGTCACAGAACCCCGGGCTGATCATGAAGAGTTCATTCCCCCCTGAGTTGTGGGCTCGATTGAGTAGGAGCTGGATTGGGTTATTGCCAGTATACGTAGAGAGCAAGTCCCTCTGTCATGCCCCCTGAAAAAGCTTTTTGTCCCAGTTCTCCGGAGAACCAGACTCATCACCTGGGCTCATACTGCAGTTGCTACCAGCCACCCAGGAACCAAGAGCACATATCATTTGTTGCGGGACAAGTATTGGTGGCCGCATATGTTGGCAGACGTTCATCGAGTCATATCCTCATGTTCTACCTGTGCCCAAACTAAGAGGCCTCGAACTCTACTGGCCAGTAAACTCATGCCATTGCTGGTGTCTCAACAACCCTGGTCCCACCTGGTGATAGACTTCCTGACTGACCTGCCAGACTCCCAAGATAACACTACCATCTTGGTGAACATTGACCATTTTGTCAAAGTCCCTAATGCCTAATCCCATGCCCAAGTCTTCCCTCGGCTTTCACTGCAGAGCTCCTTTACAGTCATGTGTTTCGTTACTTTGGGATCCCCAAGGACATTGTGAGTGACCAGGGACCACAGTTTACTTCCCGTGTTTGGGCCAGATTTATGGAACTCAGTCCCAGATATATCAGTCCCTTCGGGATTTGCAGACAAATAAATGACATAACATATGAGCTTGACCTTCCATGCCACTGTCACATAGCCCCATCTTTTCACATCTCCTATCTGAAACCAGTTGTACCAGGCCCTTTGGCCATTGATTTACCACCTGACAACCCAACGCCTGCTCTCGACATAAAGGGCCAGCCAGCCTACCTGGTCAAATCCATCTCGAACTTCCATCGCAGGAGTAGCCGGCTGGAGCACCTCACAGTGTGGGAGGGGTACGGGCCAGAGGAACAATGCTGGGTTCTATCACACAACATCCTTGACCCCAACAAATTCCTTGCTAGCCACCATGAGCACCCTCGTTCTTGCCCCAGAGGGAGGCCTAGGAGGAGTAGCACTCCTTGATTCAGCCCTTTTGGGGGTGGAGGCGCATTACCAAGCCTGATATTGTGGCTACTCTTTCTGGTTTTGACCCCGGCCCTGTTTCTGTTTACATGCATTTTGCTTTACCTTTGATATCCTGTTTGTGAATCGCTTGACCTTTGCCTGTTGCTGTTTTGGACTACTGTTTCTCGATTTGGATTATTTTTCTGGAACTTTAAAATAAACTGCCTTACCTCCATTTGCATCTGTCTCCAATCCCCATACGTGACAGATTTTTTATCAGTTCATTGAAAAAGGCTATTGCTGATCATTCAAGAAATCAAGTTTTCACACCTAAGACCCTTCTGGTATAATATTAGGCCGCTCGTTTTCTATATAAATGTCCAGTAATGCCACACGTATAAATATTTTATGTTTTATTCGGTACCCGATTCAGAAACCCGATTAAGACAATAATCTGATTAAGAAACTACCATGTAAACAGCAATTATTGATTACCTTAATCCGACTAAGTCATATTTGAAGTAAACACAAATCGAATTAAGACATGTGAAGTATTCCTATTTTAGTTGCATTATCGACATGCATTACAGATATGTGCACACCTTAATCACACTATTAACATCGTGTGGGAGTTTTCACCATATTTTGCGACAGGACACATACACACACAGCAGTGGTCAACCGTTTGACGGCAAACAAGAGAGCATGGCTGCATCCGAAACCGCAAACTTACCTACTATATAGTAGGCAAACATGTATTGCGGCTAGTATATAGTAGGTAAGTATGTGGATTCGGACGTAGCCCATGGCTTCAAGCAGTCGTCTATTTGCATGTATATTATGACAAATAATTAACTGCAGTTGAAGCTTTCGTAAAATTAAAAATGAAATACCCAAAACTGTATATGGTACCATAACGAAGATGAACTGTATGTTGTTACATGAAATTCTAGAGGGAATGTCAGACAGCATGGCATGGTAATGTAATGACGTATGCCATTAATCTATCTATGTTCTATAACATGTAAAGTGGAAACATGAAAGGAATATTCTTAAAGCAACTCATGTAAACACCTTTATCACAATATTGTCTTATTCAGAATAAGGTCAATAATTAGATTATTGCTGTCCATGTAAATATAGTCTCTGATTACTCCACATTAACTACACACATTTATATTCATCACGATCTTATATTTCATATTAATCTCAGAGTAATCCCAAAAACCCACCATGTAACATGGCTAAATACATTTTAACAGGGTTGAAAATCATAACAGTGCTGAGAGGACAGTGTGTTTTGGTGAATCGTTAATTAATTGAACATTTCATCAAATTTAGCTAATTTAGATGCTAACAATAATAATAATAATATCACAAACATAGAACATTCACTTATTTAGTTTGGCTCACAAATTCTTGTAGATTTTTACATGCTCAGATCTCACAGGCTTTGGAGGAGGAATAAGTTCCAGCATATCATCAATGGGATACCACAGCACATCCTCACGATCTGGCCAGAAGAACCTGTTTGGCCCAACAGTGTGCATGCATTTCACTTGCACATGAGTTTCATCTGTGGATGATTCCAGGATACAAATCAGCATCATATTGTATTACACACCGTCCTCCACACACTTCTGGGGATCATGGATTCCTTGTACGAAATCCAGTATAGAATTTAGATATGCCCAAATAGCTGGTGGACTCTTATGTTGAAGGGGATATGCTGGTGAAGCAGACAGGCTGTTTGCTCCCTCCAATGTAAAGGACAAAAATATGCAGGACTGCCTGCTGGTGGGATGATCCAAAGTGTACCGACTGAATCTCAGAGCCATACTTGCACATGAAATTTTCAGAAAAATTGATGTGTATTAAGGACTCATCAGTTACCATGTTTCTCCTCAGCTCATGACAGTAAGCATATGGTTTGTTACTGTGTGAGAATCGCTGGAAAATAATACTTATATGGAATTTCAGATATTTTAAAAATGGGTAAATATTAGAGGAAAGTTTCACCCTCTCCTTGTACTGTATATGTCTGATATGCAGTTTCAGATGCAGCCAACAACTGTTGTTTGCATGTAACTTTCTGATTATATAATTTTGTAGCATCCGCTTCAGACTATTCAGTTAGGATGTCAACAATATTCAGTTGTGAAAACCTCACTGATTCACATATCCTTTAGTAAATTTTTAACAAGTAAATTAAATATTTGCAAAACAATTTGGTGAAAACATACCTTGCATTTATTCATACATTCTTTCATCTTCAGTACCCACTTTATACTTATCAGGGTTGAGGTTACCTGAGAACACTGGTCAACAGGCAGGACATACACTCTGGATGGGACACAAGTCTATCACGGGGCATCATACACACATATTCAGACACTTGTTAACACCTAGGGGCAAATTAGAGTCTTCCATGTTTTTGGAAGGTGGGAGGACACACGAGAACCTGGAGGTAACCCACGCAGACACAGGGACTACATGCAACACTCAACCTAGACAGTAACCTGAGCTCAGGATCAAACTGGGGACCATGGATCTGTGAGGCAGCAATGCTATCCGCTGTGTCATTGTGCTGCCCATGATAAATTATAATAATAATAATAATAATAATAATAATAATAATAATAATATGGTTAGGATGTCTACGGCAGCCCATAGAACCGTCTGGTAAAAAGTTTGTCACACTGATTGGGGAGGGTCTAAGGAACATTATGACCAATGCTTTAGTGCCACCATTGGCAAAAAATCCAATATGGCAGAACATTTTTCATTGCAGGAATGAAATCAGAGATGTATTGATTGTTTTGTTCATCTTGACCCACGGATTCCAGTGATACAAGGCACTTGAGTCTCTGTCAAATGGTTCAACAGTTATGGCCATTTTTGTAAATATTTTTTAGTTTTGATCACTGTAGCACCACTGTGTGGCCAATCAGGGTGAAACTTTGCGCCGGTGTAGGGGAAATACTACCATCCCTCAAAGTTTGATCTCTCTAAGTTTTACGGTTTGGTCAGTTTTAGGGCATAATTTTAGTACGATCAGTTTTAGGGAATAATACTACTAATAATAAATATAGCTGCAAGCAGCAATTATTGGGGTTCAAGCACTTTAAGGGTATGCGTAAAAAGATATTACTTAATATTTTGCAATCCTAAAAGCACCTAAATCAGAGAAAAAGCAAGATAATTTTAAGAAATATCAGCCTTCATTAAACTTGTCTAAAAGCTGCTGAACATTGATTGTCCAATGACAGCCATGTTTTTCAAGATTCACAACTGGCCTCATAGACTCTAATGGGACCTTGGACAAAGATTTCAAGTCGATTGGACCAGTGGTTCCATATTTAGTGCCAAATTCATGTTTTGCCCTGTTAGAGCACCATCAACTGGTCACACTCAGTAATTTGTTTTACACCTGTCCTCAGATTGAGCCCTTACATAAGTGTTCCAAGTATGGTGAAAATATCTCATTCCATTCAAGAGTTATAGCCATTTAAATAAAGTGACCATGCCCACTTCAAGCGTTTTGATGTGCCCTCGTGAGGCTAAATGAAAAGTTCACTTTTTTTTCCTAATTATTGATCTAAGGAGTGAAGCCAATTGTCCTGCACTGGTTTTATTTTGGTTGAATGAAAAACCTAGGACTAGTTAAAAAAAAGTTTTTTTTTAATTAATCGCAAATATTTAATGAACAATTTTACTGACTCCAATGGCTCATCAGGCAAAGTTGTTCAGAATGAGGAGCTCCATCAAAGCATATGAATTACTTGTGTTTGTGTGAAAAACTGGTATATAAAACAATTTATATGCATGAAAAACTTGATAGCGCCCCCGCAGTGGTTGATTAGTTTCAAATTTCTCAGAGACCTCTGGAGCCAAAAGTCAAGTTTCTTCCTGATTGGCCTTTGTTAACCTTGTCTAACAGCTGCTGAAATTTGATTGGCCAATGGCAGACATGTTTTTCAAGATGTGATTGTCCTCATGTTGATTTGACCTTTGACACAGATGCTGCATGCACATTTTCAAGTCAATATGATCAATGGTTCCATAGTTAGAGCCAATTTCAGGTTTTTCCTGTTATAGTGCCACCAACTGGTCATGCTCAATAATTTTTTGCATGTGTCCTCAGATTGGGCCCATACATAAGTGTCGCTCTCAATTTTGGTGAAAATTTCTCATTCCATTCAAGTTATAACAATTTAAGTAAATGTGGCCACGCCCACTTCCAAAATTTTGACATGCCATCATGATCTTAAATCAAAAGTAATTTTTTTTTGGTGATAATTATTGATAATGGGACTCCAAAGAATTGTTCTGCACTGATTTGGTTCCAATCGGATGAACCAATGGCAGAAATGAAATCCGAGAAATACATTTTGTTTCTCTTTAGCCAATGATTCCAATGATATAAGACACTTCAGTCTGTGACAAAAGGTTCAAAAGTTATGGCCAATTATGTAAAAAATTTATGTTTTGATCACTGTAGCCAATCAGGGCAAGACATTGCGCCATTGTAGACTGGGGGAGTACTACCAACCCTCACAGTTCCAAGTCTCTAGGCCTTTGATCTCCACAGTCAGTTGTAATAAAAATCCTTATAAAAACAATAGGGTGTCAGTGCTTTGCGTTTGAACCCCTAATAAAAATCCTTACAAAACCAATAGGGTTCCAGCACTTTGCATGTGAACCCCTAATAATAATAATAAAAATCCTTACAAAAACAATAGGGTTTCAGTGCTTTGTGCTTGAACCCCTAATAATAATAATAAATGATAATAATAATAATAATAATAATACAAATCCTTACAGATATAGTACAGTTTTGACACTTTATGCTTGAACCCCTAATAATAATAATAATAATAATCATCATCATCATACATTTATTTTTTTACAGCAATTCCGGGGGCAAGCCTGACAGAGGCAAAGTTACAAGATAAGCAAGTGTTATTTTAGAATGGTCATGATTTTATGACAAAGCATTCAGAATTTATAAGCTCAAATGTACTTTTCTCATAGCTTGTGAACACTAGGTGGCGCTGTTCAGAAACTGAGCCGTTACCCTTACGTCATGATGGCTATGACATATATAAAGTTTGGTCCAAATATGCTAAAGCTTTATGGAGATATAGCCTAAAGTCCATTTTGGCATGCTCGCCATAAAATTTGTTTATGTTATTCGAGAACAGTTTGACTAATCAACTAGCATTCCATAATTTTTTGTCGGCATGGTCTGCAGATGATGTGTTTTGATTTTGGTGAAAAGCGGACAAACGGTCTAGGACTTTGAAAAAGTAGGTTTTAAAAACATTTTAAAATGGTGGACAGAAAGTTTACTCGATCATGACATAATTGGTATCATTGTTCTTGGCATGAACCACGGAATCTATCATTCTCATGACAGTCTCATGACAGTAGGCAAAAGGGGTCAATAGCTATTAGCATTTTTGGAAATAGCATTATAATTTTTGACCTCAAGGTTGCACCATCCCAAAACTTTTTGAGTCCCTTCAAAGCATGGTGTGCCAAAGACACACACCGAGTTTTGTAACGATAAACCAAGTCGTTCATAAAATACAGCATTTTATGACTAAATTCAAAATGGCTGACATCCAAAATGGCCAACATAAGAAAATGTGGCATAGTTTGACTCAGTATGTAGCACCTGATCTAAAGATACAATTTTCGTGATTTTCGGCCAAAGTGTTCGAGCTATAAGCCAAAAAATCTGTTTTTGCTATCTCCTGACCAATAGGGGGCAGTGCGCCAAAACACTGCAGATAACCTCAGGGCCTAATGATGATGATACATACCAAGTTTTGTCACAATCCCTCAAAGCATTGCGGCGATACAGCCTCAGGTTCAAATTCGTCATATTCGCTGAAGCACCATTCGAAAACGGTATGGTTCATCAAAATTCTGTGAATATTTTTTTTGTCATGAGTGCCTATGGATGCTGCAGGCCAATTTTCTGAATTTTGATGGAAAATGACGGCATAGGGTGCAATCGAATCATCTTGAGCCATGGAACTTCATTCCTAGGACTGACGGTTCAAAAGTTATTAACATAAACGTGAGTGCAAATTTGGGCAGTTGGTGGTGCTAGTGGGTTTGAGGTAGAAACTCCAAAATTGGTTAATGTTGAGACTCTCCTCTATAGGTGTGCCAATTTTCATAACTTTCCTGCGAACGGTTCTGTGGCTGCCATAGACTCAAGAGCAGAAGAAGAAGAAGAATAGGAAAACTAACGAGGCTTGACCCCTAATAATAAATATTGTTATTGTGCACTCAGGTTTGCTGTACAAACCAACCGGAACAAAGCAAAACAACATGGTGGGGGTGTGTATCTTGTATATAAGATATATCACGTGTTTACAGTTTTTTGAGGGGACATTTGGCATTTGATGCAAAAGGTTTTCTATTGGTTACTGAGGTTAAGGTTAGGGTTGGACTTCGGTGTAGCATAGCATTAATTACAACATAATTAATATACATAATAATTATTATGTGAATGGAATGACCTTACCAGGATGCACTGAAAAAAAGGGAATGTGTGGCCGATCAGATTTAAGAGAAGGTATTATGTATAGTTTATAGAAAAATATCAAGTTCCTCATCAAAAAGTGATTTAATTGGCTATACTATAAGTTTTTAATTACTTGTTCCAATTATGTAGAATGAATATCATGATCATTTCATGTAGTACTAACATGATTCAATTGCAATATGAAATATCACAAGGATGTCGCTTATGCGAAGAAAAACTGTGGTATTAAAATTAACTTAATTAAAACAAGTATGGTCTAGTAGCACACAGGGAAATGTTGCTGTTTCACAAATGTAGTAATTGTGTATGTGTGCGTGTGTGTATGTTTAGGCTGGCTGGCTGTTAGATGGTGAGGGGTGTGTGCTCAGGCAGAAGGCTTTAGCCCGTGCTGCACTGGCTGGCCGCAGTTTTTCCTCACCACAGGGTGAGCTGGACATGCACCGACTGCGAAGGGCACTGGAGAGAGTCTCATTCGAGCAGGCAATGGGGGGCAGACTGGAAGAGAGTGATACAGAGACACACAACATTCCACAAGGAGCTCTGTCTCTCACAGACTCCAGTGAGACACAACACATGAAATTTTGTATATTTTTTCTACATAAAACATAGTAATGTAGTAAAACATAACACATAGAGGACAAAACTAACTGAATCATGATATTTGCTGGTTTAGGTCTTAAGAACTGCAATAGTTAAAACTGTTTACATGTGTTACCAATTGAGTAAAAAATGATTGAGCACACAGAATATGCAAATATTTCTACTGTTGTCTTTTGGATGCTTTTGTAATTTTAAATAAATTCACAGAATAAGCATAAAACTTCTTTCTTATAATTATTCTCTTGCTCATTCTGCCTCTTTTACCCTTCCCTCCAGATGGTATTCTCTTCCCAGCTTCACCGTTGGACTGGGATGGTTTCACTGATCCTGAATCCCTATTCGCAGCTGCTCCTGTAGGCTTTTATTGAAAGCAAATACAGAATTTTAAAGCAATAACACAACACATACAGCCATACTAATTCATTCAATATCAGGTTGCGCAGGTGCCATGCCAGTTGGTGATCCATGGGCTGCTGGGATCAAAGCCTATGTCCTGGGAGGTCAGCATGGACCTTTGTGTTCTTTGGAGTTCTGAAGAAGCTCCACAAGACATCTGGGCTGCAATAGTCCACCACCTTGCTGCACGCTCTGTCATCCGAGATTTTGAGAACATGGCAGAGAAGGAGACAGACATAGAGCATGGTGAGAGAAAAGCAGATAGAACTAAAAAAGAAATGAGGAGTCTGAGCAGATGCGAGAGAGCTGGGCAATAATGCAAAAAATATTTTAGACTTTGATACCACAACTATGTGATGACAGACAATCAGACTCACATTATTATTCAAGTTTGAATTCACATAAAAATTTGTCCAAGTGAGAGATTAGATATAAATCACAATAAATAAAAATATGCAGATGAATTAAAGTATGTCAACATGGATTCAAATGTTGCAAAATGATTTGTGAAATGTAAGATCTGTCATTTAATGTAACCAAAGGTAGAGTCAAGAAATCCTGTACTACTCATTATTTGAAGATAAATGCTACAAAAAATATTTTTATTTTATGTTTGTTTTGCCTCTTTAAAAAAAAAAGGCAAGGCAGAATTATTAGCTATGACCACATCTGACATACTCCAATAAAAGTATGCCAAATCATATAAATGTTTTGATGCAGTCACTCTGGCACAAAAAAGCTGAGTGAGCAGGAGAGAAGTAATTTCAGTTTTTGTAGTTGGTAAAGCAGGTACCTGACATAAACATATCCCTATTTCTGATTTGTGCATGGGGTTTCCTGATGTTATGTACTTCCAATGTAGCCAGTATAGAATGCCAGACATAAGAAATTCAGAAATTTCTCTAAACAATATTGTTCTTTTGCAGTATTCGGTAATCACAAAATGTATCCAGTTTCAGTTCATTTCTAAGCCAGCCTTGTTCTGTTTATTTAACTTAATATGGAATATTAATTTTCACTCTTAATCAGTCATAATCCCAGAGGGAAAAGAAAGAGAGAGAGAGAGAAACTATCTCTTTATCTTCACTCTGGAAAGTTGAAAGATTGCAGTGCAGCTGCAGTGAAACTATTGGCAATAACTTAATTTCAGGAATAACTTTGTTGTGCTGTTATGTAGACTTTTTTGAATACGTCAGTCAAGATGACTGGTATTATTTCTGATTAGTCATGAAATGTCTTGATTATATGATTATAACAATCTAGTACTTGGACTTCGACTGCTAGAAAAGAAATTTAATTTATTAAAATTTTCTTCTATTACTTGAATTTCTTTCTTTTTTTTTTTTTTTTTAAAGAAATCCATCTCTGTACTGTAGGTTCATCAAAGCGATACCGACTGAAAGCCATCCAGACTAGCAAGAGCTGTGGAATCATCTCCATGTACACATCCTTCAGTACTACTGATGCCAGCACCAGGAAAATGTTTTCAGAGTCCACAGACATACGACACATGGGTAGACACACTTGCACAACACAAGCTAATGTTGCAGATACAGCAATCTGACACAAATTTCACATTAACCTACATAACAAATAAACAACAGCCATGTGCCTACACTCACAACAAATTCTGTGTAGCACTCAGGATGGTTGCTTTGTGACACCTGGAGCTGCAAGGATCTATTTTGTTCCTTGTTTAAATGAAATTAATTTAGGTATTGGTCAGCCCTCTTTGTGGTTTCTCCCTATATGAGAATTATTTTTGTGCAATCTGTGGCCACCCTTTTGCTACTAGTGATGGAATGTTTCATGAATAAATATCAACAGTGCTTTTGTACATGAAAACATCATCTTAATGCTTACATGTTAAATATATTTTCTGCAAACTGTTGGCATAGCTTATATGTGTCTTTAAAGGGAAACCTCAAAATGTTTCCCTATCAGAAAGTGTTTCAAACTAGAACCTTTTTAAGAAGGTAAGAAACCTTATGCCACAGCGTGCTTGAATGCTCAATTCTGAATGGTCAGAAGGTGTGCATTACTTTTGTATACAGTGGGGGGAAAAAGTATTTACATTTTTTTCAGGAAATATATTTCCTATGAGGCTATTCACATGAAATTTTCACCAGACATCAGTATTAACTCAAGAAACCCACACATATAAAGAAATCCAAACATTAAAGTCCATAAATGAAGTTATGTGTAATAAAGAGGAAAGAAACAGGGAAAAAAAGTATTGAACATCCTAACTGAAATTTATTTAATACTCAGTGGAGAAGCCTTTGTTTGTAATGACAGATTCAAGATGCTTCCTGTATGAAGAAATTAAGCGGCCGCAGTATTCAGGTGTGATTTTGGCCCATTCTTCTAAACATATTGTCTTTAAATCTTGTTTAAATGGATTCAAGTGAGGAGATTGACTGGGCCATTCTAACACCTTGATTTGTTTTCTCTGAAACCAATGGAGAGTTTCCTTTGCTGTATGCTTTGGATCGTTGTCCTGCTGGAAGGTCCACCCACATCTCATCTTCATCATCCTGGTAGATGGCAGCAGATTCTTCTCAAGAATCTCCAAGTAAAGGACTCCATTCATCGTTCCTTCAATTATATGAAGTCTGCCAGTAACATGCAATGAAAAACATCCCCACACCATGATGCTAGCACCTACAAACTTCACTGTTCGAATAGTTCTTTAAGGGTGATGTACAGTGCCATTTCTTCTCCAAACATGGTGTGTAGTATGACAGCCAAAAAATAAAATTTTGCTCTCATCAAACAAAACTACACTCTCCAAGTATTTCATAGGCTTGTCTAAATGAGTTGTAGCAAACTTTAAACGAAATTCGGCATGTCATTTCTTTAGTAATGGAGTCTTGCAGGGTGAGCATGAGTAGTGGAGTACATTGCCTATTGTTTTATCTGTGACGATGGTACCTGCTGCCTCCAAGTGTTTCTGGAGCTCTTTCCGAGTGGTCTTTGGCTCTTGGGATACTCTTCTGCCTATTCTTCTGAATCTCTGGTCAGAAATCTTGTGGGGAGCTTGTGTGCATGGCTGGTTGATGACGGAGTGATGTTGCTTCCACTTGCGGATAATGACCCCAATGGTGCTTACTGGAGGATTCAGAAGTTTTAAAATACATCTGTATCTGATTCCATCAATATGTTTTGCAACAATAAGGTTGCGAAGGTCTTTCTTGCTCTTTGCTTTTACCCATCATGAGATGTTTCTTGTGTGACACCTTGGTAACAAAAAGTCTTTTTATAGACTGTGGTAGAAATTTAGACAAACAACAGTATACTCATCCTCTGAGGTGAAAAGGCTTATTACAGAAGGATGAATACAGGATAGAAGGAAGCAGGATAGAAGAAAGCAGGATAGAATAATGAGATTGCTCTGGGGTGCTTGTGCTGAACATCTACTATATATATAAAGTGTAGGACAAGATACACTTTCTATGTACCGATAAGGAGCAGTTTGAGGCAGTTCAAAAAGGCTTTGTTTCAGGGTCGAACCCTTAACAGAAAAGCATGTTTGTGTCTCTGTAAGCAGATAAACATTCTGTAGTAATCTAAATGACATGACATGACCTTCTTAGCTGTTATCCTCTGATGAACATGAACAGAACAAGAACAAAACTATTACAAAGTAAAAATTCATAATTTCCCTCACAAGACCATCAATTTACCAACCCAGCTGATATTAATTTGCACAGATAGGAGTTATAATTACTTATGGATCTCAGCTGGTTCCTTGCCTTACCTTGCCTGGGAGAACTGATTTTTCTTAGCATGTTCAATATTTGTTTCCTGTGTCATTCCACTTTATTACACATAACTTTATTTATGGACTTTAATGTTGTGAATTATTTATATATTTGGATTTCTTGAGTTAATACTGATATGTGAATAGCCTCATTGGAAATATATTTACTGAAAAAAATGTTCAATAATTTCCCCCATTGTAAGAGCAGTATTTCGCATAACAGTAGTTCTGGCTGTAACATAAATGATAGGTTTATAGTAATGCACTTGAACTAGTATGTTATTGTTTCTATACCAACAGCTCAAACAGAAGGACTTGTATGTCAGACGCTCTATATATACTGATGTGCACACATTTACATAATCCTCACGTAGCATCTTCTTTGTCTAAACACCCTAGGTGTCATATCACAGCAAACTAGTGACTACATTTCCCATCCTGCACTGTAGCCTACAAACATGGCCGCCATGGACTACACTTCCCACACATACACGTTCACCTGCTCCGGAATTCTAATCACACACACCTGTTGCCAATCTCACACTCACTCACTCACTCACTCCATGCCATATAAGAGACTTTTTGAACACCATGACTTTGCCTAGTATTGAGTGTATTCTTGTTACCAAGCAGTTGTTCCTTGTTTCTCAGTTTGATTCATGTTTATTGACTTCGTTTCTCGTTTCGGATTCTAGCCTTGCCCAGTTTATGCCTGTTTGTAGATGGCTTGACCCATTGCCTGTTTTGACCATGCTGTTGTGTCATGATTTGGATTTGTCTGCCTGTCTCTCACTATTAAACATCTTTTACTGCACTTGCATCCGTCCTATCCTCCCTTATGTTCCGGAACGTGACAGTAGGTAAGTGGGTAGATACCACCCCTTGTATTTGTTGAAAATGATTAAGGTAGTATAGCAGCTAGTTTCATCCTGGTAGTTAGGTAAATAACTTAAGAGGGTTAATCTACGAATAGGGTTTAGAAGCATTTATTCTGTTCTTTCCTTTGGTACCGTCAAGTTCTCTCGCCAGGGGACACTTGTTAAACTGGTTGTTATTCAACGTGTCATTTGTTAAAGAGTTGTCTTGCAAATTGTCTTTTGTATGTTTTGTGTGCTTTGTAATAATCCTTTGTAAATATATGCTCAATTCCTCAGTCCTCCTTCCTCCAACAAGCCAGCTATCCACTGTTTAACTCCAGCCCATACTGGTTACTAAACCTGCGCAGATCGAGAGTCCAAACCTTAGCAGGATTGTAACACTATTATACTTGGTCATTTATTTATTGAGGAAATATTATATCTAATATTACATATCTGTGAGTGGCAAAAGTATGTGAACCTTTGCTTTCAGTGTCTTGTGTGACCTCCTTCCTTGTGCAGCAATAACTACAACTAAATATTTCCAGTAACTGTTGATCAGTCCTGCACATTGGCTTGGAGGAATTTTAGCCCATTCCTCAGTACAGAACAACGTCAACTCTAGGATGTTGGTGGGGTTCTTCACATGACCTGTTTGCTTCGGGTCCTTCCACAATATTTCTGTTGAATTCAGGTCAGAAATTTGACTTGGCCATTGCAAAATATTAACTTTATTCTTCTTTAACCATTCTTTGGTAGAATGACTTATGTGCTTTGGGTCATTGACTAGCTGCATGTAGGACCTTGAGGACATCCAGGCAGCCAATAAAGTCAGAGTGATTAAAACATAGCCACAACTTATCACTACATTCCACTGAAGGCACTCCCCTTCATTCCTTCACACTTTCAAACCATAAGACACAGACTCACTCACAGGAGGGGGGGCCCAGCTGGCCATCTGGCAGGATGTTTTCTCTTGGTAATCGATCAAACCACCCCCCTGGAAACCCCCAAGGAGTTAAGAAATAAAGGCCTGTCCTGGAGCAGGGTGGAAATCCCTGCAATCTAAGTTTACAGTCTTCTAAAAAGGATACACACTCTGCAATACCTTCCCAGACTTCAGTTCTCTGATTGTCTACTAGGATATGTACCATCCTCTCTGCAGATTAACCTTGGATTTTGTTAATGCTGGCTCCACTCAGATAAGCAAAGCACAAGAAGGAGGCCTGCTCACCCTGACCCTGGATTAGCCTGTGAAATCTTGCAGACCTTCCTTTGTCTTCTTGTGACCAGCACGGAAGAACAGAGACATAAATTCCTGCATGGAGTTCACTTAATGCTTTATGATTCCATATGAAGTTATAACATAGACTTTGTCATCATCATATAGTTGTGCCTTTATACATCACACCACGTATCTCACAATTGATTGATCATTATCATTTCCTATACACTCACATATCCATGTCCAGAATCCAAAGTTGTAATCCTTGTTTTGTTAACGAATGTACTTACTAGCACCCCAAGCGAACTAACTGTCGAGTATTGTGAACTATAGTAACCCTGTATGTAACCTAAAGGTAGTTATTAGGCTTTTATTATCGGTATTAGGCCAATATACCTGGCACAATATTACTTATAGCTAAATCCTTCATGTTCGGTATCTCTATGTTGGTCATAACATTTCTTGAATGCTAGCGAACAGCACATTATAATAACTCCTCATGAAAATCCCTTTTTAAAGACAAATTAAAAATAAAGTTGAATGAGCATGGACCCTAACAGAAATTATGCAGATTAGTTGGAGGGAAAGACCAAACTCTCCACCCGCTGCCCAAAAGACCACTTCTAATTGGTTAAGACTCCTAGAGAGCTGAGACAGTTAGCAAGGTTTAAAAGGTCATGCCATGGTGAACCCAAAGGATAACGGTACTTGACAGAGCATTGGTGAGGCCCCAGTAATCTATGCATGGCCTGAGGCCACCTCCCTTCTTCTCCACAAAAAATAAAAACCAGCAGAAGTGGGGGATGTAGAGAGTCTGATGTACCCTTGTTAGAGTGCCTCCTGAATATATTCCTCTATGGCCCGCTGTTCTGTCTGTGAGAGTGGATACACCTGCCCCCAAGTTGGACTGGTTCCGGGCAGCAGCTCAATCACACAGTCATATGGACGGTGTGGTGGTAGTCCGCTTGCTTTCTCCTTGCTAAATAACTCTTTCCATAACAAAGTTTTTACTATTGCATCTTTTAAAGTAACTGTTTCTGTTAAGATTTTTGGCTCCGTTAAGGCTCCACCTGAGGGGGTCTGATCAGTCCTGTGAGCACGTGCGCTGATGGAGAAGCATTCTCATTGGCTGCAGCCTGTAGGTATTAGGGCCAATCACAAACGTCGACATTGCACAACCACATGCAGAATATCCCCGCTACGCCTACGTGCGGAATTCGCATTTATGTTGGGAACTCTCTGTTGTAGGCTTTCAAGATGCGTTGAACAACTTCTACACTTGGTTTGAGGCACAGAATGACGTGGCAGCGAGGAAGACCACCCCTCCTCCCAATGACCAGGTGCCGTCTAACCACGGCTGACGTGAGGGAAAACTCTACGCAGAGTCAACCCACTGAAGGCTGCTGGACCAGACAACATTCCTGGCAGAATGCTTAGAGGATGTGCAGATCAGCTAGCAGAATGTTTTCACTGACATCTTCAACATCTCCCTGAGCAGCGCCATCGTTCCAATGTGCTTCAAGGCTACCACCATTGTCCCCATGCCGAAGAAGTCTCTAGTGTCCTGCCTCAGTGACTACCGTCCCGTTGCACTCACATCCATCATCATGAAGTGCTTAGAGAGGCTCGTCATGAGGCACATCAAGACCCTACTGACCCACTCACTGGACCCGCTGCAGTTTGTGTATCGCACCAACCGCTCAACAGATGATGCTATCGCCACCACCCTACATCTGGCCCTCACCCACCTGGACAAAAAGAACACCTACGTTCAAATGCTGTTCATAGACTTCAGTTCAGCATTCAACACAATCATTCCTCAGCACTTGATTGGAAAGCTGAACCTACTGG
>JANDJT010000103.1:11635368-11651554 GCA_024331685.1 Stegophilus panzeri
GGCAGACTGACTATGCTAAATTGCCCCTAAATGTGAATAAGTAATTTTTTTTTTTGTGTGTGTGTGTGTGTGTGTGTGTTGCTCTGCAATGAACGGTGAGCCATCTGTGGTAAATTCTCCTGGCTTGCACCCAGTTTTAACTGAAAATGAATGAGTGACTGAGTATCATTGCAGTCTGTGGTCATGTTAACACTGCTGTTTGTGTTATCATAAATCTTCACCACAAATATAACACTGTGTGCCTGTAATATGTATGTGCGTTTTGTTAGTGTTATGTATTCCAACACTGGTTTGTATTGTGTAAGGTGTGCGTTTTGGGAGTAGACACACAACTGGTACCAGGAGACAGAGGGCATACTCTGTTGGTCGACAACCATCCAGCAGAGACAGTGAGGACATAGACAATACACACAACTCTACAGGTAATAATGCACACATGTCTACAAAACATTTGCAGCACTAAATGTTGTTTTCCATTATTGTGCCTTTGCACACCTGTAATGTTGGATTTCTGATACAACTCAGTCCAATATTATTATTTTTTTCCCAGAAAGAGAAAACACCCCAGCTTCTCCACACAGTCTGGCATCTTTGGGCAGCAGTGAGTAGAGAAACATAAATACGGAAAAATGAGGGAGTGAATGTTTGATGGAGAAAAACAGGTAAAGAAAGAGCAAGAATAAGAGAACTGGTGATAACTAGGAAGAAGCAGCAAGAGAGTGCAAAGCATAGTGGAGGAAAATTAAAACCTTTATGAGTAGTAACTGAGACTGGCAGGTTTGGGTTTAGTTCTGTGAAAACAACTTTGAAATGCCAAAAAAGTCATAGAAATCAATTTCATTAACATCTATATTAATTGGTACAGTGTAACCCGTTGTGTCTGTTTTTGTCAGACGTGGGTCCTGGCTGTCCATCTGCTGCCTCATCCCGTTCTCACTGTTCAGTCGAAAGCAGGACCATGGAGAGTTTCTTCAGCTTCGGGTCAGAAACGTTTTTTCCTCAAACCTGATGTACTCTAACCCTGTAACTAGTTCATGCTTTCACAACCTAAAGATTGGAACATTGCAAATTACATTCCTCATTGACCACTTAAGATGCTTTGTTAAAGTGAGGCAGACCTATACATTTATGGCATTTAGCAGACAACCTTATAGAGAGTGATTTAAAATGATCTAATTTATACAATTGAGCAATGGTCCATCAATGGCAGCTTAGCAGTTCTGGGTTTGATCTCACAACCTTCCAACCAGAAGTCCACTGCCTTAACCACTGAGCTACTATTTCCCTTCCCAGGCCTACTGTTAGTCCTCAGCTGGTGCACTCTTAAAACAGATGCGTTCAAAATAACACGTGTTAATTTTTAACACACCTGTGTGTCTAGTCTAGTTATTGTGCTTTCAACACAATCAGTGTGCTAGTACATTTAACACATGCGGTGTTAATTTTAACACATTTTTGTGTGGAAATATTTAACACATCGTGTTCATTATTAACACACCCCTGTGTCTAGTTAAGGACTACACATTTTGTGTTGCTTTCAACACAATCAGTGTGTTAGTACATTTAACAAATGCATACAAAAAAAACCACAAAATAACACAGATGTGTTTATACTTTTTTCCCCTACAATTATCCCTTTATTTTATGCAATTATCCCAAATTATTATTATTATTACCCCTACAATTATCCTAAATTTGTTTGTGTGCTAAAATTCTACTAAAATGCTCACTTTAAATATATATATATTAACATCAGTTAATTTGACAGAGGTAAGATTGGGAGTTGATACATCTTCTTACAAATCTCCCTGCCATCTGGCATGATAAGAGTCCTACTCTCTTACATTTGAAAAGCTGTAAAAGAGCAAAAAGAATGTTGGTTAGTTGTTGGCTCCAAAATATGGACAAGTGCCTTTGGGCTTCAACTGAGAAATTGCTTTACAGAATTACCCAAATTGTGTAATTTTGGAAATGTAACCGCCACTCTCCCAATGAACAAAATGGCGCTGTAAAATCTAGCTAACTTTTTATTTATTATCGCGGCGTTAGCACCTCACCGCCAATTTTTTGCACAATCTAATTAAGTCAACCAACATTACAGAGATAGTGGAAAGCATTAAAACCTAAACCCCACCCTCTCTTTTTGTCACTTGAACCTTGTGAAGGACTTTTGGCCTCAACATTACTGAGTTAGCTAAGTTCCGTTAGCCACTGACTGTCTGCATCTATTAACCAGCATTAACATTTTCTGAATACATGAAGAAACACGGCCCTAACCCATCCTCCTAATGATAATTACTACAGCTTACCTTGTCCAAAACACTTGCTAAATGTAGTTAACATTATCCCACTTCTGTATTACATCATGTTGAACAGCTGTAATGCTAGGTTATCGTTAATTTTCAAAAAGGTAATGGGAATGTCTAACATTATCGCAAGCCTGACCTAAGTAATGTTCTCAACTCAGGTGAGCATCACTCATTCCTACTGTGATTGGTGACAGCATCCAGCTAGCTAACCCTAACTCTGAGCCTCAGATAAGATGCAGACCCAGAGGATTATACAACCTCAGTCCATATTTCACAGCCAACATAAACACGACACTAGTAGCATAACACCAACATTGAGGAAGCAGTACATGATATTCACTTTTGAAGCCATCGCGATAGGTAAAGTTAATTATCACTTGCGGAGTTACTGTTTTCCAATAAATAAATTTTCGAGAGCTCCCTGCCTAGATATCACAAACCCGGCCAGACATTTTCAGCAGCATTAATGCTAAATAGTGATGAATGCTAACTTACCGGTGGTCATTTGGTTTCCTCATCTTAGGAGTTCGACTCCGCTGTCACAATCAAAAGCTCAAAGCAACGAACATTTACTTTGAGGCGAGTTCAGAGTTGGATGATGACGTCCGCAGTGCAGTCCGCAACATGATTGGACAATAAGTTAACACGTGTTTTTTTTTAAACACATGTAATGGATAATTTAACACAACGTGTTCAAATAGTAATAACACAAAAAATGTGTAGGATATTAACACATAATTTCTGAGAGTGTGGGAGATGATTCCCTAAACTCTAGAATAGTGTTCTGTAGAAGATTAGGGGCTGACAACAATCTTCAATTAAAATAGTGCGTGAACTTTACTATACTGTATACGAGTTGTATATAAAATAGGTTGTTTTGTTTTTTTACACATAGTTGTGCAGTTATGACAAAGCATACTGTTTGAAACTTTTCTCCCACTTGCTAGAAGGGGCTTATTTCAAACCAAAATAGAAACATCCTGAGGCTAACCAGCAAATTATGTTTGCAGCATCATGAAAACGAAGCTGTAGGAATACTACTGTGTATTGATGTTTTGTAATCCAGATTAAAAACATGCTTGGTTAACCTGGTCTGTTAATATATATATTTGTTTAAAAATAAAGTACTTTTCACCAATATCTATAGATTATACTTAATTAATAATTTAATAATGTTTCATTAATATGTTTTATTTAAAAAAAAAATGCTAGAGTATCTGGTGAAAATGTATTAAATGTGTTGAGGAGAGTGAAAGTCTAGAATTCTGTCTGATCCAATGTGTATGTGTTGGCAGATTTAATCTTGACAGACTGAGGCCTAGCCACAGCTCAGGAAGGCAAACTCCTCTTAAACCTCAGTGCCTGTCTGCTGAATCTGAAACACAGACAAACTCCCAGTCTCCTGATTACCTCCCACTGGTGAGAATCATACATATCCTCCAATTCATAGTTATGGTTACTATTAACATAGTTATGGTCCCAGTATGCAATTATTCTCATTAGTCTCAAAGGGCAGATAAATGGCAAGTATAAAAATTGTATCATTAATTTTCTTCATTTAAAAGTTCATTTAAAACATCCATCCATGTATTTCAAGATTTGCATTTAAGACTAACCAGCAAAGTTAGTAATTAGAAGGAACCTGACCATACAAATTGACAGAAGTTTGTTCAGTTAAATTTGTTTAAAGGACACATGCATTTCTACTAAGAAATTCTATTTAGAGGAATTTGTGCTAATTGCCAAACCCATAGTACAAATTCCTGTCTTTGTGACACCTGTTCTTTAGTTGCGTTTGCAGCTTGCTTCAGGTGCCTTCCTGCTGTCTGAATCATTCTCTGAGTGCATTCACATCCCCCTGGATCGTCTAAAGCGAGCATCTCCCTACTTGATCCACCGGAGCAGCTTGAGCCCCCCTTACCACTACGTCTCTTCCCCCTCCACTGGCCCCATTGCCTCCTACAGGCCGGATGACCAGAGAACCACACGCCCACCTCATGCTAGCTCAGGCCTACGATTTGCCAATGATTCCCTCACTGTGCTTCCAGAACCCTTCAGCTCAGAGGAGGGCTCTGTAGAAACTGTGGAGGGAGTCCCACATTCTGATAGTGGGCGTGGCTCTGAAACAGACATGTGTGAGGAGATAGAACCACAGGGGGAAGAGCTGGCACAGCTGGATGTGGAGAGTTCCAGCTGGGCAACATCTGTGGCTTTGGCATGGCTTGAGCACCATTGTGCAGGCTTTTTTGTGGAGTGGGAGCTTGTGGCAGCCAAGGCAGATTTCTGGCTCAAATGTCAGTCACTTCCAGAGGGTGTAGACCTGCCAGGGCTGAGAGCAGCCGCTAGACAGCTGTTCCTTCTGCTGCGCCATTGGGATGAAAATCTACAGCTTAACATGCTCTGCTACAACCCAAATTACATGTGACGGAACCATTTCAGTCCAATTTAGCATATTCTGGGATGAGGATCTCCAGCTCAGCATGCCCTGCTAGAACCAAGTTTGTAATAGAACGTCCAGCTTGACATGGTCTGCTACAAATGAACAGAACTTGAACATGTAATAAAATCACCACATGGGTCTATAATTCCTTTGATAACAGGCCCTTAAAGAACTCAAAACAACATTGACATCCCACATCATGTGGCCACCATCCTGGGAAAAAGACTGTAAACACAATCCTATACCTTTAATTTGTAGTCCATAATTACATACTAAAATATTTTGTCTTGTGAAGCATTTAGAATATACAGTATGTATAAAACATCTGCCATTTTATGACAATGAATTTAATGGATAAATTATATTAGTGTAATAAGTTTATTTAATCTGAGAGCTGAAACTACTTTGCTGAGATAGGCTGCATTTGTCTGAATTTTGAATATTTGCACTTCAGCTAACTTCTGCCAAAATCACAGACTACAATACACTTAATCTGTGCCTTCAGAAATCACATCACCTAAAATTACTGCAGGGATTTAAACTTCAGTTTTCTTTCTGTTACTTTTTCTTACTGATGGAAACTTGATAAAAAATGAAAATGAAAAATTGCTCAATTGTATGTCTGTAGGTTTTAGCTGCCACTTTTACTTATTGCATGTTCATTCCTAGTTTTCCAAACAACAACAAAAAAAACATTTTAAAGAGCTTAATTAATAGTTGAGATGGGTTGACATGCTTTAGACTTTTTGATGAAGCTGTACTGACATATGCAACAGAATGAGTGAATCAATCAGAAAATCTTGCAATAAATTTTATTTTGAAAAACAATATGGTGTTATGCCATTGTGTTGCTTCCAGTTCACAATACTATGCCTGGTGGTTTATAGCCCTGACACATTTAGCAGATACACCAGATAAACTCGGTGTGCAACTGCCTTATGTATTTAAGAGATCACACAAAAACATTAACTAAGCATGACAAAATCAGGAATGGACAGAAAGACAAAAAAATTATGCTAAAAAGACAAAAAAAGCCACTGGAAATGCGGTTTTTGTGCCCTGTACTGTATTCCTGAATTAGTTATTTAGCCAAAGCTTAGTCACATTTGAAGCAGATGTTGTTAAGAGTAAAGATAAGTACCTGACTATGAGACAAAAAGTAACCCTTTAAAACATACGTATACAATCAGATTTTTTAAAGCTTTCATTTAGGATCAGGAAGCCTATCATGCTAAGGGGTGGGCAATCTAATCTGGAAAGGGCCGATGTGGGTGCAGGTTTTCATTCCAAGCAAGCAGAAGCCACACCTGAATCTACTGAAAGCCAAGATCAACTGATTAAACAGGTGGAATCAGGTGTGCCTCCTGCTTGGTTGGAATGAAAACCTGCACCCACCGGTGCCCTTTCCGGATAAGATTGCCCACCCTGCGCTAAATGCTGCAGGGGTAGTCAGACCAGTTTCTTAGAATGAAATACATTTGTTTCACTTCCCAGTATATCAACCAGGCTGCACATGGACTCAAGTGCTCCCACCAGTGCCAAACTGAATCTCACGTAAGAAGTGCTCCCTCTCTTACCTGGCTGTAATTATCATAAATATCATGTTTTTATTGGATGCCTAAAATATTGTTGTTTATTTCTGCTAATTCCACGGTTTGTTTTATAAACATTTTCTACATTACTCAAAAGAAAAATGTTTATTTAATGAAGTTAAATCGTTTTTAAAGTAAACTACCAGTCAATCGTTTTTAAATACTTGTTCATTCTTTATCATCAAATAATAGCTAAACAAAGCTATGAAATAACCTATTCAGAAAAGCCTGCACCCAAACAAAATTTGATGCAATATTTCACTGTCCATTACATGTAAACTGTCCATCTACATGATGTTGGTATCATTGTAAAGTTGAAATATAAGTGGTCTGATTATGCTAGTTCAGCCAAAACAAAAAACAAACAAACAAAAAAAAAACATTTCCATGGTGATGATGAACTGCATTCTCAAGTTGAGCTATGTGACAATAACACATACTGGATGGATCTTGTTTTTACCAGACTGTAGCCCAACCAGATTGTGACTAGTGGTTTAAGCAATGGCCATTTACCACCCGAACAAAAGTATATTTTGGTCAAATAAAGCCACATTAACATGGGCAGATCTTTTTGGGGGCTGAGATGGAAAAACAGGCAGGGCTGAAGCCCCATGAAAAGGGTCTAGATACGCCTACAATGTTTCTTAAGACCATGTCCTTAATGTGGGAATGAACTACAATCCCATGAAAGCATTTCAAATTATGTAGTCAAATAAAATCTATGCAGAAATATAAAACTAGCAATTTAGTTGTTGTTGGTTATAAATATAGAAACAATATAGTGTATGTTTACTGCAAAATATTAAGGTATGTACAAATATTTAAGTAGTTTGAGAGTGTAGGGACACCAATTCAATTACATCATTCTCAGTTCTTCAAGGGAGTGAGCATTCGCTGCAGAGCTCTGCATAGTGAAATTAAATACTATACAGAAATATAATAAAATAATGCTTTGTAAGATTATTTTACAATGACAAATCACTGCCTATTCCAAATGCAGTTTGACTTTTTTTTCCCATCTTCAGCACACTGAATGAATATTGTTAGCACTTAAATTTCTTATAATGTTCCTCATTTGTATGTCCTTTTTTTTTTTTTTTAAATCACATGCTAGGGGGAAAAGGTTACTATATTCTTGCATTTCATAATGGGTCTTATTGAGCAACTGAGAATTTCTTACTGACCTATTTTCACTGACCCACCAGCTTAGAACTGTGACTAAGAAAAAAAGTTTTTTGATAAGTTAGTGAAAGTATCACTTTCACTAACTTAAGTATTTTCTAAAACTTTTTTAGAAAAGGAATGCAGTTTATTTCATTGGGCATTCCAGAGAGTAAAATGCATATGCTCACTAAGCTTGAATAGCTTATGATTAGCTTTGGATTCACATGCAAATTTAATGGGCAATTAATGGGTTCACTTGCTGAAATTTCATCATTCAACATGTATTGTGAGGCACCAGTTCAAAGATCTACATCAGCAGTTTCTCCTTTGTCTACACCCCATTACTCTTCAGTAATGTCCACATTCTGTCTGAGACTGCCAGAAACCCCAAACACTTCTTCAAATTCACATCACATTTGCTGGTCTCTCCTCCCGGGTGTGATTGTACCCGATATGTTTAAATGTGTCCCTGAAGACAAAATACTACACCTAGATTCAGCACGGCCAGACAGGAGACCAAGGCCAGAACACTTTGCTGTGCTTTTGTTTAAGAATCTAATCCCACATAGCAATTACAACATTTAATTAAACAATTGTTGAATGTATTTTAGTAAGCATTATTAATTATTTCATCCTATATGGCTTTGATGATTTAAAGCAGCCCAGTCTGCTGTGGTTGGGGGAAAGTTTATTTTTGTCTTTACTTTGATGTCACACAGGTGCAAGTGGGGTGTGGAATCCTTTGTCCCCGAGAGGTGATGTGTTAAATCCCTTTTGTCAGATTTTTTGTCGAAAACACAAAGAATTTCATTGTTGCTGAACCTAATCCTGAAGTCTGATTTAGCTAACTAAATCCTCCACATCCATTTCTTGCATTGATTAAGCTGCTGGCTCAGCTTTCTATCGTTGTGATAATCATGTCATTTTTATACCATTAATATATGTTATTCTCAAAACGATACTTTGTTTTCATAATGCAATGACGTTATAATCAATATATTATGAGAACATCTCATAATGCTACAACTTTATTTTTGAAACGTGCTCTTGCAGCCGGATCACCTGCACAGAGCGGGGCTCAAACCAGCGTTAACTCGAGTAATGCAGGATTTCGTCAGTTTTCTCTTTCCTTTAAAATCGCCTGTGGAATTCCTGAATCAGGGAATCCAAAAATTGAAGTACATCGTTCCTCTGTAGTACTCCTAAAGTCTGTGGTTGGTGGTCCTCATTTGCTGATATGGAGCAGTACTTAAACTTTGCTGTTACATTTCGACATCTTGCTAGCCCTGGAATCATTTTAGGCATGTTAATCCCTCCTGTCTCCGATTGAATGGTAGCATCATGATTTATATATTTTTAAATTGTTCAGATCTCAGTTTGTTCATTCTGCTAATGACACCATTTACAACAGTGTATGCTGCTGCCTAGTCTAGGTCTTTCTGGAGCTGTTATGTCCAAGCAAAGGATAAATTCTTCTGTAGCTTCTGTAGCTCATGGGTATGCTGACATGGATTAATGGCTTGCTGTCTTTGTACAAATGCTGCATGGAATTGACAATGAAGGTGTAAAGTTTTTCAAATACTGTAAAAAAAAAAAAATAAAATAAATTTTTTTTAAAAACTGACAGTGTATGCTTGACTTTGTATTAGTGAAGAGTGTAAAGTTCAAGCAAGGAGCATGGCAATGAACATATATTGCTTTTTCATTTTGCTTTTGTATTCTGGACTGTAGTCCTTTGTAAGGCCCGCTCATGTTGGCCGCTCCACCATAACCTTGGCCACAGATGTCCTCAACTTTTAGTTGGCTCTCCTTCAGAAAGTTCATTACTAGGTTTTCAAGCTCTTCTCCTGTTTTTGAAAAAACATCACAGTGCTGATTGAAGCATTCCTTTATGGTCAGGTCATGTACATAACGCACCACAAAACACACCTGTGCAATACAGTGGTGCTTCAAAGTTTGAGAAATATAGAATTTTCTATATTTCTCTATTTTCTATATTTCTTTTCTATATTTCTGCATAAATATGATCTAAATCATTATCAGATTTTCACAAGTCCTAAAAGTCGACAAAGAGAACCCAATTAAAGAAAGGACGCAAAAATATTTTACTTTGTCATTTACTTATTGAGGAAAATGACCTATGATCTGTGAGTGGCAGAAGTATGTGAATCATATTAAGGCATATTGCTTTCAGCAGCTGAAGTGACCCCTTGTGCAGCAATAACTGCAACTAAACATTTCCGGTAAGTGTTGATCAGTCCTGCACATGGGCTTGGAGGAATTTTAGCCCATTCCTCAGTACAGAACAGCATCAACTCTAGGATGTTGGTGGGTTTTCTTACATGAACTACTTGACTCAGGTCCTTCCACAACATTTCTCTTTGATTAAGGTCAGGACTTTGACTTGGCCATTCCAAAATATTAACTTTATTCTTCTTTATCCATTCTTTGGTAGAACGACTTGTGTGCTTAGGGTCATTGTCTTGCTGCATGACCAACTTTCTCTTGAGATTCAGATCACAGACAGATGTCCTGACATTTTCCTTTAGAATTTGATGGTATAATTCAGAATTCATTGTTCCATCAATGATGGCAAGTTGTCCTGGCCCAGATGCAGCAAAACAGGCCCAAACTATGATACTACAACCACCATGTTTCACAAATGGGATAAGGTTCTTATGCTGGAATGCAGTGTTTTCCTTTCTTCAAACATAACGCTTCTCATTTAAACCAAAAATTCTATTTTGGTCTCATCTGTCCACAAAACATTTTTCCAATAGCTTTCTGGCTTGTCCATGTTATTGTTAGCAAACTTCAAAAGGGCAGCAATGTTCTTTTTGGAGAGCAGTGACTTTCTCCTTGCAACCCTGCCATGCACACCATTGTTTTTCAGTGTTCTCCTGATGGTGGACTCATGAACATTAACATTAGCCAATGTGAGAGAGGCCTTTAGTTGCTTAGAAGTTACCCTGGGTTCCTTTATGACCTTTATGTAGACGGACTATTACACAACTTGCTCTTGGAGTGATCTTTGTTGGTTGACCACTCCTGGGGAGGGTAACAATGGTCTTGAATTTCCTCCATTTGTACACAATCTGTCTGACTGTGGAGTGGTGGAGTCCAAACTCTTCTTCTGAGGTACACAGAAATCTCCTTTGTTCATGCCATGATACACTTCCACAAACGTGTGTTGTGAAGATGAGACTTTGATAGATTCCTGTTCTTTAAATTAAATAGGGTGCTCACTCACACCAAATTGTCATGCCATTGACTGAAACACCCAACTCTAAATTCACCTTCAAATTAACTGCTAATCCTAGAGTTTCACATACTTTTGCCACTCACAGATATGTAATATTGGATAATTTTACTTAATAAATAAATGATCAAGTATAATGTTTTTGCATCATTTGTTTAATTGGTTTCTCTTTGTTTACTTTTATGATGATGATGTTTTAGGTCATATTTTTGCAGATATCTAGAAAATTCTACACAAACTTTCAAGCAGCAGTGTATGTGATACATCAGTTGTCTCAAGTAAAATAGAGAATATTGATGCTTCCCTCACTTCCAGGAATGGACTTCCAGGAATGCTGATATTTCGTACAACCATTCAGCATTATTAGAAAACCAGGAGCAAAAGCAAAACATCACCAGCAATACAAAAACTAACTACCAAATTATTACTTCTGCAGATCACCTTCTGTTGTCTCCAGTGAGCAGATACAGAAAGTGAGCTGGAAATGGAAACCATGGAGCAGAACATTAGCGGAGTAATTACAGAATGCTTTTAGTGGGGATGGTAAATACTCTCCGCTCCACTCAGTTCTGTTCTGCCTACCAGAGGAGCACCTTAGCAGTGGCTCAGGTCACATAGCCACTCCCCCTGTGCACATCCCTGAATAAACTGGAAACTCAGTGTGTCAACTTAAATATTGAAATGAAAAAATATATTTTTTTAAAATTCGCCAACTAAGAAGTGGCAATATACTGCAAGTCAAAAAGTTAAAAAAATTACTATTCCACAATGTTAACAGAAATTTACATTGCTGTTGCAAAACTTCAGCCCATTTCTTTTCAATCTGGAACATGGCCTTCTGATTCTGTCTTTAAGAAAAAGTTAATGTCAAGGTTGCTACTTTGTTGTTGTGTGACTATATTTCAATTATAATCTGCATGCTGATCTATGGAGGAGTTAGCACAAAAAGGTCCAAAAGGTCTTCTCCACTTTACACCTATTCATTAGACATTCCATTAAACATTTTTCCAAGCCCACTAAACTCTCCAACTCATCAATAAGAAACACCAAATATAGTTAAACAGGTTGTGAATCAAACCCACCAAACTCGCCGAGATTACCTTCCTGCACAGTTCAACAGCCTTATCCAGCTAACTAATGTCTTCTGAAGATAGTATGTACGTTTCATACAAATGTTTACAAATATTTGGAGTCAGTAGAAAGTGTTTGTCGTATTTCAATTAACTATGGTTTTGTCGCATTAATATTGTCACATTTGGTGTAAAACTATATGTTAACATATGGGAGTGCAAAGATTACAGTGTCCAAAAAAACATTGTACTAAACCAGAGGTTCTCAACCTTTTATAACTAAAGCCCCCCCACCCCCCAAGTCTCCCCTACAGATAGATAGATTTTTTTTTTTTTTTTTTGCTTTTGTACTTTTTTAATTACTTTTATGATTTTTAAAAATAATTTATGACTTTTATAAAACTATATAACAGACAGGTATGGAACATGAATTATCAAAAATGTTTCTGAACACTATAACTACTTTGAACAACAGCTGTAAAAACGTGTACTATTTTACATGTAAAACATGTTGCATTCCAATCGTCTTGCATTCTAAAAACATTCACATATGAATTATGTAAATTGGGACGAAGCATGCGTCTCATTAGCCATGCCATTGTTAAATCAATCAGTGGGACACCTGCGCTTGCTTCTTTTTACATTCACGTCTGTCAGCTGCCGTGCGATCAATGGAATGTGCTGCTCCAGCTCTCAGCCACTCACCGAACAGAGCAGGCGCAGAGAGAGGTGAGATTGCAGCGGGAAAGCAAGACCTCGTGCTTGCAGGACAGTACTGGAGACATTTGGAAAGTTGGTAAGGTTTGTCCAAAAAGTCACTAGATTTGTCATTAGATGGGTTTTTTTTTTTGCAAAAAAGTCACTAAAGCAGTCTGAAAAGTTGCTATGTTGGCAACACTGTTCTGCAATGACAGCTAGATAAAAGGCAGGCTAAGCTCCGCCTCTCCCCAGAAAAAAGAAAATGCAGTGGGAGAGGGAACGTGGGGTTTTTCCATTTATGCACATTCTATTTGAAACGCAATAATATACACCCAGATGTACCCAAATGATGCTCTGTCTGTTTTTTTTTTTCTTGAAAACAATTTGTGCCCCCCTTCCTATCTCTCCTGGCACGCCCCCCTGGTTGAGGACCACTGTACTAAACAATATGTCAAAAAGGTACACCAGACAATAGGCAGATGAAATCCCAACTACTGATTAGTTGAATCAGGTGCCATCAATTTGGCCGAAAATCAAACTTTTCAGGATCTCTAGACCACTGCTATAGATGAGACCTTCATTCCAACATTTCAATGTCCCAATATCAATAAGCAACACCATGTGTGTTTTCAAGTCGCATGTAATGGTCTACATGTAAAAAGTCACATTACATGCTGATCCATGTGACTTTCACATTGTCCATCTCAAAAAAATTCTTTAAGCAGCTTGAAAATCAGAGCTATTTCCTCCCGCTTTTTCCTGCACACTAACATCTGAACCAATGTTATCCCTTAGAGATCACAGGCTGATTTAACAACAGTGCTAACATTGTCCCTCCTTTATCCAGAAGAGAGGTGTGTGTATGGAGCAAGAACACAGTTGCGGGTGAAGCACCACTCATTGGCGTTTAACCTTATGGGACTCTGAGCCCATATCTGGAGGAGAAGGGGTCGGGTTGAACCACAGACATAGCAAGATGATGAGATGGCAGACGTGCAGGGACAAGGAGCTGTAGGTGGTGGAAGGATATGTGTTCCACGCCAGCTCTATCAGACCTAGTATCAACACCCTGAGAGACAGAGAGAAGGAGAGGAGATATACATCAGTAAAAAAAGCAGAGTGACGTAGTGACAGGATGACATCGTGACAAATTTAATGAATAAGACAAAAGTGTAAGATGGAGAAAGCAAATGAGAGAGAGAAAACCAGAAAGAAAAACAGGGGACAAGAAGAAGAGACAAACAAGAAGAGAGCAAGAACAGATGAGAAGACAGAAAGGCTTTTCACACTGTGCTTAACCCCGGGTTATTGCCATTCTAAATCCCGCTTTTAACCCATAGTAGAGGAACATTTCACATCTGTAATTTAGAAGCAGGATTAGTACCGCTTTTTACCCAGAGTTATGAAACCCTGCTCCGAAGCAGCGTTAGCACTGCTTTTGTGGTGTTAACCACGCATTGCGGTGCCAAACGTGTACAGTGTGAAAATGCGGTGTTGGAATGTTAGGAAACTGAACAGCGCATGCCTCATATCAGGTGCTTTGGACAGGTCAGAGAAACCCCACATGTTGTGAAAACAGTAGTCGCAGTGTTTGATGGAACAACAACAAAAAAAATAATGTCAAATGGTGATTGAAATCGCATCAATTGGAATGAATAGGTGACAGTTTAATTTTTTACAGTTATGGTCAGAAAAGTCATTATAACAATTCCCTTTTTGGTTCAGAGGGAAATAAGGAAACCAGAGGCAGGCTTGATAATTCAAAAGGGACTCTTTATTTACTTAACCATTTTCAAATTTTGCTTTTCAACTATATTATTTTACTGCGCACGTATATTTTATATTATACAGGTGCATCTCAAAAAATCTTAATATCGTGGAAAAATTCTTTTTTTATGAAATTTAATTCAAAAAGTGGAACTTTCATATATTCTACATTCATTACACACAATGAAATATTTCAAGCTTTTTTTTTGTTTTAACCTTGATGATTATGGATTACAGCTCATGGAAATAAAAAATATTAGAATAAAGAATTTATAATAGAGAAATGTCGACCTGAGAAGAACTTTAACCAGCTAATTAAGTCAAAACACCTGCAAAGGTTTTCTGAGCCTTTAATCTCTCAGTCTGGTTCAATACACACAACCACAATCATGGGGAAGATGAAAGTAAATTTTGCATTTCATTTGGAAATCAATGTGCCAGAGTCTGGAGGAAGAGTGGACGGGCACAGAATCCACTTTGCTTGAAGTCCAGTGTGAAGTTTCCACAGTCAGTGATGATTTGGGTTGCCATGTCATCTGCTGGTGTTGGTCCACTGTGTTTTCTCAAGTCGAGAGTGAATGCAGCGTCTACCAGGAGATTTTAGAGCAGTTCATGCATCCATCTGCTGATGGATGCATGAAAACTTTATGGAGATACTGATTTCCTTTTCCAGCAGGACTTGGCACCTGCCCACAGTGCCAAAACTATTAGTAACTGGTTTGCTGACCATAGTATTACTGTGCTTGATTGGCCAGCCAACTTGCCTGACCTGAACCCCCATAGAGAATCTATGAGACACCAGACCCAACAATACAGACGAGCTGAAGGCCAATATCAAAGCAACCTGGGCTTCCATAACAGCTCAGCAGTGCCACAAGCTGATTGCCTCTATGCCACGCCACATTGATGCAGTAATTTGTGCAAATGGAGCCCTGACCAAGTATTAGTGCATAAATTAACATACTTCTCAGAAGGTCGACATGTCTGTATTATAAATTCTTTATTCTAATATTTTGAGGTACTGGATTTTTGATTTCCAAGAGCTGGAAGGTGTAATCAAGATTACAAAAAAGAAACAAAAACAAAAAAAGGCTTGAAATATTTCACTTTATGTGTAATGAATCTAGAACATATGAAAGTTCCACTTTTTGTATAAAATTATAGAAAAGAATAACTTTTCCACAACATTCCACTTTTTTTTTTTTTTTTTTTTTTTTTTTTAAGATGCACCTGTATATACAGTGCCCTCCACTAATATTGACACCCTTGGAAAATATGAGCAAAGAAGGCTGTGAAAAATTATCATTTGTTTAACCTTTTGATCTTTTGTTTAAAAAATTCTCTCATGGATATGAAACAACGGCAAACAAAACACAGGTTTATGCAAAAAAAATATATATATTTCTTAAATATAGGGTGTGCAACAATTACTGGCACCCCTATGAATATGAGAAAAATATATCTGAAGTATATTCCCACTGATATTTTAAATTTTTTAGTATACCTGGGTGATTACGAAAAGGAAATTGTTCAACCATGTCTTCCTGTTTCACAGGGGTATAAATATAGGTAACACAAACGGCAAATTCCCTTAGTCATTCATAACAATGGGTAAGACCAAGGAATATAGCCGTGACGTGCGGCAAAATGTTGTTGAGCTCCACAAAATGGGAAGTGGCTATAAGAAAATAGCACAAGCATTGAAAATGCAAATTTCCACCATCAGGGCAATAATTGAAGTTCCAGTCAAATGTTATGAATCAACCTGGAATTGGAAGTTTGTCTATATTGTCTGAACGCACTGTGAAGAGGATGGTTCAAGTGGCCAAAAAATCTCCAAGGATCACAGCTGGAGAATTGCAGAAGTTAATTGTGTCTTGGGGTCA
>JANDJT010000103.1:11670967-11689866 GCA_024331685.1 Stegophilus panzeri
TGCAAAGATTTGTACATTAGCAGGAATGTAGCACAACATGGAGGTGAAAGCAGCGGTCTGTTTATTTAAATGTGAAACAGCAATAAAAATATGTTGTCCCTAAAATCAATGAATAATTGTGATAAATAATCATGATCTCAGTATTGATCAAAATAATCGGGATTATCATTTTTGGCCATAATCGTGCAGCCCTAACATCTGTACAGGGTTCAAAATAAAGTAGGTAAGAGAGAGGGGAAAATGAAAGGAAAGAGCAAGTTATAATAAGTAGACTAAGGATAGGTAATTGCAAGCTAAATAAAACTCTATATATCATAGGAAAACATCCTACAGGTTTATGCGATGAATATTAGGAGGAGGAGACAGTTAAACACCGTCTTTATGTCATGCAGGAGATATTCACAAGATAGAACAGCTCAGGAGAATTGATATAGCAGAGTACAATATTAAAAGTATAATAGAATGTGGAAATAATGATAAAGGAAGGAAATATTTGATTAATTTCCTAAGGAGGACTGGACTGCATGGACAAATTTAATTAACAAGGACTAAGTTAAAGAAAGACAGTAGGTGGCAGTAATACAACAATTTGAATGCCAACTGCCGTAAAACACCAAGGAATAAGAAGACTTTAATCCCGTACCTGATTTGCATGAAACTCTTTTCGTAATCGTAAACGAAAAACTTGGAAACGAGGGCAAAGAAAACTAAAGTGTGAATGAAAATAAAATAAAATTATGAGCAGAAACTAGCAGAAGGCGCAAGTAACAGAGTAAATTAAACAAGAAAAGCACATTTTGTTTTTAATTCTGATTATTTTGTTTTCTTTTTCTTACTTTGTTCGATTTTTTTTATTGTGTATTCAGGTCTATGATTCGCGTGTATTTTTTTTTTATTACAACCAACGATACTTGTGGTTTAAAATTGACGCCATAACATCACCGTGTACGTATAGACTGCATGCAATGTCTGTTAGCCGGTTAGCTAGCAGGGGACTTACATGCTACTTTTTGAATGACCCACACGTTGATGCCGACTTCCACACACCAGAGCACCGCCGCGACCAGGAGAGTGTACTCCGGTTTGAACAATATCAGATGTTTGTCCTGCCATATGGAGTTGACTGTAGTTTGAAATGCGGACGTGCGAGCAGTTCTCTTTTTGCCTCCTGCCATGTTTGACTATGTGACATGAGCGACACGGCCACAGCAACTGCAGGAAATATACGTTCCTGCTGCCTGACGTTTTCCACCCGTATTCTACCAAGCCGCGTGACGCTGTAAGAGGCGGGATTTGTCTAAATACGGGTAAGAAAAATAACGTATATGCAGAAGGTACGTCAATGGGGTCGCCATATTAAAAGGGGTAATTTTCCCCTAGTTGCTCTCATTGGCTTGAAATGAATTTAGAGCATAAATTTAAATTTCTCCAAAAAATGCCAATAGCTGCTCAACTCAGCTGTGAGTTTATAGTTTCGATCAAAGGTCACAATATAGTGCTGTTTGCTTTATATTTTACATGACTTAATTTTTTTTGGTAATGTTCTTAATGTTTGGTAGTATGTGTGAAATTGGGTAAGATGTGTGAATTTGTAAATGTGTACATTAACTATGTACATATACTTGTATGCCAAATAGAAAAAGACTATTAAGCTTGAAATTTAGGAAATATGCCTAAAATTTCTTATATAATAATCTCATAATGCAAAATATTAGATAATATTTTTCGTTTATTCAAGGTATATTCACTTTTTTTTAAACAGCGTACACTACCAGTTGGTTATGGCAAGCACAGTCTTTTACACGGCAGTATACTGGGGCAGGAGACACCAGCAGACTGAACAACTATTATGGAAGGTTGGACAGTTTATTGGAACTATCCAGTAGTATGACTCCTTGGAATCAGTTGAGCAGGAAAGGATGCTGGCTAAACTGCTGCTCATCATGGACTACGTTTACAAAGACAGCAGTAATCTAATTATTGACCTTATTCTGAATAAGACAAAATTCTGATTAAGGTGTTTACATGAGTTGTTTTTAGAATATTCCTTTCATATTCCCGTTTTACATGTTATAGAACATAGACCGATTAACAGCATAAGTCATTACGTCCCCGTGTCTCCCTGTCCGACGTTCCCTCCAGAATTTCACTTATCAACATACAGTTCGTCTTCGTTATGGTACCGTATACAGTTTTGGAGGTTTTTATTTTTAATTTTTACGAAAGCTTCAAGTGCAGTTAATTATTTGTCATGCTATACATGCAAACAGACGACTGCTTGAAGTCATGCAAGGTGCTAACTTGCCATCGGGAGCAACTTGGGGTTGAGTGTCTTGCCCAAGGACACTTCGGTACGTGGAGTCACGTGGGCCAGGAATCGAACCGCCAACCCTACGATTAGTGGACAACCCGCTCTACCCACTGAGCCACAGCCGCCCCCTATATAGTAAGTAAGTATGTGGTTTCGGACGCAGCCGTGCTCTTTTGTTTGCCGTGAAACGGTTGAGCACTGCCGTGTGTGTATGTGTCCTGTCACAAAATACGGTGAAAATCCCACACGACGTTAATAGTGTGATTAAGGTGTGTACATGTCTATAATCCACTTCGATAATGCAACTAAAACAGGAATACTCCACATGTCTTAATTCGATTTGTGTGTACTTCGAGTATGACTTTAGTCGGATTAAGGTCATCAGTAATCGCTGTTTACATGGTAGTTTCTTAATCAGAGTATTGTCTTAATCGGGTTAATATTGGATTATTGTCGTCCATGTAAACGTACTGATGTCTCACACCCCTTCCAGACTGATCCAGTAACCATTCAGCAAGGATACAACAAGAATACAACATTTCTGCATCCTTCAATTGCACTGTAATTATTTATATATTTGACTAATCTATTACATCATTGGCACATATTTCACTGGCCATCACTTTACTTTGATCACTTGCCTCTTTCTTCTATTATCATTATTATCACGTTCCTTATTCATTACTTATTGTGGATCACTTTATGCTTAATTATTTCATGTTTTTATTTTATTTACTTTGCTTACTGTCTGATACTATAAGTGTCCTTGTAATGTGATGCTCCTTATATTGTAAAAAAAAAAAAAAATCCCTCAAGATTCAATAAAGTACTGTATCTATCTATACATCTATGTATCTATCTATCTATAAAGACACAGTATACATGAAAATAAGACATGGAGGTAATGTGCCAGTGTGAATTCACTCTATTTGATTAATTTTTTTAAATTAGCAATTATCGCTCAAGAAAGAGTGCTGCTGTACTAAATATCAGCCTGACTGTGATTCGGCTGAAGGAACGAGGCTGCAGCAGGATTGTGAGTGTGATATTGCTTTTATACAACAGTTCTATAAACAAGAAATTAATATGCAGCAACTGACACAATATGGTCAAATATTTTGTTTATTTTTGCTCCATCAACACAAATAGTTCCCAAAAAAGTCACAGCTTGATAGTGTTGTGTTACCAGACAACTTACTGACAGCCCATAGTAAGTATAGTAAGAGTTTAAGTGTAATGAACTATTGCTAGAATTGGAAATTTATTTATTGAACATAGACAAGCGGAGTGATACAAACAGTGAAATATCCCAGTGCTGTTCTACTAAATATGAAATTATTGGACCGGAACTAGTGCTGGGCAATTATCACGATTTGAATTAATGTTTTAACATGATTTTCAAAATGTTCTAATTAAGATTGTACATGTTATATACAGTGGTGCTTGAAAGTTTATGAACCCTTTAGAATTTTCTACATATCTGCATAAATATGACCTAAAACAACATCAGATTCTAGTCCTAAAAGTAGATAAAGAGAACCCATTGAAACAAATTAGACAAAAATATTATACTTGGACATTTATGTACTGAGGAAAATTATCCAATATTACATATCTGTGAGTGGCAAAAGTATGTGAACCTCTGGGATTAGCAGTTTATTTGAAGGTGAAATTAGAGTCAGATGTTTTCAATCAATGGGATGACAATCAGGTGTGAGTGAGCACCCTGTTTTATTTAAATAAATCCTTTTAAAAAGCTGATGGTTTTAGGTCATATTTATGCAGATATATAGAAAATTCTAAGGGGTTCACAAACTTTCAAGCACCACTGTATACATATTTAAAGTTTTAATTAAACATCCATAAATGCTATTCTAGCCAATATGAAAAATACAGCTTTCTTAACTTGATAAAATCCTCCTTCAGCATGCACTTCTCCCAAACACTGCACGCTGAGATTTAAAAAAATAAATAAATAAACAATTCCAATGTAAGCAGGCAGCACTTCACCAAGGACCAAAAAAGAAGTCACTTAAATAAGTTTATGTAAAATATAATGCTGTATTACATCCTAAGCAATAATTTGCCGGTTGGAATTGCATTATTTTCAATCTCGGCATGTTTGACAGACGAACTGGGAAAATGGACGCTCTCATGTTGGGGTTTTTTTTTGTTTGTTTTTTTTTGTTTGTTTTTTTTTAGCAAAAAGCTAGGCAGCTAACTCTAATGAGTGAAGTATATTTTCTTTCTCAAACAGCGAACTGTATAGTCAGTGTTTTAGATCTAACAAGCAAATATGTCTATGTTGATTAAAGCTAATACTTGGATATACAGTATAACTCATTTAAAGGTAAGAAGTTTTACTTTGTTTATTTCTGATGCCATGCAAAGCTATGTTGGTTTGACGTCACTCAAATCTACATGAGGAAGGAATGGGAAAGGAAATAGATTCCTTCCAAGATGGCAGAACAAGTGGTTGTGCTTTAACACTACAATGTAGACGAAAGTGGTAAAATGCAAAAGAAAGTTAGTGAAATGGAGCAAAAGGTGAATGAGGAGGATCAGTATAGCCATTAGTATAATCTTCATACATACAATGGATATAAAAAGTCTACACACCCCTGTTAAAATGGTGAGTTTTTGTTTTAAAAAAATTAAACCAAGATAAATCATGTCAGAATCTTTTCTATCTTTATTGTGAAATTTTCACCTATTAATTAAAGTGAAAAACTATTAGAATCATTTGAGGAAAAAGAACAAAATATATTGGTTGCATAATATTGCACACCCCTAAACTAATACTTAATTAAGCACCTGTAGATTTTATCACAGCATTAAATGTTTTTGGATAAATGTCAATCAGTTTGGCACATCTTTACAGCAATATTTTGCCATTCTTCCTTGCAAAAGCATTCTAACTGTCAAATTGTCTGGGTATCTCCTGTGCACAGCCCTCTTCAGGTAACCCCACAAAATTTTGATTGGATTTAGGTCTGGACTCTGGCTGGGCCATCCCAAAACCTTGATCTTGTTTTGGTGAAGCCATTACTTTGTTGATCTGAAGGTTGGCTTTGGGTCAAAAGCAAGTGTTTTAGCAGAAGCCTTAATGTTTTGCACCAAAATTGTCAAACATGTCTTTTGGTATTATGGCCAAAAAGTTGGTCTCATCAGACCATAACACATTATTCCACATAGTTTTGGGAGATTGGATGTATTATTTATTTATTTATTTATTTATTTATTTAAGTTTAAAAAGGCTTCTGTCTTGCCACTCTACCTCATAACCCAGAGATATGAAGAATTAGGGAGATTGTTGTCACATGTAGGGAGCTACCAGCACTTGTCAGAAATTGCTGCAATCCTTTTAATGTTGCTGTAGGCCGCTTAGCATCCTCCCTGACCAGTTTTCTCCTGATCTTTTTATCAGTTTTGGAGGGATACTCATAGTATTGTCACTATCATGCCATATTTTCTCAACTTGTAGATTGTCTTTACAGTGTTCCATGGTATTTCCAATGCGCTGGAAATTTTTTCAACAATGAGACCCTGTTCCTGCTTTGTAAGCTCTTTGTGGCCCATGGCTATTCCAGTTGGATGTTACCAAAAAGATATCAGGAAAATCCAATCAGTCACTTTAATTGATGGCAGGTGTATACTAATTAGTTTTTAACATGAGTTTGAATGTGATTGGTTGATTCTGAACACTGCCACATTCCAAGTTATAAAATGGTGTGCACACTTATGCAACCAGGTTATTTTACATTTTGTATTTTTCCCTAAATGATTCTTATTGTTTGTCACTTTAATTAATAGGTTAAAATTTCACAATAAAGGTAGAAAAGTTTCTGATTTATCTAGGTTTAATTTTTTTTTACATCACAAAAATCTTCCATTTTAACAGGGGTGTGTAGACATTTTAAATCCACTGTATGGTGTCACCAAAGAGCAGGAGGAAAACATTGAAGTTGAAAGAGATTTGCCATGCAGCAATTCCAGGCAGTGATTGAGAGTGATTGAGAGACAATCATGGCAGCATGGTGGATCATGGTGGATGTGGCCCATCGCATTGGCAGAACGGATAGCAGATGAAAGCATCCGTTTCCACGGCCAGTGATCGTCAGATTTATGTGTAGATCAGCAAGAGATGTGTTATGGAAAGGCGCCAGGAACAATGAGTTCCTCAAGAGTATAGGGTTTCAAGTAAAGGAAGACCTGACAGCTGACAACAGGGCAATGCATGCTTGTTTGTGACCATTTGTAAGGAAGGCTAGGAAAAATGAGGAGAAGGCTTATCTGATGGGCAACAAAGCATTTGTGAATGGAAAATAAATTAAAGTAGGATGAACATTTCATTAAGGTCCATTTCTTTGCTCAGAACCAGAGATTTCTAATACTGTTTATCTTTTAGATATTGTCTATAGAATGACTGCTATTGAAGTCAGAATATTTATCTGAGTTACTGTTGAGTTAAAGTTCAATGTGTGTGACAACATATGTTCTCTAGGTACTAAGTGCACTTGAGATAAGTTAACTTACTTTATTTAGTTGTTGTTCATCAGTTTATATTTTTTTCTGTTAATGCCAGACATATAAGAAACCAATTGAAAAGGAAATCTTTATTATTGTCAAAGCAATATTTGTAGATTTTTAAAATATTTAATAGATTTTTGTTTTATTCAGGTGTCTCATGCTTGTGAAGCAGATGTGACCTTCTGGAGGAGTCAGTGGGGGAATTATATTTGGTTCTCATTTGGTAGCAACAGATCAGCAGGGGTAGTTATATTAAGAAAAAATCAAAGAAAAAGTTCACAGTAAACAAACAGATACTAAAGGTAGATGGATATTTCTACACATTAGTATAGATCTCTTTCAATTCATTGTAGTGAATGTTTATGCCACCCATTATAAGAAGAAAAATAATAATTTGTTTTTAACAGTTGGGAGTAAATTTAACCAAATTAGTTCTAAATTTCCTTGTGCTAAAACCTTAATACTGTCATTGATGAAGAAATAGACAGATGGCCTCCTGAAAACAGTGAAAGAACATTTGAATTAAAACACATATGAGCAAGATTGGATCTTTTAGATATTTGGAGATATACATACCCACACCAAAGAATGTATACATGGAGTAATAATGATTTGAATAACTTTCTCGTATTGATTTTTGGCTAATTTCAGCAGACAGTGCAGAGAACGCTGAATTATCATAAAACTTAAAACAGTATTAGCAGATCATAAGGATATAATGATTAAAATCAACAATTATGCTGCAGATCCAGTTGGTCCAAAGAAAAACTATTGAAAATTAAATAAAAACTTGTTAGAGAATTAATCATTTAAAAATAAAGCCATTGAAAGCCATTGAAATTATAGGAAAATATTGGAAATGGGTGTGCATTCTAAATAAATTTGGTCACAATTGGAAAATAATTCAATTTGAAATAAGGAGCATAGCTATAACTATGGGGGAAATTTTGCCAAAGTAAAAAGAGAAAAAGAAAATAAATTAATTGAACAATAATTAAACTGTCCAGTAAGCAACGTTTAACAAATGAAGAACTTAAACAATTGGCCTCCTTGAAATTACAATTAGACACAATATATGAAATTAAAGCTAGAGGTGCCTTTATAAGAAGTAGACAGATGTGGATGGAACAAGGTGGGGGGAAAAAAATTTCACAAATATTTACAAAAATATTCACAAAATATATATATTTTTTCATTTGGAGATAATTCACTATTCTGTATCATCTATACATAAACTCATGAGTAATAATAGTATATGTGGAAAATAAAGAAATTGCTGAATGTCACCAAGTTTTATATCATTACACTTCAGACCCTTATAATGACATAGAAACATTTATTTTTTGAGTAGAACAAAGAAAATAGATGGAGAATTAAATTATTTTGTCACAAATACATTAATTTGGAAGAGGTTAAAAATATTAGTAATATTTAATATAAGTATTATGGGTTTGAAAGATAACACATCTCCAGAAATGATGGGCTAATTAGTGAGTTTTATAAGATGTTCAGTGTTCAGTTGTCTCATTTTTAGTAGCCATGTTCAAAGAATCCCTAGTATACAGAGAATTACTTGCAACTCTTAAACAAGGTCTTATTACAATTATTCCTAAGAATAATAAGGATAAACTTTATATTGACAACTGGAGACCAATTACTCTGAATAATGATGCAAAACTGTTTGCCCTTGAAATTATTGAGGAAGAACAATCAGGGTGTATGACTGGGAAACATACCTGTAATAATACAGTGTCCTCCACTAATATTGGCACCCTTGGTAAATATGAGCAAAGAAGGTTGTGAAAATGTGTCTTTATTGTTTAACCTTTTGATATTTTGTTTCAAAAATACTCTTCTCTCATGGATATCAAACAATTGCAAACAAAACACAGGTTTATCCAAAAAAATATTTGTTAAATATATGTGTGCCACAATTATTGGGACCCTTTTTGTCAATACTTTGTGCTACCTCCCTTTGCCAAGATAACAGCTTTGAGTCTTCTCCTATAATGCCTGGTGAGGTTGGAGAATACATGGCAAGGGATCTGAGACCATTCCTCCATACAGAATCTCTTCAGATTCTTCAAATTTGAGGTCCATGCTGGTGGACTCTACTCTTCAGTTCACCTCACAGGTTTTCTATGGGTTTCAAGTCAGGACCTTGGCAGGACCTTAATTTTGTGGTCAGTAAACCATTTTTGATCGTTATCCTGCTGGAAGATCCAACCACGACCCATTTTAAGCTTTCTGGCAGAGGCAGTCGTGTTTTCATTTGATATCTGTTGATATTTGATAGAGTCCATGATGCCATGTATCCTAACAAAATGTCCAGGTCCTCTAGCAGAAAAAGCAGCCCCAAAACATTAAAGAGCCACCACAATATTTAACTGTGGACATGAGGTACTTTTCCATATAGCCAAAAAGCTCTATTTTGGTTACATCTGACTATAGAACCCGATCCTATTTGAAGTTCCAGTAGTGTCTGGCAAACTGAAGACGCTTGAGTTTGTTTTTGGATGAGAGTAGAGGCATTCTTCTTGAATCCCTTCCAAACAACTTGTGGTGATGTAGGTGACTTCAGATTGTAATTTGAGAGACTTTCTGACCCCAAGACGCAACAAAATTTTGCAATTCTCCAGCTCCTTGGAGATTTTTTGGCCACTCAAACCATCCTCTTCACAGTGCGTTTAGACAGTATAGACACACGTCCTCTTCCAGGTTGATTCATAATATTTCCAGTTGACTGGAATTTCTTAATTACTGCCCTGATGGTGGAAATGGACATTTTGCTTTTGCTATATTATTATAGCTACTTCCCATTTTGTGAAGCTAAACAACCTTTTGCTGCACATAACAGCTATATTCCTTGGTCTTACCCATTGTTATGAATGACTAAGGGAATTTGGCCTATGTGTTACCTCATATTTATACCCTGTAAAAGAGGAAGTCATGGTTGAACAATTTCCTTTTCGTAGTCACCCAGGTGTACTAAAAAATGTAAAATATCAATGGGAATATACTTCAAATATATTTCTCATATGAATTCATAGGGGTCCCAATAATTGTGGCACACATATATTTAACAAATATGTTATTTCTGGATAAACCTGTGTTGTGTTTGCAGTTGTTTGATATCCCTGAGAGCAGAGTATTTTTGTGAATTTTTTAAACAAAAGATCAAAAGGTTAAACAATAAAGCCTTCTTTGCTCATATTCACCAAGTGTGCCAATATTAGTGAAGGGCACTGTATTAGGTTAATTTTAAATATGATTTTACAAAGCATTTGATACCATGAGTCATCTGATTTATGTTTAGATGTATTTGGCATTTTGGTTTTGGAGAATACTTTTAAAAATAGTTTACACAAATTGTCAAATGGTACAACTGGTAGGTTTAAGATTAATCAATGTATACAGCAGGATAGCCCATTATCTACATTTTTGTTTTTATTAGTTACCCAAATTTTGGCAGGGTTTGAAGGTATAAATGTATTAGGAAGACTATTTATCTTTTTTTTTTCTTTTTTTTTTTAATTCAGAGGTAATAAAAGTAGTTCATTGTACTAAAGAGTTTTCTCTTCATATCAAGTCTAAATAAATCGCTGCTGTTTCCACTTAAAACGTGATTTGATCTTTTGTTGAGATGTGATTATAAAATTGATAAACTGACTGTGAAATTAGCTACATTTTATAACAAGCTTCATTATTAATAAACATATTAGGAATTTTGTGACAGGCCTAGGTGAAACAGCTACACATAAAAGCTTATTGTGCACATCTGTATTTAGGAATATAAGCTGGGTTAAAGCTTGGAGTATTTGTGAAAATACTGTTTAAATAATAAAGCAAAAAGAGGTTACATTTAAAATCTTACATGGTATATATCCAGCTAAAATGTATTAGAGAGATTTCATTTAGATATTGATTATTCCTGTGATTTTTGTTCAGTAGAAAAATAATCTATTGTCCGTCTTTGTTGTAATTGTGTATGCACAAAGATTTTTTTAGGTGAATATGGAAAAGTTGATTAGAGGACAACAGTTATTCAACAGGTATTATATTCAAGTTGAATCATTTTGTTATGTATTATTCCAATGAAAACAACATAATATAGAAATATTATAACAAATATAGCTGAAAGCAGAAATGGTGGATTCCTCCTCAATATTGCGGACCATTTCACCATTTGACATAGTAGAGAAATGTATCCCACAGATGCAACATTTCAACACATTTGGATCAATGGCAGATTTTAAGTTCATTTTTGTAGTTTTCCACAAATGAACATTGTACAGAAAAATCAGGAGTCAGTGAGAATTTTGGAGAATTACTTTGTGCTGATATAACTCTCCTTTAACATTATTTTGAATTTATTCCTGCTGTTATAACATTAATTTGATTTACTCTGTGCTGCTATAAGATTAATCTGAATGAAGTCTACTTTGGCTGGATTAAAAACAAACGGTGACATTTATTGGATGATAACGATATTGTTAAACATAATATAACAGATATTAACAAAGATAATAATTCCTTCAATATCATTGTTTTTGGAGATATGAGGCTGCCATCGCACATGATAACATACTGTAGTGTCCTCTTTCTTGTGGCACAGATCAAATCCATAGGTTAATGTTCCATTGATTATTGGGCACAAGAAATATGTGCAACAGTTTTCAATTCACCAATATGTAAATAGTTTGGCCAATTTTTATTTTATCCCTTGTTGCTTATCACCCTATTGAAAGACATGCATCCCACGCATATGTACAACAGTTCAAGTGAATTGGACCCATGGTTCATGAGGAGAAGATTTTTGTAATTTTGGACAAATGTACTGGAAAATCTATCATGGCAGACATTATGGGTCCCCATGGCTTTTTTGTTCCCCATGAGAAATAAGGCATTTATACCAATTTTCAGATATTTTGGACTTATGGGGTGGAGGGAAAATCACGTAGAATTTGGGCGTGGCCTCTATCGCCACCTATGGGCTCAAGTGGGCCATTTGTGGTGTGGAAGTTACTCGTGGCCTGTAGTATCAATGTGCCAAATTTAAAAACTTTTTATCCTTCAGATCTTGAGTTATTGGGCACTTTAGGGAGATAAGGAGAATAATAATAAATATAGCTGCAAGCAGCAATGGCAGATTCCTCCTCAATATTGCAGACAATTTCAAAATTGACATAGTACAGAAATGTATCCCACAGATGCAACATTTCAATGCATTTGGATCAATGGCAGATTTTACGTTCATTTTTATAGTTTTCCACAAATTATCATTGTAGAGAAAAATCATGAGTCAATGAGAATTTTGGAGAATTACTGATACAACGCTACTTTAATAACATTGTTTTCCCTACTGAAAAAAACAGCTAAAGCCAGCCTAGGCTGGTTGGCTGGTCTTTGCTGGTTTAAGCTGGATGTAGCTGGTTTCCCAGCCTGGCCAAATTGGTCAAGCTAGTCTCCCAGCCTGGCAAAGCTGGTGTTCAGATGTTTTTAGATGGTGGGTGGGTCAGCTGGTTTACCAGCCTGGCAAAGCTGGTGTTCAGATGGTTTACTATTCAATTCAATTCAATTTTATTTGTATAGTGCTTTTACAATAGACATTGTCTCAAAGCAGCTTTACAGAAACATATAAACACGGTATACAGATTTTAAATGTGTGAATTTATCCCAATTGAGCAAGCCGGTGGTGAAAGTGGCAAGGAAAAACTCCCTAAGATGTTGAGAGGAAGAAACCTTGAGAGGAACCAGACTCAGAAGGGAACCCATCCTCATCTGGGTAACAACAGATAGTGTAAAAAAAAAAAAGTTCATTATGGTTTTATATGAAGTCTGTTTGGCCTTAGAAGCAACCGTAGTCCCAGCAATCTGGACTTGGAGTAGATGAGAGCTCCATCCAGAGGTAGGGCATCCGAAAGTATCAGGATCTCTCGTATCTCCATAAAATCATGTGTGACGTGACAGAAGGAGAGAGGGAGAGAAGAGATTGTTAGGACTATGCTTAGCGTAACAGAAAGTCTAGTCCTGGTAGGCTTGAGTAAACAAATACATTTTAAACCTAGACTTAAACACTGAGACTGTGTCTGAGTCCCGAACACTAATTGGAAGGCTGTTCCATAACTATGGGGCTTTATAAGAGAAAGCTCCTCCCCCTGCTGTAGCCTTCGCTATTCGAGGTACTGTCAAATAGCCTGCATATTTTGATCTAAGTAGGCGTGGCAGATCATAGAAAACCAAAAAGTCGCTTAGATACTGTGGCGCGAGACCGTTTAGTGCTTTATAAGTTAATAATAGTATTTTATAATCAATGCGAGATTTCACAAGCTAGTCTCCCAGCCTGGCAAAGGTGGTGTTCAGATGGTTTTAGATGGTGGGTGGGTCAGCGGGTTTACTAGCCTGGCAAATCCTGGTGTTCAGATGGTTTTAAATGGTGGGTCAGCTGATTTCCTGGTCAAGCTGGTGTTCATCTTACCCATTTACTAATTAGATTGTTTTATTAGTTCCATCTACTGACAAGGGTAATTACAAGAGTAGTCAGGCAGGCTGGATAGCATAGCTACATCAGTAAATTCTACAACAAAATTATTAAACTGGATGCACAAATAAATTAGAACATAAAATCTGTAGCATGCTGTGAATCATACCAGATTAAAATATTGTCTGATCAAATACATTCACCATAATAATACATTGACCAAATATAGTCAGCTTTTTTAGTATGAACATTTCAGTATTCAATAGACTTGTACACAAATTACAAGTGAAACAGACATAGTCTTTACATAATAATAAATAACAACATTAGTATTATATGCAAATGTGAAGTACTTTCAGAATTGACCCCACTTATCGTTTTTTTTCCATGTCTGTTTATGTGACAAATAAAACAACTGTACAATATATTCAGTAGACACATCATGCATGATGCTTCTGGCTTTTGGAAATGTAATGAATTCTAACTTAAATTGCAACTTGCCTAGCCCCCTTAAACTTTTCATTTTATATCTCATTTTCAACCATGTAATCCTATACACATGAGTTTATTTTTCTTTAACTCCCATTCAGACAATTTTAGAGATACATATATAAAAACTGCTGAACCGATTGAGACTTAACACTTACTATTATTGGGTTTACGTATACCTTAGTTATTCCCAAACACATTCCCTTAAAACTATAAACACAAGCACCAATGCTACAATATCAATTGTGTTGTGTTGAATTATGTAAAATAAGTAAAATAAAAACTTTGTTATACAGAAGGAAAAATCACATTTATTTTTCCTCAACATCTTTTCTCTGCTCTGGCAATGTTACAGTAATTATGATAAGACAGTGGTAACCCCTAGTATGCCTTGTCTACTCCTGGCAAGTTTCCAGGTCCAAGTTCTCACAAGTCAACTACTTCCACTGTCCAAAACTAGGTTTTCCTACATATTCCACCTTCAATGGGAAGGAACATGGTTAATTACAGTAGCAGAGATCTGAAAGTGTGTGTGTGTGTGTGTGTGTGTGTGTGTGTGTGTGTGTGTGTGTGTGTGTTGTTGTTGTTGTTGGGGTGGGGGGGGGGGTGCTGTGTGAAGTGAGAAGAGAGAACAGACAGTAAGAGAAAGAAACGAAGAGCAGCTTACACTACACTACAAGATCTGCACTGTGTGATACGCCTACTCCCCCCCTCCTCATCGACATACACTCACTAAACCTCCCACAACCATACACCTACCAATACCCCACAAACCCACTCATGCCCCCACACGTTTAACACCAAACACTCACTAACTCCCCCCACACCCACCCATACATGAGACACTCACTAACACCCCCCACATCCACTCATAATACACCAGACACTCACTAACACCCCCCACACCCTCAAGACATGGTAAACAATAAAAAAGCAGCCAAGCTCTCCATTCTGATGCCTTCCAATATCTGAACTCGTCAAGTGGCCTAGGTAAGCGGGTAATGAGATGTGGAGGCTCGATTTTTCGGATGCGATTTTCTATTACCCGTACACCAGTGTACGGGTCTACCAATGTGTCTGGTCTACCAATGTAATATGGCTGGTGACTACTCTGAAGTAAAAGCTCTGTGATCTGTCTGGTTATACAAAGAAGGACAGCATGCATATAATCAGGTACAAAGCCCCATACAATAGCAAATTATGGCATGTTCATAAGTTGTGATGGACCTTTAATTCCTCTGACAGGCCTAACATCAACTAAGGCTGCCTCCATGTCTCTTATCATAGACTTTGCATCTCTGTCATTATGTCCTAAGGCTAACAGTGTACTTAATCTGTCTTATAACTAAAACACTGGGATGAAGACAGAAACCATATCCATAATACTTATTAAACTGACTGGTGTTCTGCATTGCAGGCCTTGCTTTGGAGTCTACACAACAGCAGATGCCAACAATTTTGCTATTTAGTTGAACACCATTTTTTCTCAACAACACACCTTTAGAAATGAGTGACTTTGCTTGTTCTATAAATGGTTTCAGGTAGACTTACATAGCTGGCTCTTGTGTTCCAAACCAGAGACCATCAAGGATTACATGCTTAAATCTAATTTTGGGGGCAGTTCATTCAAGTGTAGCTGTATAGGCCATATAGAAAATTTTGAAGATTTGTATACAGGGGACCCATTAGAATTAAAATTGTATGGAAAAATTGTTTAGATTTGAAAGAATTCCACCAGGTTGTGACAATTTTTCATACATAACTCCATCATAGGTATCTGAGATAATATTCTTGACACTGTGTGGCCTGTCAAATTGATAGCTGAAGTGCTCTTGAATTTCTGGATTTTCCAGAATGTTCTGAATCTCTGGTGCAATTGGCACATTGATTAAAAAACTATTATTTACTATTAAATTATTTACTATTACTATTTACTATCACTATTAAAACTATTATTTAAAGAAATGATTACACTGTGAGATTTGCAGCCTGAAAATGAAAGATGAAACTCAACTATTTCTGAGCTGTTTTTAAATACCTTATTGAACATATGTTTGGACCTTGGGATTACTTCATTACCGAAAAAGGAAATTAATAAGCTTCAGCAAGTCATCCAGTTGACAGCCAGTAATATTATATACAGCAGCATGACTCATTATCAACAGCAGAGCCTCTGCCTTTGTGATTGTTTCCTCACTTTGTTGATTTAAGAACTGTGTCCATCCCTGTGTCTGTGGCAATTTTGTGAAGTGGATTATCTGTCAGCGTTTGAACCTCACTTTCACTATTCGTGTCATCAGATCTTGTATCTTCAGAAGAATTGCCGAAAGTGGGCTCATCTAATTCATCCAATCCAAAGAAATCTGATACAAATGCACAATAGTAAGAGCAAAAATGTAAAATAATTTTGGAAGTATATTTCACTCAAATTTTAGGTTGACTACTAATTTAAGTTACACTTGTAGAGAAGGAAGGCAACCAAAATGCCCTTACTGCCAAGGCACACACAAATTTACATGCAAATCTTGTTCGTAAAATCACTGCCAAGATGAGTAACTACTGTATGAATGTATGAATTTAATTGCATTAATATCAATATCAAAAAAAGTTACCTGCAAACAAATGATGTTAGACATCAAATATTGAAGCTACCTCTGAGTCTGAAGCCAACTCATCAAGGTGGAAAAGTGTATCGCGTATGTCAGTAGATGTCTGGCATGAGTATGAGCAGGTCAAGTTTGACTCTGAAGGCTGCCCCACCTTTGAAACAATACAAAAGCCAGTATGGTGTTTATTACATTTTTATGAATGGTTTGGTGGTTGCTACTCTATAAAGTGTAGCTATGGCTGAATCTGAAGAGAATGTATTTATATCCAAAGAGGACTCGTCTGAACAGGTCTGGTCTGTGAGCAAAAGGGCTTTGTTTGTCCCTGTAATACCTTCCACCTTAAAAATCATGCACAACATGCAGTTCAAAATCTGTTACAGTGCAGAGTTTGATTAGTCAGTTGCTGGATGATTAGTTATGAAGGTATTATTGGTGCAAAACAACTGAACACCTGTGACAGTGGAATTTGTACTTGAATTTTTTTCTCTCCCACAACACAATACAGCAGTTACACCTTCTCAAATTCTTCATTGCAGGTGCACTAATGCTATTCTAGAAATTACAAATCCACTTCTACAAATAGGCCAGCAAATGAAGAAACTCATATGCTCACATTTTTGCTACAGTTGCTGCAGTGAATATGGTTTGTGCTAGAAAAATATTCAAGAAAAAAATTATCTTTGAGAAAATATTCTACAGGTGTGTAACTCTCATTGCATGAATTCACATACTAATTTGCAGATGCGCAAAATTTGTCTATGACACCACACTTTTTATAGGGGTGTGTGAATGTGTTTTCACTGCAGCAACTTTAGCAAAAATGTGAGCGTATGAGTTCCTTCATTTGTGATTTGTAGGAGGATTTGTGATTTGTAGAATAGGATTAGTGTACCTGCAATGAGGAACTTGAGAAGGTGTAACTGTTGTGTCTGAGGAAGAGAAAAAAAATCTAAAAGTTAAAATTCCACTGTCACAGGTGCTCAGCTGTTTTGCCCCAATAATACCTTCATAATTAGTCACCCACCGTGATCCATCCATAACTGATGCTATATTTGAGTCTTAAGTCAAGTCATCTAGATGCAAAGGAGTTTCAGAAGCGTACCATTCCATGTCAGAATGGGTCTAGTATGATTGTGAGCAGGTGTTTGTCCCTGATGGCTCTCCCACCTTTAAAACACTATAAGGGCTTTAAAAATCTGTAGTATTGTAACAGTGTAATGTTTATTACTCAAATTTCACAGTTATGTTCATTGCATTTTAAATTGTTAGTTGGAAAATTAATAAAAACATGTAGTTAACTCAAAAGCAGCCTTCTTCTTAAATGACTGCTTGGTTTTGACTGGTATTCTGGACACACTGCCAGGCTCTAGGCATTCTTTATTCGTTTTGGCATCTATACAGAAAATTTAACTGAATAACCTGGAACAAGTATTATAAATACAAGTTTAACAATGTAAAAAATTAGGAAGTTGTTAGTTTTAAAATTTTTAAACAGGATTGGGTGATACCTTAACAGTGAGAGTGTGGGTGGTACCCACACTGAGGGCAAAAGGAGGGCTCTCGTGCCCTTTTGAAAATAACAGTTTTTTACCTCAGACATGTTTGGGTATGTGCAATATTCGGACAGGCACAAACATATCGTTCCCACAGAAGACACAAAAAATTTTGATCCTAAAAATTATAGGTTCGATTCCCAATGCAGCCCTGTGTGTGCGGAGTTTGCATGTTCTCCCTGTGCTGCAGTGGATTCCTCCAGGTACTCTGGTTTCCCAGTCCAAAGACATGCATGGTAGGCATGTATGTCCAAAGTGTCCGTAGTGTATGAATGGGTGTGTGAATGTTTATGTGATAGGCTGCGACCTAGTAGGATAAGTGGTATAGAAAATGGATGGCTGGATGGATAAAAGCATGTGTTGTTCACAATAGAACATAGAAAACATATCAAATGTTTAAACTGAGTAAATGTACCAATTTAAGAAAAAAATAAGGTCATTTTAAATTTGATGGCGGCAATACATCTCAAAAGAGTTGGGACGGGGCAACAAAAGGCTGGAAAAGTAAATGTTATTAAAAAGAAACAGCTGGAGGAACATTTTGCAACTAATTAAAAAGAGTATCTTAGAGAGGCAGAGTCTCTCAGAAGTAAAGATGGGATGGTATCTGGATGGAAGCTTATGTTGCTCTAAAACCTGTATATACCTTTCAGCATTGATGGTGCCTTTCCAACAGGGCTGAATGATTATGGCCAAAATGATAATTCCGATTATTTTGATCAATATTGAGATCTCTACTATTTATCACAATTATTAATTGATTTTAGCGACAACATATTTTTATTGCACTTTCACATTTATTAAATTTTCTCATGCCACAATATAACACACAAGTAGGCATGAGAAAATTTGAGCTGGTCAATTATGACAGAATTTAGGAACATAGTGTGAGCCATGACAAATTAATTTACCTTCTGATAAACTAA
>JANDJT010000103.1:11708490-11723805 GCA_024331685.1 Stegophilus panzeri
GCTATACGTGCAAATAGACGACTGCTTGAAGCCATGGGCTGCGTCCGAAACCACATACTTACCTACTATATAGTAGCCGATATACATGTATTCCACCTACTATATAGTAGGTAAGTACGTGGTTTCGGACACAGCCGTGCTCTTTTGTTTACCATCAAACTGTTGAGCACTGCCGTATGTGTATGTGTCCTGTCGCAAAATGCAGTGAAAACTCCCACACGGCGTTAATAGTGTGATTAAGGTGTGTACATGTCTATAATGCACTTCGATAATGTGACTAAAATAAAAATACTCCACATGTCTTAATTCGATTTGTGTTTACTTCGAGTATGATTTTAGCTGTATTAAGGTAATCAGAAATCGCTGTTTACGTGGTAGTTTGTTAGAATATTGTCTTAATCTGGTTAATATCGGAATATTGTTGTCCCTGTAAACATACTGTGTGAATGACAGTACACCAGTGGTCTCCAACATGATGCCCGCGGGCACCTGGTAAGCCCGCATGTAGTCTGTGAGTTGCCCGCCAAGCGCGTTCTATAAATAGGCTCAATTTTATTTATTAATTTTAGGTTTTTTTAATTTATACTTACAAAAAGTGTTGTGTTAACATTTCATATAACATTAAAACATCAAATAAAATCATCATTTAAAAATGTAAATATTTAGAAGTTTACACATGTTCTTGTTAACGTACGTAGCATACGTTTCTCATGACGTAGGCTGTTCTGTGAGTTGGGGCGGTAGCGAGCTGACGGCACAAACAAGTTGAACTCAATTATATATTAAAAAAAAAAAAACAAACAACTGATTAATTATGGCTGATGGTGCACCAGGTCCTGCAAAATAGACATTACTTTAACGAGGAGTGGGAGACAGAATTTCTCTTCACAACTGTTGAAGGCAAAAGTGTATGCCTCATTTGTGGGGCTAGCATCGTGGTATCCAAGAGGCACAACACAAGACATTTTACTACAATCCACAAGACCTTCAATAGCAGTTATCCACCAGGTACATTACTTAGAAAAACAAACGTTAACGAGTTGAAAGCAACATTAAGCAGGCAGCAATCATTTATACCAGACCCGCTAAGAAGTCACAGGCTGCAACCGAAGCTTCATTTAGGGTTGCTCATTTTTTGACAAAACACAAAAAAGTGGAAGGGAGCAGTGACTGATAGTGAACACGCTGTTTAAAGATCACAAGAATGAAGATCACGTCTGCATTCTCCGACGTTCAACTCGGGGTGAACACAATTTTCTTTTAATAAAAATATGAAAACCGCTTGTGAGAAATCATTAAAAAAAACTTAATGCCAGGATATCAAGATATTTCATTTTCCCTTTGACATAATGCTGTTCATTGAAAGTTTAAAAGAAGCACCATTGTGTTTATATTTATATCAAATTATTATTTTTTTGTTTTTGTTTTTGAGTATATCAAACAAGCAGCCCTCTAGACTATTTTATGCCTTCAGGGAGCCCTCGCTCACAAAAAGGTTGGAGACCCCTGCACTACACCATTAAACCAAGATCAGCCACTAGAGGGCACAGAACCTTTAAATGTACTAACTCTCAGTTGTAAACGGAGTGTAAATTTCCATTCTGTGCACATAGAAACACATAGAAACCCCAAAAAATGTTGACACGTTCAATACTTATTCCCCCCACTGTAAATTTACCAAAGGACATGATTTATTTCAACATTTATTTCAGCTGTACATATCGTAGCCCACTTTTGAAAACTTTCCTTTGTTGACCTTGTAAAATCTTCAAATGGATCTTTAGTAGTCCAACAGTCATGGGAAATGCAGCACAACCTGCAAGTGTTTGGAGAACAAGCTACTTAAGGCTGTGTTCACATGTAATGTCTTTTTTTGAAGTGGTCAGCACCTGTTTTACATAATAATCCTATGGAGTAGAATGTGTGTTCAAAAATGCCAAACTTATTTTTGGGATGCTATGCATTGTATTTTGGAACAGCACTTTTGCTTGAAACATGAAAAAAAAAATCTGCCAGCAGTTTTCATCTGAAAAAGGCGTTACATGTGAATACAGCCTAATGTTTAGTTACCAAGCCAAATCAGATACTAATGTAGTTCAGTCAGTGTATCTTTATGTAACATCATCTAACTAGCTTTTCTGGCTAACATAACTTAATTCAGTACATGAATATCTATGTAAGTTAGCTAGGTTAGCAATTTATTTAGTTGTAAAATAGGCTATATTACTTATTTTTTCTATATCTGCTATCGCTATTGTTAACATCCACAAGAATGGTATGGGAGTCAATATCAAAAGTAACAGTCAGTATGTGGTGGCCACCAGCTGCTTTAAGTACTACAGTGCATCTCATTCTCATGGACTGCACCAGAATGGTCAGTTCTGTAAGATGTTACCCCACTTTTCCACCAAGGCATTTGCAAGTTCTCGAACACGTCTGGGGGGAACACATGGTTACATGTAATTTTCCACTGCAAGGATGATCAGCTGTCCTTCCTGTCTCCCTGTAGCACTGTCTTAGGCGTCTCACATTATGGACATTGCAGTTTATTGCTCTGGCCACATCTGCAGTCCTCATGCCTCCCTGCAGCAGGCCTATGGCATGTTCACGCAGGTGAGCAGGCATCTTTCTAGGCATCTTTCTTCTGGTGTTTTTCAGAGTCAATATAAAGGTCTCTTTAGTGTCCTAAGTTATTGTAACTGTGACCTTAGTTGCCTACCGCCTGTAAACTGTTTGTGTCTTAAGGAATGTTCTACAGGTGCATGTGTAATAATTGTTTATGGCTCATTAAACAAGCATGAAAAACATTGTTTAAACTCTTTCCTATAAAGATCTGTAAAGCTTATTTGGATTTTATATATATATCTCCAAAGTTATCAAAAAAAAAAAAAAAAAGAACATTTGGTAAATATAGGTGTGCAACAATTGATGGGACCCCTATGAATTCATATAAGAAAAATATATTTTACATATATTCCCACTGATATTTCACATTTTGTTTAGTACACTTGGGTGACAAGGAACAGGAAATTGTTCAACCATGACTTCCTGTTTCACAGGGGTATAAATATGAGGTAACACATAGGCCAAATTCCCTTACTCATTCATAACAGTGGGTAAGACCAAGGAACATACAGTTGTAATCAAAATTATTCAACCCCCACTGCAAATTAGGTTTATTGTCAAAATTTACAGACCTTCAGCTGTTTGCAATGAACAAATCAAACAAAAGCAATTGAAATAGGCCTAGTTCAACACAACGACTGCTTCAAGTGGTTTCCCCGAATTCAACTGAAAATGCAACTTATAATGATTTTTCCAGTTTCAAAATTATTCAACCCCTTCATGGCAAGCATCTTTAGTACTTAGTAGAGATCAAAATTCCCAACTCATTTATGATGGGGCTGCATGTCAGATAAAGGGCCAGGGGAGACCTCCACAGTCATTGCACAGGTGTACATTGAAATTTTGGACACTTTTCTCATTCCATCAATAGAAAATATGTTTGGTGATTATGAAGTAATTTTTCAGGATGATTGAGTGTTAAAGCCTTTCTTCAGTAAAGGCATATCAACTGAATGACATGGCCAGCAAACAGTCCAGATCTCAAGTCAAAAATATATAGTGTGAATTAAAAATATTGGTCCATGACAAAGCTCCATCCTGCAAAGCTGATCTGTCAACTATTCAAGAACGTTGGAACCAGCTTGATGGAGAATACTGTTTTTCATTAGTGAAGCTCATGCCTCAAAGAAATCAGGCCATCATTAAAGCCCAAAGAGGAGCAACAAAGTACTAATTGTGATTTTATTTTTTTATTTATTTTTTTTATGATGACATATTTGTTTCCTCAACAGTGAGTGATTCTATAATTTATTCCTCTACTTGATCTGGAAAAAAAAAATGTGCCATTAATTAAAACAGTTGAATTTGTTTCAGGTATGTTTCATGAAGCCAGAATGTTCAGCTATTAAACAAAAATTGCTTTGTGTCATATCTGTGATTTGATTATTTGCTAGGAAATAAAAAAAAAATCCAGGTGAGCATCCTCCAAGTGTGATGATTCCATAATTTTTGGCAGGAATATAAATTAATCTGAGAAACAAACTGCAGAGGATTAAGAGTATTTTATTTTTCACTGATAATGTTTATGACAAAATACACAAAACAAGTCTTAATATCCATTGCATGTTTGCTTTTTGTGTTAATTTATATTTTTAAGAAGATTTAGAATTTTTTTGGTGTTGCGTGTAACATCAGACCACTAAACATGGCCGTCCACAAACTTCATGATATTAAAGGCCTATATTGTAAAGTTAGTTTATTTATTTAATTGTTTGTCTAAATCTGATTGCTTGATCTAATGTACATGTAAATTATGTTGCCTTTTAAAAATGTTTATTCTTTGTTAAATTTGCAAATGATGGTGGTGGAAGAAGTGAACCTGTTTATTCAAGTGGAGAAGTTGATCAGAAATTTTTTATAGTTAGTTTTTTTTTTTTTAATGATATAGTGTTCTTGCACATTTTTATCTAAGAAAAGGTTTTCCTGTTCTTTTTAAATTAAATGATAATTACTGTTTTGAATGGCCTGAGATTCATGGTTGTTATTTTATGTAAACAATGGATCAACAAAAACATGGATTGTGTGCTAATTATTTATTTCTATAGACTGATTTGTTTTATTTGTTATTAATGATGCATGAATGTATGAATATTAAAAATAAATTATGAAAATTGAGGTTAAGAGAATGTTATGGGAACGTGACGGGAAAGTTCTGCAAACCAAAAACAACGGTTTTTTTGCTGTAAAGAAAATTGACTGGCTAACCAAAAATAAACCTTAAAATGTATGTTCTCGGAACGTTCTGGGAACCAAAAATGGTTAGCTGGGCAGTAATCTTTGCTTCATCTACAAGTTCAACATAAGTAAGACACTTATTTCCTAACCATATTTTCTAGCTTCGCCTGAAGGGGTCAGCCTTGCTCCATTTTCTCTCTCTCTCTTTTCATTCTCTCTCTCTCACACTGTTAAAACCCGGGTGGATGACTTCAATGTTCCGCCTGGGTTTCCTTTATGATCTCGGGATCTCCCCCATCCTACAGCAGACACAGACAAACACACACTGTTTACACTCTGCACTCTTCCTCCAGCTGCTTCCCGCCTGCACGGTGCGACAGCACCCCTGCGTAGTCTTAAACCACTCTGTTTCGTGGATATTCAGAGGATTTGGTGCTATTGCTTGAACTAGGATCGCTTCTGTCTCTGTCGTCTGTTATTCAGTTATACTCGAACTTCTGTGCCATCATGTCCGAGGTTCTGCCGTACAATGAGGGGAAGATGAGCGGCTACGGAGCGGACAACGACGTTAGCCAGATGTCCTTCAGCTGCGGGCTGCAAGACTCGAGCTCGTTTTTCGGGGCGTCGCAGGCGAAAAGACCCCCAAAACTCGGCCAGATTGGCAGAGCAAAGAGAGGTAAGGACGAGATTATTAGATAGTGTAGTTCTACGTGTTTAAACATCCATGCTTTATTATTGGACAACATTTAGACGATGGTTATTCTAAGGACCCGTTTGTATGACAGGTGACTGAAAACAGAATCTATAGTCTACATGCAACCTATACACCCTGCTTCGTCTAAATAATAAAAAGTGTTTAATTTTTATTTCCTGGAATGCGAGACAGTGCTTTTCGAGTTTTGAAACTATCACTAAAAGTCATTTCATTATAATATTTATCAAGGTTAAAAGAAATTCCTTTTAAAAGAAGAGAACAGTGTATGTAGAATTGTTTTTGTGGATTTTGTGCCTGACGCGATGGCAAACAATGGCAATATGAATCAAACCGACTGCGTAGCAATAATAACAATATTCATTTCTTTGTCTTTTTTCCTCACAGTGGTCATCGAGGACGACCGAATAGACGAGGTCTTGAAAGGAATGACAGACAAAGCGTCACCGGGCGTCTAAAGCTCCAGCGACGACTCGCAGACATTTAATTTTTTAAAACATCACCGGTTTGAAGCAGTGGTCGGCTGTGCGTGAATGAGGGAGGACGGAGAGACACGACGCGCTGCCAAAAGGCGACAGAATGGTAAACTAGAGAGAGGTTGCGACGACAAGTCTCACTTGGCATTCACCGGACATTCTACAAAATGAAAAGCCGGTTTATATTTTTTAAAATAATAATAATTAAATAAAAACATAGCCGCGCAGAAAGCCATTGACGCTGCCGCGGGTTCCCATGTGGCTCCATTAACGACCTTTGCCTTCGCTTTCCACGGTGGACGGACTTGCCATTACTTCACGATCATTTTCTTCCAAAATGCGCCGTATAAGCATTGACCTTAGAATGCGCAGGACAAAGCACATCTCAAGCTTTATTATTGTACTTGTACAGTATCTACAACTCGAAAGACTTATCTTTAAGCTTATAGCCTATACGCGCTTCAAAAGTGATAAGAGACGGGTGTAAACCAAAACAGCACCTGCGCCCCTGCTCAGTGTAGAGTGCATTCCAGCTGCTACTAGAGCTGTTTATAGTCTAAGACTAAGACACACACACACAGGATGGTGCAATGTTAATGTCTGTATTTATTCTCTTAATTTAAACTAACCGATGATGATGTAAATGTAGGCTATATCCTTCGTAGACAATTCGTGTTGATAAGAAGTATTTTTGTCCGATTTTCGTGGTGATGGCGCATGATCCCGCAATGATGGACCATGGTGGGCGTGCATTACCTTCACACAATCAAAATGACTCCAAATGAATAATAGATAACTTATAAAAAAAATGTCCCAATATAATTAAACCTCTGCAAGCAAGTTAATTTTATCTTTAAAAAAGATAAAGGGCGTTGTCCATATTTGAGTTCTGTTTCTCCACCTCTTTGCATGAACTTTTACCTTCGGTGCCAATGCAGTTGACGTCATAACTTTTATGCCGTATTCACATTACTGTGGAAAATCAACGTAGCGCATGATTTACTCACTCCAGCACTGTCGGTGGAGCTGCATCGAATTGTATGTCCAGGTTTGGAGACATGGGGTGGCAAAGGGAGGGGCAGGAGCACACTAAGGGATGTACACCACTTAGTGATGTAGCTAGAGAAAAACGTTGAATTTGTTTGATACAAAATCAGTGGCCATATAGCCTAGTGAAATGACTGTATTGGCCTTATAGTTGTATAGTTTCTACTACTGAAGGTACTTGGTTGAAATACATACACCATCACAATGATCACTTAAATCAAAATAATATAGATATGATTAATTCTGCATGAATTACAAAAGAATAAGAGATGTGACTTGAGGTCAGAATTGGTGTGGTACAATTTATTTATAGGGTGGCAAGTGCTACAGCCATGCAAATAGGTAGCTTATAAGGCTAACATTACATAGGGAACTCTAACAAGGCTACTATTATACAGACAAATACATTTTTTAAACTAACCTTCAGGTTAACTAACTACCCTTTCAGGTTGTTATGGGGTTTAATACTGTAAAAGTATCCAAAGGTTGTGTGTTATTAAAGTCAGTACACAGTGGGGTTAAAGTATATTTTTGAACCTTTGTCATCGCACTCTACCAGCACAGGGTGGGAAAAGGGATGGGGACAATATTCAATAAGGTCAATGTCCATGCAAAAAAAAAAATTCCACAATGATATGAATACAGCATCACAAAGTCAGTTTTGTATTTTTTTGCATTTAAGTATTTATTATATATAGCCTCTGCTATTTTACTGTCTTAAGATTTAACAAAAATGTTTGTATCTAGGAAAGGGATGAGACGATGGCACATCTGAAAGGGATGTAAACGTGCTTAGTATCAGACATGGGACTTCTTTTCGTCTTTCTTTCTCTCCCTTCAAAGGGATATGCCGAATGTGCTTCAGGGTTTATTTGCACAAATCAATATTACTTCTAAATAAGAAATCATATACTGTGACTTAAGCTTCATTAATTCGTTAGGAAATGCTGATTTTAGACTCTACTGCATTGTTTACGACTATCCTCAAATAACAGTGTTATTTGATGAGTTTCTGAGCTTTATATCTATGCGTTTTTTTGTTGTTGATTTTGTACCATTCTTATAAAGAAATTAATTATGGTTTGTTGTGCATGAAACCAACTTTTCAACAACTGACATCGTTTTATGAAGCAAAGAAGCAACAAAAATGTAATCGCATTCTGAGAATGATTCATTGTATATTATGATGCCACTTTCATGGTACATGGTGAATTAATAAATGGTGGAAAGAAGCATGGACTTTTCTGAATGGCTGATATTTCTCATTGTTGACAAGTACTGGACTTAGATCTAGATAAGACAGGTAATCAAATGATGCAAATCATGCAATTATCCTGCCTTAGGTGTATAAAGAGTTTGAAATAGACCCATCTGAAAACACAGAAACCAATCAAATTTAAACATCTTTCACAGCTCCTGCAGAATGGAGATTTAGGCAGTTGATAGTGGTCTGGCAAACCCAGGCTTGTCTAACCCTGTTTTTAAAGTCTCATTTATTTCAGGTTTCAAAATCTTTATTTCTTTTCATGTAATGATTTAACAAAATCAGCTTTTTTTGCACAAATCAATCTTTATACCAAGGTACACAAATAATGCAACTGGAAAAACTTACAGAATATTGAATTTTAATTTATCATCAAAAAATTTTTTTCTACTCATCAACTCTCCATTAAGCCCTTCATATGAGCTCAGTTAGGAGCAGGGAGCTGAGTAAACACAAAACTAGTACTGTGGCTGGTGGTAACAAGAGAATGCACATCTCAGCACTCACTATAATTCTCTCTCTCTGACCCTCATATCAGCTTTCCTAAGTAGATTGAACATCTTGTCCCACCTCTACCCCCTAATTCAAGGCATCAAAGCAGCCAGGTGAGTTAGTAGAGAAACCAACAGGATCAGCTGATACATAATACCTGCAGCTCACCTGATACAGTGCCAAAGCTAAGGGCTGCTGTACAGAAGATGAAAAGGCCTTTATGCAGCTTAATGAACCATCACACATCTCTGACTGCTGGACTGCTCAGCACAGGTAAAAGATTTATGAGGCAAATCAATAGCATTTGTTAGCAAATCATAGCATTTTGCCGACGTGCAGCTCAGTACTATTTTTAAATAACAAATGAATAGGCATGATTTAAGGCCAAACACAACATCTAGTTCTAAACTAGAGAAACAAATGAGATACTCTTCCACACTTGGACAGTTAAGGGGGAAATAGAGCCATGTTCATAAGGTGCTTATACTTTTCATATTGTAACTAGATCTGAAAGTTTAAAATAGTTATTCTGAAATCTGAAGATAATGTGCAATTTTAATAAAGAAAGAGAGACAGATAGATAGGGTGCCAATACTTGTAGCATTCGATAGATAGCTAGGGTGCCAATACTTGTAGAGTTGGCTGGATAGATAGGGTGCCAATACATGGAGAGTTGTATAGCTAACTAGGCTGCCAATACTTTTAGACCTGGACAGACAGGTTGCCAATACTTTGAGCTGGATAGATAGCTAGGGTGCCAAAATGTTACAGTTGGAGTTACAGGGTGCAAATACTTGTAGCATTATATAGATAGGGTGCCAATTCTTTTAGCGTTAGAAGGATAGATAGGGCACCAATACTTTTAGAGTTGGACAGATAGGGTTCTAATACTTTGAAATGGATGGATAGGGTACCAATATTTGTAGCGTTAGAGTAAGAGAGTAAAAGAGAGAGAGAGAGAGAGAGAGAGAGAGAGAGAGCGAGAGAGAGAGTGTGTTTGTTACAGGTACAATGACAGAGTGAGAGGGAGGAGAGAAGAGGACCTTCAGGCTGTGTGCACGCAGGTCTGTGTGAGTTTTGACAGTTGGACTTTGAACTCTTGAACTCAGAGCCAGGCTCTGAACATTCCGTCAATATAACTGAATGGGAGTTTTTGTGATTTTTGATTGTCTGCTACAATAAAACCGGGAATCCGATCAGTTAAGAAAAATAGAACATGACCAGTCTGAGAGGTTTGGTTGAGCGGTCTTGAGAGCTTAGGGTAGAAGGTGCCTTGGTGACCCCAATGGGTGGAAGGTCAGATCTCAGGCATGCAGAGTGGCAGAAGGGACTCTAGTTGGTTGCCCTCCCGACAGACCAGTCTATTTGGGGATTGTGCTTGGGGAGGAGATAAGTTTAAACCAGACTCATTCCCGGTGGTTACCAGAGAGGACTAGAAGCAATGGAGTGGTATGATGAGTGACTATGGCCAAGAACCTCTCATCCAGCGCACTGACCATCACAGGAGGATTCAGAGATTCCACAGGGAGGCCAGTCTGGGATGCTAACCGGAAAGGACTCGAGAACTGGGCTGAGGCTCCTTGGCCGAGCTGATGGACAACAGGAAGGCAGACGCTGGGGGGTTTGGGACCAACTGGCTCTCTCTCAGCACTGCTTCCGCATCCAGCCAGATGTCGAGGAAATCAGTGTGTCAAGAGAGTCTGACTGATCTTTCATGGACAGCTCATTCTTCAGCTGCTCGCAGAGTCCATTCACGAACACTCCCTGGAGTGCTTCCTCGTTCCACCCAGACTCGATAGCCAGGACACGGAACTCAACTGAATAGGAACTCAACCAATAGCAGATGCTTGGCTGCCTCCTTGGACAGGGTGGTTGAAAAGCCTCCAAAGCTCATCAGTGAAGGAGATGAGGGAGGACCACAGAGCTGGCTGCCTGTCCCAGATGGCAATGGCCCAGGTTAGGGCAGCTCACCCCAATAACCCCATGATGTAGGCTACCTTAGCCTCATTGGTGGCATAGCTAAAGGGATACTGGGCAAACACAAGAGAACACTTGAGCACGAAGGACCTGCACTTTCCTAAGTAACACGTGTAGGTTTCATGGTCTGAGACATAGCTTCACACTGTGGTGGACTGGGGGAGGCAACAGACTGGACCATTTGGGGACTCAACGTTGTTGAGTTGCTGGGTGAGGGGCCCAAGCTGGTCCATCATGGCGTGGTGGCTCTCAGTGAGTGTGTGGAGCTTTATGGAAATTGGCTCTGCTGAGTCCACGGTGGCCAGATCGTTCTGTTAAATTGAACCCAGAGATGAGAGGACCCAAACGCAGAACACAGACACAGGCTGAATGTTAACAGGATTTATTGTAGAAGCATGGGTGGAATGGGAATGGAGTGAGATAATGAGTCATCAGGGTCGGGATTTGAACTCGGGTCCACCGCATAAGACACGAGTGCACAGCTGAAGCGGGGAGTGAAGTTGAGAATAAGTGGGTTAGAGTGTTCGAGTGCTGAGGCTTGAACTCGTGTTGGCAGCATGAGGGCTGAGCATGGAGCAGGAGATCCACCACATGGCAGGGCTGGGCGTAACTGCAAGTGAGTTGAAAGTGAGCAGAAAGGCAGCGAGAGCAGTTAACCTGGAACACGGACAAAAAACCCAATAAGCACAGGGAAACTCTACAACAAAAATCACTAGACATAACAAGGAAAACAAAAGTGAGGAAGACCGGAAGCGTACCGTACTGAAGCCGGAACAATCAGGTGATGAGTGGCTGAAGAAACGGGGATTATATACACTGCTGATTGATGAGAACCAGGTGAGTCAATGATTCAATCCGACAGCCCGAGAGGTGGAGCACACACACATTAACAGAAACACAAGGGAGAAAAAATACTGGAAACATGGGGAAGGGAAAAACAGGGAACACGGTCTAATGCACAGGCTTCTGGTTGGATCATGACAGCACCTTTTTCCAGCCTTTAAAAATAGCTAGTAATTAGATTTCAGAGCAAAATTAAAAATAAATGATTTCTGGTTTATTAATTAATGTCACCAAGTCCTGGTGGCCAGTAGAAAATTTAAACCTCATTTACCACAGGATGTGTCTGCACACATATGCTCAGTTTCCTGAAAATAGCAAATGAAACAGTTTGTTGTTTGGTGATTAATCTATGACAGGGCTGTCTCTGTATGAATGTAAAAATGTCAAATGAGTTCAGCCTATTTTATATCCACAACACAGCATGTAGAAGTTAGGCCAGACTAGAGGAAAGAGGCAAGAAATCATAAAATGGAGGGAGACAGAGGGAAGGAGAAGAAGAATATTATCAGATTAAAAAAAAAAAAAAAAAAATTTAAAGCACCCATAATACAAAAATATTATTTTACCAAAATTATGGCAAAATTCAATAGAATTCCTACTGATATCCAAAGCTCACAAAATCTCACATGACCTTATACATTGCATTTGTACAAATCTGAAATCACATTCAGATTTCAAGGACCTGAGAATTTTCTAATCAAAAATTTTCTAATAAAACAATAAAAACACCCAGGAAACAAGCAAACAAAAAAAACATTCCATGATGTTCCATATAACATTACCATATTGAATCCCTTGTAAAAAAAAAAGCATTTAAAACAAATAGAAGTAACTATCAGAAAACCATAGGTCTTTGTTTTCTTTTGCTGAGCTCAATGTTGCAAGATTTTACAGGCCAATGTTAGTGAGGAAGTCTTCATTTTTATCTTCCTGAAATGTGACCACAGTGGGCAGGTCCTCCGTCTGGGAATGCACCCTTCTCTCCAATGCAGCATCTTCTGGGCTAAGCTCCTCCCCTTTGGTGAGGACATAAAGAAAGTAGTGGAAGCTGTCGCCGTAGTGATAATGGTTGATGGACCAGCCATACTCTTGGCGAGCATACAGTTTCTTCCGGAAGTGTGGCTGTGCAAAGGTCACTGACACAAAACGACCTCCAGGCTTTAGGACCCGACTGATCTGTAGATAAACATGTGATGGAAAAAATTGAGAGCCATCCGAAATATTTATCTACAGATATCTACATACCTATACTTATATATGTAGATATCTATACTAGACAGACAGATACACAGGCAGGCAGACAGAAAATAAAAGGAAACAGACAGCCTATACAAGAAAACTATTACCACCATACCATTCTATTAGCTTTATATAATCCATACAGAATGAGCCATTAGCACAGCTGGAGATGTTCAATCAAAATCCTATTCCACGGATAAGGAATGCAATCAGCTTGAGAGAAATTCATGATTGTATGTGTATCATACGACAATAAGATATGAATCATCTAGTGACATAAAACACTAATGGTTGAGGATAGGGACGATGAGTGTGTGCAACAGAGAGAAGAGGTGAAAAATTACACGAGACTGAAATTGGATTCCAAAACCTGGATTCCAATTAAAATAATGTCCAGAATGTTCCTGCATGCTATAAACCAATAGTAATTTTTCAGTTTTTAGGTCAGTAGATGTGCTATGCTTTGGGAGCATCTACTGTGAAATCAAAGAGGGGAAAAAAAAAAGAGTTCTTCAAACACAATTGTAATTAAAAAGTAAGAAGGTGTTGTGATTAATCAATCATTCTTTGTATTTAAGTTGGGACAGTATGGAAAATGCAAAAAAAACCAACAACCCAAAAAGTCATTTGAAAATTCAATTCACCCTGTACTATATTGAAAACACATTATTAACACATTGTTTTACTTTGTGAATTTAATTTATTTTTGAAAATATGCACTCATTTAAAATCTGATGACTGCAACACACTCCAAAAAAGTTGGGACAGTTGACTGTTTACGACTGTGTAACATCACTTTTTCTTTTAATAACACTTAAGCGTTTGGGCACTGACGATACCAGTTGGTTCATATACTATGATTGCACGACTGCCTCATCTGTTTCACATCACCTTATTATAACTTGTCACATCACTATTAGTCCTAAATTGCCCCTGTCCCAACTTTTTTGGAACATGTTGCATGCATCAATTTAAAAAAAAAAAAAAAAAAGTTTACCATCAAAAACTATGCAGTTGAATAGGTAAAATATAAAATACCTTGTCTTTTTATACGGTTTTTGTTTAAATACAAGTCAAGGTACATTTACAAATCACTCATCTTTGTTTTTATTAGCATTTTCCATGCTGAACTTTTTCGGAATTGGGGTTGTATAATGGACCACCATACTCAAGGTTAATGTATTTAAGTAAAGAACAGAAAAAAAACAACACTTTGACCTCCATTTTTCTGTAAAGCATTTAAAAGTGTGAAGACAGGAGAGGTTGGAATGGCAAGGCCAATTCTTTTGTTTTTACTATACATTATGGGCATTTGGTTTGATCAAAAGATGAATATGATCAGATGACAGATCAGAGATGACAGATCAGAATTTCAACTTTCATTTCCTGATATCTACACCTAAATGTGTTAAACTTAGAGCATGGCACCTTTTGTTTGAACCCAACCATTTTTCAAGAGATCTAAAAAATTGGAACATGTGACTGACAGGTGTTTCTTGTTGCCAAGGTGTGCCCTGTTAGATTGATTGTTTAAAAAAATTAATAGCTCAAAATGTCTACTCTTGGTTTGAGCCCTGGGTTTTGCCTGTGAAGACTGCATTTGTTGTTAAAAAAGGATAAACCAGAGATAAAGGAACATCGATCAGAGCCACTGCACAAGGATTTGGCATAGCCAGTACAACATTTTGGAATGTCCTGAAAAAGAAAGAAACCACTGGTGTGATTTCAACCCGACAGCAAACAGGTCAGCTGGTCATGAAGCAAGGTCCATAAAGACATGGTTCGCCAAGGTTGGTATTTAAGATTTTGAGTGGCCCTGACCTCAAACCCACTGAACACCTTTGGGCTGCACACTGCCAGGCCTTCTTGTCTAACATCAGAGCTCAACCTCTAATTGACTAATGCTCTTGTGGCTAAATGGGCACAGAGCCCCACAGCCATGTTGCAAAATCGGAAAACCTTCCCAGAAGAGTGGATGCTATTATAGCAGAAAAGGGGGGACCAACTCCATATTAATGCCCATGGTAATGTCGTACAATGTCAGGTTTAAAAGTTACCTCTCAAACTCCATACTGCCATCCTAAATAATATGTAGAAATACAACATCAGCCTCCAAAAAGGAAACAGCACCACAGACCACATTAATCTGTTGTTTTTTCTGGGCAACTTACAGTAATTGAGGGAAACGTGAATTATGCTGTCTATCAGAAAATCCTAACAGAGAAATGTCCGGCCTTCAGTCCGTAAGTTGAAACTGAAATGATCCAAAGCATAGGAGTAAGTCCTAGTCCTAGAAGTAAGTTAAAGACTGATCTCCAGTTATCAGAAGCGTTTGGTTGCACTTATTGCTGCTAAAGGTGGCACAACCAGCTTTTAAGTTTATGGGGCAATTACAGTGCATCCGGAAAGTATTCACAGCGCTTCACTTTTTCCACATTTTGTTATGTTACAGCCTTATTCCAAAA
>JANDJT010000103.1:11732974-11750763 GCA_024331685.1 Stegophilus panzeri
TCATTATGGGGTATTGTTTGTAGAATTTTGAGGAAAATAATGAATTTAATCCATTTTGGAATAAGGCTGTAACATAAGAAAATGTGGGAAAAGTGAAGCGCTGTGAATACTTTCCGGATGCACTGTATGCTTCAAATCTATCTCTGTTGTCATCTCTCACAGATTAAGAAGCTCTCATCCACAAACCACAGGTTGAATTACCAGTAACTTCATCTACCCTCCTCTGGTGTCTCAGTCTCAAACAGCAGTGGAAGGTGGGCTCTGGAATTGCAACTCTGCTGTAAAGAAAGCTGATTTCATCTCAGTTTTAGCTTCCCATTACTCTCTTGATTTTCTGGCACTAACTAAAACCTGGATATTTCCAAAGAACTCAGCTATACCGGCTGCTCTATCCTCTGCTTAAGCTTTCTTTCACACTCCATGAGAAGCTGGTAGGGGTGATGGTACAGGTCTGCTGTTGTCTCAGAAATGGTGCTTCACACATCTCTGTATCATCTCAACATCTCATCCTTCAAATTCCATGCAGTTACAGTTACCTCCCCGATCAACCTTCTCATTACCATCTACCATCCTCCTGGTCCCCTAGGAGACTTTCTTGAAGAAATGGACATGCTCTTTAGTCTTTTCCCTACCAACAACACCCCCTTTTTGTCCTTTGAGACTTTAAACTCTCTTCTGATAAGCTCCAGTCCTCTTGCCTTCTCCCTCTTCTGCATTTCTTCTCCTTGACACTCACCAGATGCCTTCCAACACACAAGGGAGGAAATGCCCTAGACCTGGACTTCAGATACCCGTCTCCAGCTACAGAAATCAATGCTACCCCACTCCACATCTCCGATCATCACTTGGTATCCTGAACCATCACCCTACCTATCCTGCCTAAGACCAGCTATCAATATTTCTCTCCTACTCTTTGAAACATCCACTCTGTCTCCCCTTCCTCCATAGTTTCCTGCACTCTATCATCCTTTCCGGACACTGACTCCTTTTTCTCCCTACCATTGGAGTTAGACACAGACACTGTCCTCTATGCACTTTTCTCATCCATGGACGTCCTCTGCCCTCGAGCTTCTAAAACCCAGGAAGATTTCTTCTTGCCCTTGTGGAATGGGGTAGCATTGATTTCTTGCCCTATTTCTTGGCTATTGGATGTATTATGCAGCAATCAGAGAGAATTAAGAACAGCAGAGAGAAAGTGGAAGAAATCACAACTCAACAAAGATCTTGCCTCTTACCACTCTCTCCTGTCCAGATTCTCATCTGAAGTGGCTTCTGCAAAGACTACCTTCTAAAACGAAAAGTTGGAAACTTTTGCACAAGATCCTCGCAAGCTCCTCAACATCTTTCTTCTCTACTCAACCCACTGTCTGCTCCAGCTCCATCCTCTCTGACTGCTGAAGACTTTGCCCCTTTTTATAGAGGGAAGATTGAAAAAATCTGCCAGACCTTCACTTCTACCCCAACTCCTATTCTAACACACTTAGGATTCCCCATCTCCAACACTAGCACATTTTTTTCTAATCTAGCAACAGAAGAGAGCCTGCAAGTCATCTTGTCCTGTAATCCTACCACCTGCCCATTGGATCCAATCCCCTTCACAATGCTCCAGACCATCTCAAGTCAAGTGGGTTTTTATTGTCATTCCTCTATATAGCTTGTATACATTGGAACTAAATTATGTTTCTTCAGGTCCATGGTGCAACACAGAACAGTACACAAGACTACATGAGAAGTGCAACACAATATATTCACATAACAAAACAAATACACAGGACAGTAAATACACAGGACAATAAATACACAGAACATGGACTGTAAACTGTAAGCTATTGTGTAATGTAGTAGTACAGCAGCAATACTGGCAGCAAAAACAAGTCCCATTATACAAAGTGACTGATGCAGCTATGTAAAGTGCAGTGTGCAGTAATACTGAGTCTTACTGGGTTAGTGCATGTGCAGTGGTATGAGTCTTACTGGGTTAGGTGTTTGAGCGTTGGGAGACAGCAGGGTGTTGAGTAATCTGACTGCCTCAGGGAAGAAACTGTTGTGGAGTCTGCTGGTGGTGGCACGAATGCTCCTAACCTTCTGCCAGATGGCAGGAGGGTGAGTAGTCCATGAGAGGGGTGAGAGGGGTCGTCCACAATATTGGTGGCTTTGCGGATGCAGCGGTTGTTGAAAGAGGTGGCGATAGTGGGTAGAGAGACCCCGATGATCTTTTCAGCTGTCCTCACAATTCGCTTTAGGGTCTTGTGGTCAGAGGCTGTGCAGTTCCCGTACCACGCAGTGAGACAGCTGGAAAGGACGCTCTCTATAGTTCCTCTGTAGAAGGAGGTGAAGATGGGAGGGGGAAGTTTGCCTCTCTTCAGCCTCCGCAGGAAGTGGAGGCACTGCTGGGCCTCCTTGACTAGGCAGGTGGTGTTGAGAGTCCAGGAGAGGTCCTCAGTTATGTGCACACCAAGAAACATGGAGCTTTTGACTCTCTCCAGGTGTTACATTGATGTGCAGTGGTGAGTGGTCCACTTGGGTTCTCCAGAAGTCGACAACCATCTCTTTAGTATTATCAACATTAAGAGATAGATTGTTGTCTCTACACCATTGTGCATGCTGGTTCACCTCCTCCCTGTATGCTGACTCATCATTGTTGCTGATGAGGCCCTTGACTGTAGTGTCATCAGCAAAACTTTGCAGAACAGTCATGGGTCAGCAGGGTACAAAGCAGTGGACTGAGCACACAGCCCTGGGGGGCACCAGTGTTCAGTGTGGTGGTGCTAGAGGTGGAGTTGCCAATCCGGTCAGAGGTCAATCCAGACAGACTGGGCTCTCCCAGTCAGAAAGTCCAGGATCCAGTTGCAGAAGGAAGTGTTTAAACCCAGCAGGCTCAGCTTTGTTGTTAGCTGTTGTGGAATGATTGTGTTGAATGCTGAAGTCTAAAACTGAAGTCTATAAACAGCATCCTTATGTAACTATGTCCTTTTTGTCTAAATGGGTCAGTGACAGATGGCTCTGATAGCCCAGGAAAGATTGGCCCTTGCTGTGCAGAAGGCTGCCTTGTCGACAGACCTGAAGGCAGTGTCTCTGGTTTTTAACAACAAGCGCACTTCAGCAGTCATCCATGGTTTCTGGTTTGCATGTGTGGTGATAGACTTGAAGGAAGTTACATCATCTATGCATTTGCTGATGTAGCCAGTCACTGATGCTGTGTATTGCTCCAAGTCTGTGTTGTTATGGTATGTAGCAGCCTCTCTGAATTCCAGTCTGTGTGCTCAAAACAGTCATGAAGTGCTGAGATGGCTCCCCCAGACCAGGTTCTCACCTGTTTCAAAATTGGTTTGGCACATTTCAGAAGTGGTCTGTATGCTGGGATCAGCATAACAGAGATGTGGTCCGAGCCGCTGAGGTGAGGGTGGGGTGCAGCCTTGTAAGCACAGTGAATGTTGGTGTAAACAAGGTATAGTATTTGTATCATGGGTTGCAAAATCAACATGTTGGTGGAATTTTGGCAGCAGTGATTTCAGATTTGCATGAATAAAATCTCCAGCGACAGTGAAAATCCATCTTGTTGCACTGTCTAAGTTACTGATAGAGTTCACATAGTGCTTCCCTAGCATTAGCGCCGAGTGGAATGTACACTGTGACAATGAGCATGGTGCTAAACTCTCTGAGCAGGTAATATGGTCTGCATTTCACAGTCATGAACTCCACCAGAACAAAGAGTAGCTTGAAACCAGAACGGCATTCCTGCACCATTCAATGTTTATGTAAACACACAGACCACCGCTGCAAGACAGTGCTCCTATCGATGTATGGTTAGCCTGGCTAGCTGAATGGCTGCATCCAGAATGCAAAAACACAGCAGTCCCTGATTTCATGCTGGGTGGTTAGCTGTAGACTGAGTAAGTTCAGTTTATTGTACAGCCGGATGGCTAGGGTTAGCCTTTAGCCTAGCATGGATGCCAGCTTGGTTATCACACTTCTGCTGCCTCTCATGCTGTTTCTGGCACCCTCTCTTCCGGCCAGTGGCATCAGGCAATACCGCAGTCCCAGAGCCTGGTCCACGTAGTAGCCCAAAGTCACATAGCTCATCTTGCAGTCCATTGGTTATTCCTCCTGAGCTTTGTTCTCCAATGTTCAGCAGAATTTGGTGATGATAGACATGTACATCAATGCTTGCACAAAGTTATCCAATTGGTGTAAGCAACACATAACGTGTACCATATTAATGGACACAGTACCCAGACTAAGGGCCAGTACCTTCCTTCTCCTGGTCCATTTTTAAAGATTGTTACATTGGTGCTGAAACCCAAGAAGGAGGAACACGCTGTCAGAGAGCCCTCGCCGCTGTGGGAGGATCGCAGCACCAAGGAAGGTGAGGCTCTGTAAGGTGCTGGAGCGGTTGCTAGAGGAAGACGGAGGAGTTGCTGCCGGCCGCCGGGAGGCGGAGGAACAACTGCCATCTGCCTGAAAGTTGAGGAGTGGTTGCCACCCACCAGGGGACGAAGGACCCACTGGTGTCTGCCGGGGAGTTACTTGCTCCTTCTCTCTCCGCTCTTCCTCCTCTCATCTTTCCTTTCCCTCCCAGGATGCGGGGCCAGCCAGCTAAAGGACTTAGATGGAAGGATAGCACCGCTCATCCCGAAGGGGGCGGGGGAATGTCAGCCCGGAGGCATGAATCTGGCTGTGTGGAGTGTGACGAGGTGGAGGGAGGGGCCAGGCTGTGAGGACACACGCCTGGTACTGTCAAGTTTATGTCAATGTCAGGTTTATTTATATAGCACCATTAAAAACAACATAGGTTGACCAAAGTGCGTTACAGCAGTAATTACAAACGCTAAAATAGAAATAAAATGAAAATAAGAGATCATAGTTTCAAGAGAAATCCTAATGTTGTAACTGTCATTACAGAAACATATAACAAATTTAAACCGATTTCTACGACTGATCAAATACGAAGGAGAAGAAATAAGTTTTTACTTGGATTTAAAAATAGTTAAAGTAGGAGTTCTAATATGTAGAGACAGGTTATTCCAAATACTTGCTTGCTTTGGCCTGCCACAGCGAAAGCACAATCACCAGTAAGCTTCAAAAGACCTGAGAGTTCTAGAGGGGTTATGAAAGGATAGGAGCTCCATAAGGTACAGAGGAGATAGATTGTTAAAAGATTTTTAAACTAGTAGGAGTGTTTTGAAATCAATTCTGTAGCACACCGGTAGCCAGTGTAGTGAAGCAAGAATAGGAGTGTTGTGTTCGCGCTTCTGTGTACCAATCAAGAGTCTGGTGGCAGCATTCTGGACTAACTGTAATCGAGCCATAGATGTCTGATTAATACCAGTGTAAAAAGAGTTGAAGTAATCCAGATGAGAAGAGATAAAAGCATGAGTCACTTTTTGAAGATCCTTAAAAGACAGAAAAAACTTGACCTTAGCTAAATACTTAGACTTGATCTGACAACCGCATTAATCTGATCACTATCCAGTAAAAAGCTGAGATTTTTAACTTGTGGTTTAATATAGGATGCAAATTGAGCCATGTTAGGTATTAAATTTGGTGCGGTGGACGCCGGACCAAAAATAGCAATCACAGTCTTACTCTCATTTAAGAGTATGAAATTTGAAGACAGCCATGATGCTGGTTCTTTTAGGCAAGTCTGAAGTGGTTCAATAGTGTTTGAGTCTGCAGATTTCAGAGGCGAGTAGATTTGGATATCGTCAGCATAAAGGTGCATTCACGCATACGGTGACTCACAATGACAAAGCAACCGGAGACCATTCATTTTCAATGAGAGCTGGTGACTTCCGGCAGCATGAGCGACAGTGACCCTTGGTTACTAGATGTGGGCGTGTCCAGGGATGCAACAAAGTTGAGAAAAGTTCAACTTTATGCAAATTTGGAGCGACTTGGTGTAGCAACTACCAATGGGAGTGAAGACAGTAGAGCACACATGATCCATAGCCACCCATGCTCGCTAGCAGAAACAGCACCATTGCGGCAATAGCAAATTTGCTGAGCTTAGCTCAGCTAAATTTTTTAGAATAATAATGAAACACTCTGCAACTTTTTTTTGCAATCGAGCATCCCAGTGTAGCTCCTATCTTGGGTGAAGTGTCCTGCTTGTTTGTTGTCAAAAGTGGAATGCTAGTTGCACCACCCATGTTACTATAGCAACCAGTAGTATGAACGCCTACTGGCGACTTCATAGTACAGCAACTGGTGACTTGCAGCAAAATCGCTGTAAGTGCGAACGTAGTTTAACAGTGAAAACACACCCCATGTCTCTTAAAGATACCTATAGGGAGTACATAAAGGGAAAATAAAGCTGGGGCAAGAATGGAGCCCTGCGGCACTCCACATGTGAGATGGGCTGAGGAGGAGGTGAAATTTGCAATGCTAATAGAAAAGCTTCTGTTAGTCAAGTAAGATTTGAACCAACTGAGAACATTGCCCTGAATTCCCACACGGTGCTCCAAATGAGTGATGAGAGTGGAATGATTATCAGTGTCAAACACTGCATTAAGGTCTAGAACTATAAGAATCACAGAGTCACCAGAATCAACAGATAAATAGATATCATTTAAGACCCTGAGCATGGCAATTTATGTACTGTGACGTGCTCTAAAACCAGACTGAAATGTTTCAAAAATAGATTTAGTGCTCAGAAATTCTTGCAGTTGCATAAATACAACTTTTTCCAGAATTTTTTAGATGAAAGGCAACTTCAATATGGGTCTAAAATTAGCTAAGACAGAGGGGTCAAGATCTGTTTTTTTAGGAAAGGCACAACTGTAGCATGTTTCAAAATGGTCAGGGTCAGTTCCAGTAGCAAGGCATTTATTCATAATAGAGCGAATGTTAGGCCCAACAGTTTCTACGGTCTGTTTAAGAAAGCATGTAGGAATGAGGAGAAGTAGTAGGCTTTAAATTACCAATAATTTTGTAAAGTGAGGAGAGACTTCCTCCAAGCAACTTCACAAAATTAGGCAATATAGTGTGAAATGTAACATTTGCAGCCTTTATAACAAAGAAGTTAAGAAAGTTTTCACATTTTCAAGTTTTGTTGTTGGATACAGATCTGGAAAAACAAAAGCAGAAGGAATGATAACAGCATTGATGGTAGAAAAAATAAACCTTGATTTGTGATAGTTTTTTTTTTGCAATAATTTCATATACATATTCACCGCTTTCTGGAACTTTGTTAAAACATTCCTAAGAATAGGAAACCTGCAATTTGTCTTTCTTCCATTTTCGTTCTACTCTCCTACAGATCTTGATCTCTCTGACATCAGCAACTACCAAACAGCATCAAAACTCTACTTTCTTTCTGAAATCCTCAAAAGCACTGTCTACGAAAAGCTGTCTATCTATCTCTCACAGAACAACCTCCAAGATCCTAATCAGTCTGGCTTCAAAATGTCACATTCCACAGAGAATGCCCTTTTGGCCATCATTGAAAAGCTACATGTTGCTAGATCAGCCAAACTGGCATCAGTCCTCATCTTCCTCAACCTTTCAGCAGCATTTGACACAGTCAACCACAAGACTTTCTTGTCCACCATCATATGTCTTGGAATTCATGGCGCAGCATGGCAAATGCTTCCTACCTGGAAGGTCTGTCATATCAGGCGACATGGATGCAATCCACATCTGCTCCATGCAGACTCTCCACTGGTATCCCACAAGGCTCAGTACTTGGTCCTCTTCTGTTCTTCCTCTATACTCGACCTGTTGGTGAGGTCATATCCTCACAGGGTTCTCATACCACTGCTATGCAGATGACACTCAACTAATCCTCTCCTTCCCTCCTTCAGACACTTTCCGCTCAGATCTGCCATGTCTGCCAGACATCTCATCAAGGAATGCAGGTTATCAACTGAAACTTAATCCCAGAAAAACTGAACTGCTGTTCATCCCAGGTGATTCATCACCATGTCAGGATTTTGCGATCTCACCTCCAGTCTCTGCACGCAACCTTGAAGTAACCATGGACAATCATGTCCTTTTCTTATCACATTGCTAATCTGACACGCTCATGTCGATTTCTTCTTTACAACATAAGAAGGATTTGTCCATTTCTATCCACACAGGCCACTCAGGTGCTTGTTCTGTCCCTTGTCATTTTGAGATTAGACTACTGCTACTCGCTTCTGGCAGGTCTGCATCTGAGTGGCATGCACCCTCCGCAACTGATCCAGAATACAGCTGCAATACTTTTTTTCAACCTTCCCAAGTTCTCCCACCCCACTGCAACACTCCTTCCACTGGCTTCCTTTAGCTGCTCGCATCAGATTTAAAACACTGATACTTTCCTACAAAGCAAAAAACAGACCAGCACCCACTTACCTCAAAGCACTTATCACACCTCACACTGTACCACGCTCTGTCCGATCCTCTAGCACTGCTTGACTGATTCCACATTCTCTCAGGTTACAAGGAAGGCATGAATCAAGACTTTTCTCTGTTCTGCCACCTAGGTGGTGGAATGAACTTCCCATAGATGCCCGAACAGCTGAGTCACTGGCAGTCTTCAAATGATGTCTAAAGACCTACCTCTTCCTGAAGTACTTAGAAATTAGCACTTTAAAAAATTGTGTTGTTTGTGTGCTTTTCTTACTATATTATCTCCCCAACAGAGTTTTTAGACTGATGGTATTTCTTAGTTCATGACCTAGTGAACCAGTGTCAGGATGTATTTATTGATAGAAACTTTAAAGCACTTCTGTAAGTTGCTCTGGATAAGGGTGTCTGCCAAATGCCATAAATGTAAATGATCAGTTAAATTGGTATTTTGTGAGGGGGATGCAGAAAATCAATTCTTGCGACCGTCCTGCAAAATGCTGATGGCTAATTACCTTACTGTAATGACTGTTGAAAAAATGGTGAAGCCTCTCAATCTAAACTTTAAATTAGTCTAAACTTTCTATCGATTCTTTTCCCATTTTTTTGTTTCTCACTTGAAAAGAATCTTTAAAAAAAAAAATCATCTACTTGACCAACATGGATGTGTTGACGACTATCATAATTCAGGCTGCGCAACTAAACATCAATAACTTTCTAACATTTTGCAATATATTTTAACTTTTTGTTAATTCATGAATCGTGAATTTGTGTGTGTGTGTGTGTGTGTGTGTGTGTGTGTGTGTGTGAGTGAGTGAGTGAGAGAGAGACTGTGTTTTGTATTAATACATGTGTATAAATAGGGAGAGAATTAGAAAGTTCCCTTGCACTCATAAAAGGCTGCTGTAATACTGTGTCACCGCAACTGCTAGAAAATGGGCCAAAGTGCATGCGTCTGTGTGTGTATCCCAGGTGACAAAAGTAGTAGTCAGGGATCTGCCAGACACACTGGGTATATCGGCCAGTGTGTGTGTAAGAAAGAGAAACTAGTTATATAGGCCAGCAGTGGAAATACATTACGGTATAGTCATTGTCATGGATATTCCTGTAGTAACCATACCAACGCACTTCTAATATTATAGAAAGTAACAACTTTGTCATCAAATCTACCTAATTTTGATAAAAAAAAATTATTAGAAAGTACTATAATACTTATTATTCACAACACAATTACAGACAGGTGCCAACTTAAAGGGTCATGAAACACTAAACTATATCTGAGATTTTAAGAGTTGTTTGTATTACACATCAAAAAAGACAATATTAGCATCCGTTAATTAGGGCCCAAGCCCTGAAAGGGCGAGGGCCCTATTGTTTTCTTTAGGATTATTAGGGCCCAAGCACCGGTGTAAGGTGTGCTAAATTGTGAACAGATATTGGATATCTTGAACAGTGCTGCCATGGTGAGAGATTAAAGTAATGACAAAAAGGGAAACAGAAAGAATCTCATATCTTCTAAAAAATAAATTATACAAAATTTATTTCTATATAAAATATTACATAACATATTATTAGAAATAAACATATTGTATTCTATTTTTTCAATTAAAGAAGTATGTGTAAGTTATAAATAGGCAGATTAGTGCTATCTGGTTGAAAGAAAGAAATCACTAGGGATGAAACGTTTACCGGTTTCATAATAAACCACGGTAAAATTCCCCGATGGTTAGTATTACCGTGTCACATTTAATTATCATTAAAACTGTGCGCGATTATCATGATTTGTAAAACTCGCGATAAATGCTGTCCACATACACCCAGCATGAGTCAGACAGTGGTGCAGTGTGAAAACGGATGCTACAATTAAAAACTGAATGTGTCTGCTCAATTCAGCATGAGCCGAATGAGTCACAGCACAGAACAACAGGAGTCAGATTTCATTTATCACGTGACGAGAGTGAGGCAAGCTGACTGACAAGACGATGGCAGAAGATTTGGTTTACTATAAGTGAGTTTGTCATTGTACTGTTTTGCTGTTGTGTTTTTCATTAAGAATAATAATGAACCCACCATTCAAGCAGTTGCCGCCCCAAATTGCACCAAATTCGAAAGTGTGCGCCACCACACATGTATTCATAAGCAATTTAAAAGTGAAGGGTAAAAGAGGGATAAAAAGCCAACAATGTGCCAAAGCCCCCTTTCGCAGCAACTTTCTTCTGGCATGCTCTGCAGACAGGATTCCCATCTTCAATTAAGTTTCCCTCAGCATTTTTATAAAATCAAAAATATGTACACAATTCAGATTTGGTTCTCTTGGAAGTAGGGATGTCACAATACCAAAAATCTAGTAGTCGGTACCGTTACCACCAAAAGTACATGATACTCGATACCAAAGTCGGTACCATAAAAATAAAATTTTAAAAAATAAAATTAAAAACTCTCCTGGAGGACATCCTCTTATGGCTGATACTGGCAAAGAGAGAGAGGGGCGGGGGGGTGTTTTAGTTATCAAGCACTGTCTGACAATGACTAATAAAACAGTGGAGACTACAAGTGCTAAGGTGCACTCCTAAACACTCACGCACGCACGCACGCACACGCACACACACACACACACACACACCCTTATATACCCTGAATACAAGCATTAGTTTAAATTTACTGATATGGTGGCAGGCCAAAAAGATTTATTAAAACCATTAACATTTCAATAATTATTTGTGACATTAGGCTACATCTAGCTGACAGGACACGGGCTGAATGGTGATGCATGGTGGGCCATTAGGAGGTAGTTTATAACGTTGCAATAGGTTAGCGTCATTAACAAATAATTGTCTATCGCAAATATTACATGGAGTGTAACGTTAGCTGGTTTCACGGCCACAATGCCAGCTGCCTCAGACAAACATAATATAGGACCATCTTTCAGGTGCTTCGCCAAATTCCAGGTGTTTCCTTGCTTTGTTTGAAATGAACGATAGCATCGGTTGCACACCGGCTTCAGAGCATCAATTATATGTTTGTTGTCATCCGCCTCGAGTGCGAAGTATTTCCATTTTTTACTTGTACCAGCTTTCCTCTCAACGAGTCAGGGCGGAGCTAAACTTCTGTAGTGTGCTTGTAGGCGTTCTTCTTCTTCTTTACCTCTTTTGGACCAACTAAAACACTTACATGTATTTTCTGCCCCCATCAGTTCCGGAAGAATTGCAACCTTCATTACCAACGGTATTTTCTGCTACTGCAGAAACGTTTTAAGAACGTCATGTTTTAAGAATGTTGGTACCAACTTGGTACCGAAGTATCGGTTCTCGTGACATACCTACTTGGAAGGTTGGAAAATCTCTCGAGCACTGTCACTGCATTCTGCCATGTTCTCTAACTGAACTAAATGATCGCAGCAAGCCTAGTGACAACCATCAATCACTTTATAGTCAAATATAAAACGATATTAAATGATTTCATTTAAATGATTTCAGTGTGTGTATCAGTACTTTTTGTACATTTTCAGCACATTTTAACAATACCATGATAATACTGATAACCGTGACAGTTTTGGTCACGATAATAGTTATATGAACTTTTCATACCATCACATTTCTAGAAATAACTATAATCATAATATATACTTAGCATAACCACTAGATGACAGTATAGGCCTATTTGTAAACAAAGTTGAGAAAAGTTGTTGCTGAGAACACTGTTTTCAGGTATAATTATGTTTAGTAGGTATTGCACTTGGATGTATATTTAGACATGATTGAAGACTAATTTCTGTCACAGTATAGATCATTTTTGTTTGTTTAAAATGTTGAATCTTCTGGCTCAACTAACTGGTAAACAGTCTGAGCATTTGATAGCACTCTGCCTCTCACTCTGCCTCTCTCTCTCTGTATGTGTGTTTGTGTGTGGTGTGTCAGTTACACAGTTAAATCAGTTTAGAGCAGAGGTTCCCAAACTTTTTACAGTGGTGTACCACTGTACCTCAATTCAAATAGTCATGTTAGTACTTTTCCCATGGACAACCATCGCACGTAAGTATGGAGTAACAGCGTGATGTGGTCGCTGCCCATTTCATTGCACAATGCAGAAAACAAAGAGAATTCAAGGGTCTTGCTTTAACAAAGTTAACAATTCTTACAGCATTGTCCAAAACTTCCTTCAGACGGTCAGGCATTCCTTTGGTGGCCAGCGCCTCTCTGTGGATGCTGTAGTGGAACCAAGCCACACAGTGCGCAACTGCTTGCATGTGTTTTACCACTCCACTATACTTCCCTGTCATGGCTTTCGCTTCATCAGTACAGATGCCAACACATTTTGTCCATGAATGTCCATGTGACATTAGAAATAATATCCAAGACATTAAAAATTTCCTCCCCAGTTGCCTTGGTTTCCAACAGTCTGCAGAAAAGTACATCTTCCACAGTTGTGTCATTGTATATGTACCAGACATATCCCAGCAGTTGCGCTAAAACAACTACATCAGTTGATTCATCAATCTGCAAAGCGTAGAATTCGCTGGCTTCTATGCGAAGCAATAGTTGTTTTAAAACGTCTTCTGCCATATCAGTGATGCGACGTGAAACTGTGTTGTCTGATGATGGAATCCTCTGAATTAATTTTTTTTTTGGCCTTTTCCACAAGCATTACACCAGTTATATCAGCCGCAGTAGGAAGAATTAAGTCCTCCACAATAGTATGGGGTTTGCCCGTCTTAGCCACTCTGTAACTCACCATGTAGGATGCTTCCAGACCCTTCCTATTTAGGTTTTCTGGTGCTGTTATAAGAGCCTTACTACTCCCGAGTTGTCTTAAATGTCTTTCAAAAAACTCTCTAGGTTTATTTTTCACAGTAGCATGCTTTGTTTCTAAATGTCTGCACAGAAATGCTGGTTTCATGCAGTTATGAGAGAGTACTTTTGCACATATAACACACTGTGCCTGGGGATTTTCTTCACTGCCAATGTAAAGCCCAAAGAAATATATTTCTCATCATATCTGCATCTCTTTGATGGTTTTTCTGCGAATTGTTGGTGAAGAAGAGGTGGCGTTTCGAATTCAGATACATCGCTGTCTGTATCAGCGTGAACTGGGCTAGCAACAGTGGGTACACTTACGTTTTCTATGGATGCACTGTTAGAGCAACCTGGGCTACTGTTGTCAGAGGACTGTGGAAGTAGAGGTGTTTGCTGTGGTTGCAGGCCGAGTTCTTTGTAGCCACTTCTCCATTTTAATGTTACAAGCTATTACTTTGCTTCATCACAGAGCTGTGTGCTGGCGATAAATGACCTGCGGTAAGATGCACACTGATGCATGACTGTTGAGTGGATGCAGTTTTGACCACGAAAGATAAGATAATTTGATTGGATGTCATGTATTCGACTTTATAACATTGCAATTTTACTGTTTGTACATTAGAGTTTATTTTTTGACCGTAAGAGGCATAATTAAATGAACAGTAAATCTCAGCATTTTGCTCCCGTACCCCCTACGTCACCTCACGTACCCCAGTTTGGGAACCACTGGTTTAGAGTTTAACCCTTTCGTTGCTGTGTGCTTTGGCCTGCATTAAAGGATAAGAAATCTCTTAGGCCTTGTCTTTTTCTATAAGTTTGAATAACAAAACAAAGGCATAGAACCAGTTAATTTGTATGGCACTGACAACATAGTTTTATATAATTAGTTTAATAATTAGGTTAATAAAAATATTTAAAAAAAAAAAAAAAAAAAAAAAAAAAAGACCTTGAGATAAATACTAGATTTCTGGAATTACAAAATTTTGAGCTGCATAATTTCACACTCATTAGATACTGACCTATGACATCCCATGACATGGAATTTATCTAAATTTAAATGATCTCATGGATGTGGCTGTTGTGGTTCGTGGTCATAGTGGCATCAGCTGGCTGCAGTAAATGCGGCATATTCAAACGATTTTGACATAGTTCTTTTACATTTACCCACTTTAAATGCACACTGCCCGCCATGCACAGTTGCCTTAAAGCCACCAGGGTGGCTTGGCACCAGGGCATGGGCCCATCATCACTGCTTGCAGCTATATTTTTAATTGTAAGAGAAAACTGGTTAATTTTTAGCTTTTTTCCACTATTTTCATCTTCCAGGTTTAACATTGTGTACTATAGTACTTCGATGACACGTCTGTGTCTCATAATTATTCATGAGACTGCATGTTCTTATCCTATGAGAAGACGCTGTCTCTTAATTATTCATGAAAGCACATGGTGCTTTCCTATGACAGATGTGTCAAACTGTAAGAACATGTAGTAGATGAGAGGCATTCATGGGTTGCAAGTGTTTGTTTCAGGGGTGTAAAATTTCGAGTGTGTTGCATGGCTTTCCCCGTAATGCTGCCAGGGCTAGACGCTGGCTGCGGGCGGTTGGTTGGACATCAACTACCAATGCATCGAAATTGTTTGTGTGTAGCAAGCATTTTTCTCGGGAGAGCTATGAGAATTGGAGAAAGGTGGACTTCGGCCTTTCTCATGAAAGCAATTTGTGTCTAGACAAAAGATGTGGTACCAAGTCCCCAGGACTTTTACATCCCTTCAAAGCTGGTATGTGTCTACATTTTAATCATAACAATTATACTTGCCTTTTGCACTAATTAACTGCTTAAAGCTCCACAGCCCGCCGGCAGGTCATCGCGTTGTTAAGTACAAAACTATGCTATGTTCACAGCTTCTGTGTGTACAGAGGTACTCATGTGATATATTTTTGGAAAGCTAAGATTCTTCTGATTAGATTGATACAAACTATTTGAAGATACAATCACAGCAGCAGCTACAATCAATGTCTGTGTCAGACTACCAACATACAAACACAGACTTACAAAACTGAGGCAACTCACTTATGAAGCCTCATAGTAGTCCACTGATCGATAAAATCCCAACAAAAACAGTCTTGTTACACTGGCAAAGGTCCAAACGATCCAATCAAGTAAGTCCAAAACACATTATTACATCAATAAATTCCCATGGACTGTATCATTTCAAATTACCAGCAGATGTGCCTAAACTTTCACGTATTCTCCATGATAACTTCTGTTCACTTATCTTATCTTTTGACTTCAAAATGGCCGCAGAACTCTGACCTTTCAATTTACACCTCATTTGAACCAATAGGAGCTTCCATGTCCTGTTCATAGCCTTCAATATCCAATGAGAGTACATGTTGATGGGAAGTGCCTTCCCCTTTCCTTCATGAAAAGCTTGAGCCTATTGTAACCGATTGTGTAGATGACTGGTTTTGGTCTTCTCTGATTAGCTAGCTACCATTCCGACACTTCTCCCATCCATGCTGCCCCTGGTCCATCCATGTTTGTAGGATACATGGCATCATGGACTCTATCAAATATTAACAGATATTACATGAAAACCTGACTGCCTGTGCCAGAAAGATTAAAATGGGCCATGGTTGGATCTTCCAGCAGGACAATGATCCAAAACATACATCAAAATCAAAACAAAAATGGTTTACTGACCACAAAATAAAGGTCCTCCCATGGCCACCCCAGTCCAAAGACTTGAACCTCATAGAAAACCTGTCGGTTGAACTAAAGAAGAGAGTCTACCAGCGTGGACCTCAAAATCTGAAGGATCTGGAGAGATTCTGAATGGAGGAATGGTCTCGGATCCCTTGCTATGTTTTCTGCAACCTCATCAGGCATTATAGAAGAAGATTCAGAGCTGTTATCATGGCAAAGGGAGGTAGCACAAAGTATTGTTGTAGGGTTAATTAAAGTTGAGTTACAGTTTTTTTATATGTCTTAATAATGAGTCTGGTATTAGCCAATCAGATGTGGCTATGTCATTATACCAGAACTGGTTGACTGTGTTATATTTTTAAGGCAGTATGCTCGTAGGCTCCGGTGCGGATGGTTGTTGACAAACCCATCAGCACTGGGCAAGAGCATAACTCCGTTGTTGCAAGTTTGTGCTTTTACCAAGTAAGTAAAGTTCCTGCAACGGATTCTCTTTCTTGTGTGATTCTCTTCATGCTTCCACGGACACTTATAAGCCAAGACGAAAGCACAGCAGTATTAACTAAAAGGGTGCCAATAATTGTGCCACACACACACACACATATATACATATACGTACATATACATATGTGTGTGTGTGTGTGTGTGTATTTTATTTTTAGATAAACCTGTGTTTTGTTTGCAGTTGTTTGATATCCATGAGAGTATTTTTGTGAATTTTTTTAACAAAGGAACAAAAGGTTAAACAATAAAGACAAATTTTCACAAAAGTCCTAGTTATGGAGACACACCCACACCTCTACATGCATACTGTATATACACACAGTCTCATGACTAGATCTAGTTTTAACTCTTGGGACATTCTTCTAAAGGATGATTTGTGTGTCTATAACTGATTCTCAGGGTGCAGTGGTCTTTCAGACTGATCTGTGAACACTGTGTATGCAAGAAGTGTGGATGGAAATAATCCCAGGTACTCTTGTTCACACTTTCACCTCTAGTCTCTCTGCTCTCATTTACTTTCACCTCCAGTCTCTCTAGTTTTAGTCACTTTCAACTCCACTCTCTCTTATACCTTCTCACTATCTACTGTCTTAACTCACTTCCTCTGTTTGCCTCCATCTCTCTCTGTAGGATGCATCAGTAGGGCTTCTGGGATTTCCCCACTGTGTGACACGATATAGAAGGTATTTTCTGACCCCACAGCCAGTACAAAACATGCTTGCTATGCTGACATGCATACAAAGCATGACGTACACACACACACACACACACACACACACACACAGCGAGATGGGTTTTGAAGTAAAGTGGCCAATGGTTACTAAATCAAGCATAAACAAACATACATAAAACATCTGATGGAATTACAAGCAGGAAAATAAATGACCACTGAATGTGTTATATAGAGAAATTATAGAAGGATAGCCTGTGTGTGTGTGTGTTTTCAGGCTTGAGAGACAGTTTAAAAAGTAATTTCAGACTGTGAGACTTGTTTAGTATTACAGTGCATCAGTATTTACGGCAAGACACAACACAAAAATATATAACAATTTTTGTTAAGTCCATCATTTTCAGATATTTGGATGTAACATCTCTTAAACTACATTAACAAAAAAATAGCAAAACTCAACAGAAAAGAGTTTCACTGTTATGATATTCATGTCAATTTCTTTTATGATATACATGATATACGTCAATTTCTTTTATAAACATTATATACCACATTTACTAAAGTGAAGACATGAAGTCACATTGTATTTTAAAACAATTTCAATTCATTTAAATTAACATTTTTTTTTTAAATTAAGAACCAAAAAGCTCTGTTTCTAGATGGCCTGCATGAAAGTTTATGTTTTCATTCCTATTCAGAAGGATATTACAGTGGAATTAGCCAAAATGTTCATAAATGTGGGATTTACATTAGATTTTATACTGAAAATTGACCAATTTTTATTTATAT
>JANDJT010000103.1:11769992-11794568 GCA_024331685.1 Stegophilus panzeri
GCATCGCCATTCAGCCCGTGTCCTGTCAGCTAAATGTAGCCTAATGTCACTAATAATTATTCAAATGTTAATGGTTTAATAAATCTTTTTGGCCTGCCACCATATCAGTGAATTTAAACTAATGCATGCATTCAGAGTTTAAGGTGTGTGTATGTGTGTGTGTGTGTGTGTGTGTGTGTGTGCACCTCCACTGTAGCCTCCACACATTGTCAGACAGTTTTTGATATCGAACATGTCCCCGTCTCTCTCTCTCTCTCTCTCTCTCTCTTTTTGCCAGTATCAGCCAGAGGAGGATGTCCTCCAGGAGAGTTTTTAATAAAAAAAAAAAAAAATTATAATCTTGTATCTTTGGTATCGAGTATCGTGTACTTTTGGTAGTATCGGTACCGACTACTAGATTTTTGCTATCGTGACCAAAATCGTGTTTCTGGAGCTCTTTCTGAGTGGTCCTTGACTCTTGGGCTACTCTTCTGACTATTCTTCTGACTCCCTGGTCAAAAATCTTGCGAGGAGCTCCTGTGCGTATCCGGTTGATGATGGAGTGATGTTGCTTCCACTGTTGGATAATGGCCACAATGGTGCTTACTGGAAGATTCAGAAGTTTTTTTTGCAAGAAGGTTGTTGCCAGTAGGTGGCGCTATGACTACAACTGAATATTGGCACATAGATGTCTTCAGGCCTAGACTTGTGTGCAAAGTTTTGTGAGTTTTCAGGTGTCTTTAGGCCCTAAAAAATGCGATCCATTTGAGAAAAGAAGAAGAAATGGAGCAGATCCAATAGGGACTCACACCATAAGTGCTCGGGCCCTAATAATATGGCCACAGTAGAAAAAGAGTGGCATGCCAACAAACTGCTGACATTTAATACTTAAAATTATAACATTCAGTACACATTTATCTTGCATTCAATATTTAGACTGAATAAGTCTAGAGAAGCCAACCTCTGATGTCCTACATGCTCTAAACTCGGGATACACGAATCATACTTCTGTTACCAGGAATGCTTCAAGAGCAGTTGGTGTACCCACAAATGGCCCCACAAGAGAGCTTCAGAGCTTCAACCCGAGACCCAAGAGGCGGTCTCATCTCCAGAGCTCCAGCCCGAGACCCAAAAGGCGGTCTCATCTCCAAAGCTCCAGCCCGAGACCCAAGAGGCGGCCTCACCTGCTGAGTTTCAGTTGGAGTTCAACAAGGCAACCTCTTCTCCAGATACCCAGTCGGAGGTTAACATGGCAGCCTCCTTCACGGGGCTCCAGCAAGAGACCCACGAGGTGATCTCATCTCCAGAGCTTCAGCCAGAGACCCACAAGGTGGTCTCCCTTGCAGAGTTCCAACCTGAGAACCACGAGGGAGTCCCATCTGCTGAGCTCCAACATGAGGTCAACGAAGCAGCCTCCCAAGCCATGTTCCTGTCCAAGGTCAACAAGATGGCCTCCCAAGCCAAGTTCCTGTCTGAGGTCGACGAGACGGTCTCTCAAGCCATGTTCCTATCTGAGGGCAACAGCAGTGCCTCCTATACCATGTTCCTGTCTGAGGTCAACATCATGACCAGCCAAGTTCTGCTCACTCCTGAGTCTGCTGACACAGTCAATCAAGTTCTGCTCAAGCCTGAATCAGCGGATATGGACAATGAAGCTCTGCGAACACTGGAGTCTGCTGACACAGCCAACCGAGTTCGGCCTGCAGAATTGACGAAGAACGACCCGGAGCCTCACCACTCGACTGAGGACGTCGCCCAGCCTCCCTATTCAGCTGAGGATGCCGTTCAGCTGAGGACGTCTCTCTGTTTCCCGCCGCGGCTAAGAGCTCCGCTTTGCTTCCCTTCTCTGCCCCAGACGTCACTAAGCCAGACTACTTTATGGATGTCACTCCACTTTCCCACTCCACTGAAGATATTGCTCTGCCATCCAGCTCCACTGCCTTCCTGTTCCCTGTTCACGATTTCCCGTCCACGCAAAGCGCTGCACTCCGAAGCTCGTTGTGTTAAACTTTTTCAATTGCTTTTGTTTGATTTGTTCAATGCAAACAGCTGAAAGTCTGTAAATTTTGACAATAAACCTGATTTGCAATGGGGGTTGAATAATTTTTATTATAACTGTACATTCAATATAATGTACCGCCCTTGTCATGTCATTGGTTGTCTCCTAATGTGTCTCGGGTGTTTATGTTTTCCCCTTTGATTTCATTTGGTATTTATACCCCACGTGTGTCTACCGTCGGAGCGAAGTATTGTTAGTGTCAACTAGTTAGTGTCTCTACATACCAAACCGTTGTCTTCTTTTGATCTTATTCTCGTCCTCGTTATCTGATTCCAGTTTTAGCCTAGTTTAGCCTGTTTGCCGTTCGCCTGACCATTTGCCTGTTTAGACCACTCTCTTCTGTCTCACGTTTTGGATTATTCTGCCCATTTCGTAATAAAGCTCTTTCCTGCAAAAGTACCCATCAACTCCTCCTCGTCGTCCGTGACAGTATGAAATTTAAGACACCAGTTAAAATGCTGAGAATCTCTACCTTTAAGTACTGCAGACAAAGTTGGGATTAACTCTGCTTAACCTGCCATATACCAGTTTAGTTTCAAAGCATAAATTGACAGGTTAATTAATCTTGATTTCATATAATCCTTGTATGTGGAACAAAAAAGGCTGGATTTTTTATGTAAATCAAACTCTTCTCAATTAAAGTAAAAAATAATGAAACAATTTCTGAAACAATGAGCATGGGCAAATGCAACTAGACACTTAAATTTAAAAGTCATCGCTTCATTATCATGAAGAAGCTTTACAGAAATAAGTGCCCTAATGAGCAAGACAGTGGACACAGGGGCAAGGAAAACTCAGTTTAATCGCAAATTAGTGCGATTATAAATCATTGAGATTTTGAAACTCCCACTTTTGGTCTGCAGCACTGTCATACTGGAACATGTTTGGGCCGCTTAGTCACAATGAAGGTAAATTGTAATGCTACAGCATACACAGAAATCCTATACAGTTGTGTGCTTCTAACTTTTGCCAACAGTTGCCAAAACATCAGTTGGCAAACACTCTTATCCAGAGGAACTTTCCCAACCTGGGGCATTCACACCATGCGTAAAGTTCACAGTAATTAAATTATTCATTTCTGTGTCCTGTGGCTCAGACATGGAGATGACGATCAATATTTGCTCAGTTATTGTATGTGTGACAGAGGCTCTCAAAGGTAATCACACAGTTTTATGACACAGTGGTAATCTCTCTGAATCTCTGTTTAGTTTACAGTCAGTGTAGCATGCCATCTGATTGGTCACAGAGGTGCATCATCGTCACAGTTCTAACAATTAAAGCAGTGGCAAAAACTCGCCTCCCTGCACCAGCAAATTACATCAGGAGATTTAATGCTGCATTACAGAATTACAGCTCCCAAGATACACAGGCACGTGGGGACATTTTGCCCATTAAAGACAGCACACACACACACAATACACACACCCACTCACCAGCATACACAAGCACATACACAAAAGTACATAGCAAAAGAGATACCATACAACACAGAACTTATATTTGACATTGTGACCTGTATTAGTAAATATACAAAACTGAATCATTAACCAGGGCCTGAGAGAAAATTACCACAGCAAAAAAGAGAAACAGTGAGTAATAAAAGCTGCACTTCTTCTAAAAGCTTATATAAAATCACCCCCACCCAAAACCCTCGGGCATCCAGTGTTTCGTGTCTCCATAGCAACCCTGCTCTGTGGTCGATACTGGCTGAGTGTTGCCATGGGAACAGCAAACCGGGCCATCTCATGTTGTTTCGATTTGATTTAAGCTGCAGTGTGTATTTGTGGGAACCGGGAATCACAAACACACACACACACACAAAATGGTGGACAACAGTTTAGTTCAACTATTATTGCTTATCGGTCTTTATACCACAGCGCTGTTGAATTCTGAAGTGTGACTGGTCAGAAACTGTTGATTAATTTTCTGTTGCACCAGCTCTGACAATAGTGCAGCTGTAAATAACAGCTTTATATTAAAATCATGTGCTAATACATTAGAATTTCTACAATAATGGCTAATTCACAGGGACTTGCATGCCAGATGTGCAATGTAATCTATGGCTAATAATAAACTTATTTAAAAACGTTATTTAACAATGAAAAAAGCCAACTGTTGATATGGTGAAGTGTTTCATTTACAGTCTTACATTGAGACAAAGGTCAAAATAGACAAATCACCTGAAAAGGATCTCTGTTTTTCACACACACACACAAACACACACACACACACACACACACACACACACACACACACAGATCTCAAATCACAAAGATTCACTTGTATGTTTATTGTATTCAGTGACATACAAGGACTATCTCTCCATCTCCTCAGTCTCTGTATGGAACTGCACACAAGGAAAGAAGAGGCTAAATAATGTGTTGCTCAAAATAAATACAAACAAGACAGAAACAAGACACCTGTGAAACCTAGAATGTTTACTTCCATTCACAGTGGTCCATTTGGGTTCTCTCTTTAAAAAAGAAAAAAATCCAACTGATATTACATCATTACATTATGAATTAACATTGCATTGTGTTTAATGAATGCTTGTTTGATTAGAAAAACAAACAAAAAACCACCAGAAGCATTTCTGATTTTTGCTGCCAAGGACCAGAGGATCAAAATGCAAATTAAATCATCAGTATATTGTGTCTACACATGCTTCAAATACCAAACAATGCAAGAATTAACTTATACAAGAGGAAAATAACACTTGACTGATGCATTAAAAAGTGTTGTTTTCTCACATCACTTGGCTCAGAGTGCCTTTATTTAGCAAATATCGACTCGCTGGCTAAAAGAATCAATATTAGATCGTATTGTCATGAATCTTGCGATTTACACCCCTACTTAGTTATAACTTACGTACAAACGTTGGCTGTTGCATCCAGCTTTACTGAAAATCTCCCAGATATACTTTGATTAGTTTTCCCTCTGAACACATAGAACTCGATCAAGTGAAAGAATACTTAGAGTGAACATTTTGATTCACCGATAATTTAGTCCCCTTTTAAAAGAACCACAATTATGATGGAAAAAAATCTACCACTGAGGTATAATGATCACACTGCCGCCTTGAAACAGGCCACTTCAAAGTTAGAATGTAAATGGCATTAAACTGCTAGACTTCCAATTTGCATGGAAAGGGGATGCTTCTTAACTATAGTTCTTCTTAACTTCTTTCCTTGTGTGCAGTTCCATACAGAGACTGAGGAGATCGAGAGAAAGTCCTTGTATGTCAATGAATACAATAAACATACAAGTGAATCTTTGTGATTTGAGATCTGTGTGTGTGTGTGTGTGTGTGTGTGTGTGTGTGTGTGTGTGTGTGTGTGTAGATGTGTGTTTGTGAAAAACAGAGATCCTGTTCAGGTGATTTGTCTATTTTGACCTTTGTTTCAATGTAAGATTGTAAATTAAACACTTCACCATATCAACAATTGACTTTTTTCGTTGTTGAATAACATTTTTAAATAAGTTTATTATTAGCCGTAGATTACATTGCACATCTGGCATGCAAGTCCCTATGAATTAGCCATTATTGTAGAAATTCTAATGTATTAGCATGTGCTTTAATATAAAGCTGTTATTTACAGCTGCACTACTGTCAGAGCTGGTGCAACAGAAAATTAATCAACAGTTTCTGACCAGTCACACTTCAGAATTCAACAGCGCTGTGATATAAAGACCAATAAATATAGGGCTCTTATTGCCAGTAAATCAGCATCTTCTCTCTCCAGAAGGCCAAAAAAAATTTGTAATCTGAGATTCTTATTTAATATGGCAGCAAAGTTAAATAGGAACAAGACCACCAAAGAAGCACAAATAACAACTATATGTAGTAGTAATGATTTAGATTGATTTAGAGTCAGATTGTTTAAATTTGATAACTAGTTATGCTGGGACCAATATAATAGCATCAGAGCAATAAGAATCTTTTACATCAATCCTACAGACTGAATTATTTTAATTGATTTCTTCCTCAAAATCATCAACTTGTGTACTTGATCTGATACCTATGTATTTTCTTAACAAATACTACCAGAAGCAACTTTCAAAATTAAACAACTGAAGACCACAATGAAAAAACGATCAGAGTCACAAAACTGTATTTTTGGAGTTGTGCATCATTGGCTGTTGATTGAGCATTGAAGAATGATATCATAAATGTACTTGGATGATAGAAAGATCAGGGTCACAGAATTTTTCATTTAAAATAAAGCCATGCTATGGAAAAATGATCAGAGTCCATAGCCTACTGTGAGAAAATGATCACCGTCCAGTCACATGACCGAAATCAGCCAATAGGCTTTGAAGTAATGGCTGACACCCAGCTGAGTGAATTTCATTGTTAACTTACTGTCAAATTTCTTCAACATATCTCATTAGTAATTGCTCTCAGCAAACTTCAGTACTAGATCAAACAACATGGACGAGTATCCTCAACAGACTGATAAACCAAAGAATCTGTATATGTTATAAAAGTACTAGAAAAGCAAGGCAAATTCTACTGTTTTTGCTATACATAAAAAAATGAAAATATCAGAATTTCAGTTTTCATTTCCTGATATTTACATGTAGATGTGTTAAACAATTTAAAGAATGGCACTTTGGTGGCAGACCACCCACTTTTTAGGTGAGAAAATGTATAGGAACAGATTAATGTCTTAAAGTAAACTAATGTAAATAATACTTAATATTTGGTTGCATTTCCTTAGCATGCAATAGCTGCATCAAGCTGCTGACACCACCAACCTATTCCATTTTTTTTTTTTGTGATGCTTTTTCAGGCTTGTACTGCAGCTTCGTTCAGTTGTTGTTTGCTTGGGGTATTTCTCCCTTCAGTCTCCACTTCAGGAGGTGAAATGCATGCTCAACTGGGTTAAGGTCTGGTGATTGACTTGGCCAGTCTAAAACCTTCCACTTTTCCCCCCTGATGAAGTTGTTGTGCTTGCAGTGCTTTTTGGGCCATTGTCAAAAGACAGACTGTTTCTGTAGACTTCTGAATTCATTCCGCTGCTACCAACATGAGTTATATCATCAATAAAGATTAGTAAGCCAATTCCAGAAGTAGCCATGAAAGCCCAAGCTATGCCACTACCTACACCATGCTTGACTGATGAACTTCTGTTTTCTGGATCATGAGCAGATTCATTCGTTCTACACACTTTGGTAGAGGTTAATATTGATTCCAGAACCTTGGTGGCTCATCTCTGTATTTCTTTGCAAATTCCAATCTGGCCTACTGATTCTTACTGCTCATGAGTGGTTTGCATCTTGTGGTATAGCTTCTATATTTCTGCACTTGAAGTATTCTTCAAATGGTGGATTCTGATACTTTCATCCCTACCATATGAAGGTTGTTGTTGAAAGTCTACACTTCGATCACATATTGAATGCTTCATATTAAATCCATGGTGTATAGGGGTAACATTTAAAAAAATTGTCTCTGTCCAAATACTTATTGAACCAACTATATGACAATATAATTTTTGTGTTTTTAATCCAATCAAGTCATTGCCAGACTACCGATGAGTGATAAAAGTGAGCACTGCCTGACATCACTATTCTTGTGCTCGTGTGTACCTGTATTATGGCCGTGGGAAGAAAAGACACCAATGGGTTTACGTGGATTCATAATTTATTCATGCACTGTTATCCATAATTGACTGTACCAATTCTGCCCTCTCTTTTATTCACAGATACACAATCTTTCTTTCTCTCTCTCACCTATTCTGTATCTTTCTCTTCTGCAGTGAGATGTTTTTCAATTTGTCCTAAAAACAGCAGAGCTGACCTAGGACATCACATTCCATTCTGCCTGCCTTGTAATCTGCTTGCAGTCTGGTCACTGAAGACTAGGCGAGTGAGGTGATGTCACTGACACATGAGAGCTGGTGAAACAGGTGATGTCACTGACACGAAGAGACCCACTCTACCATGCTGAGGTCAAACACAGGTGTCATTTTAACATCTCTCCATCAACCTCCATCTCTTTCGCTCCCCATTGTCCTGACACACACACAGGGATCAATTACAATGGAGGGCAAGAGACGTCTGTGTTGAATGGGTTGCTTGCAGATAAGTAGTTTGGACTACAAGTATTTGTGTGAACTCACATGGGAGGGAGTGATGGGGTGAAAAGGTCATTCAGAAGAAGTATGTGAGGTGATTAGGGTTTTATGCATGATGATGTCAGTGTTGAGATGCATGTGTGCAGTGTTTATAGGTGCTACCTTAGAGTTTGATATACTGAGGACAATGTAGAGTTCAGGGACAAATGGCCATTTATAATTGTTCTCAACTGTTACACATACATTTATTATACAATTAACCTGCTATCTAATGTTACACTGAATGCAAGAAAGAGGATTTAAACCCTCCCGTACTGAGACAAAAACATAAAACCTGTTTACTTAAAACTCCGTTATGATGGAAGTTTAAAGGCAGTTGCACAATTACCTCAACAACCTTTTAAATGCACAGAAATAGAAGAAAGAACGTCTTACCCAAGCTGTTTATGTTTATTCAACTTTCCAAAATTGGAGCAATACTATAACAAGCAATTCTGGTTACTAATATTTTCCCCAAAGGTTTTGTAGTATGCATGTAGACTTTTCACCAAGTGAAAACTGACTACACTATGAACCACATTCTTTAAACTAGCTGTGCAGTTAATTTATTGTGACTCGATAGAGACACAACTAAAATAATATACCAGTGTCTGACTGGGGATTCTGGGAAACAAGTGAATTTGCCACCCACATGCAAGCTTAGTTTGTTGAGTAGTATTTGCTAAACAACTGGGTTAAAATCTGTACATTACTTGGTTTGAAATAAATAAAGATCTCTTACAGGACTTAAGAGTTGTCTGGAGAAATGCATGATGGCTGAACAACATGAATTGTTGATTTGCTTGCTACTGCTCAATTAACAGCAGTTAGACACCATTTGAGATTTGTGAGCATTAAGGATTCATGGAACTTTATTAAGCTTCTTCATTTTAGTACATGTTTACTGGTCAGTACACTACACTAATATTCAAAATCCCAAAAACCACTGTACTGCTTACACTTCATGACATTTGTCACCTGTAATCTGTTTTTAATGTAGCTATGTACATGCTACAGGATCAATCGCAGATTAAGCCCACACAACAATCCTTATACCAAAACCTTACTGTCTCATAAAATAAGTAATGCAAGTTATCAGAACTATCTTATTAAATCACTTATCAGTAAGCAATAGAGAGATGATATTTTCTTAACTTTCACCAGGTGTCTATTATTTCGTTAAAGTTTTTTTTTTTTTTCCAGACATCACCTTTTACACAGGCATAGCACAACTTTAATGGTGGAACTATTTTAGATTTCTGTTTTAGAAAACATTGTCGTCATAGTTAAACATACCAATGAAAAAAGTAACACAAATAAAATATAAATACTGCATTATGCTGTCAGTCATAATACAAAATGCATTTAAGGGGTTGCAAGCAAACTTGATGCAGCACTGAGCTAAACAGAATGGAACTGCACTTGCCTAAGATATCACCTTAAATAAAGGTCACTTTATTTATCAGTTAATTCTACTTCATAGCCACGTTTCCAACAACCAAACCCTCTAAATTACTAGTAAGTGCTTGTTTCTATACTCCGCTAATGCTTCACAGTGGCAGGCAGCCAATCGGTTAGAAAAATCAGTTAGCCAATTAAGCAATTACACCCACTGCTGACAAAAAGAATGACACAAATGCATTCCCGCAGGCAGACGCAATAGTTGAGAAAAGAAGCAGAGTGTGGGAAATGATGTTGCTTGTGCATACAGATTTCCTCCTCGTGTGTCACAGCTTGCACTGCGCGTGAAGGTTTAAAACAAACACGCGAGTTCTCCCCTTTCCATGCGTGTACATCTATTTTCCTCTCGCAGCAGTCAATAATGCAGTCAGAGTTTTGGCACGGATTTGCCGCCATAATGCAGCCAGGTGGTTCCAGTGCATGTGTGAGCATGCGTGCATACAGCGGGGGAAGGGGAGGGGCCAAGTTATTTGGAGTGAAAGATGGCATGAGAGCCGCCACAGTCTAGGTAATTAATGGGAAACACTGCAACATACCTCACACTATATTTTATTCGCCATTTCTGTTGCCATTTTGGTAGTGCACAGGTCTTTTTTAATCTTGTTTATTATTAACTTCTGACACTATATAGAGACTTAATGCATATTCCCGTTCTAAAACATTTTAATTTATTCTTTTCTTCCTCCATTTATTGTATCCTGTTTACCCTTAATACTGTCCCAAATGAGATCCTCTGATTGGCCAAAAGTTCTCTGGTCTCTGAACAGTGCCAACCCCTGGCTCTACAAGTGCACAAATAATTTTTGCTCCACATTTCACAGAGATATGTGGTGCAAAAGTGAGAGCATGCAGAACTTGTCATTTGTTGAGTGAAAAAACATTTGATACTCATAGCAGCAGATTTAATCAGTTGTAGTTACTAACTTGTGTCTGTGCTAGTGTAACAGGTATGGAAAACATTCCATAAATTTAATGTGTAGAATTACACAAAAAGGATGTGTACCTGATGTGGCTGTCTGTCTGTCTGAGTATTTTTCCCTTTTAATTGTCATGATGTCATTGATTTGTGTAATTTCCGGTTTTGGCTCCTCCTCTTCCCTTTTGCGTTATGGTTGAATGGGAGAGGTAGGTTTGGTTTTGAGTTCTAGGTAATCTTGTTTAATCTTTATTTAAATCATCATTTATATACCCATTTTAGTTTGTGTGTATAGTGTTATTTTATTTATCTGTGTGATTATTTTTGTTGTTTTACCCTTCTTTTGAGTGATTTTTTTTTTTTTGTATTTTGTTTCAACATGTGCCCGTTTGTGTTATGGTTGAATGGGAGAGGGAGGAGAGAGAGAATAAATGAAGAGTCAACCCAGTTGCCGTCCGCCTGTTTCCTTGGATAAAATAAAACACACAACGCAGACTACAACCAGTTAATATCCAAGAAAAAAAAAAAGAAAATATTCCACAGGTGTGCAACTCTCATTGTATGAATTCACATACTGATTTGCAGATGTGCAAAACTTGTCCATGACTTCACATTTTTTATATGGGTGTGTGAATGTGTTTTGTGATTTGTAGTATAGGATTTGTGCACCTGCAATGAAGAATTTGAGAAGGTTGAGAGAAAAACTGTTGTGTTTGTGGGAAAACACTAGAATCATTCAAATATGTGAGCAGCCCTGCACCCATAAATTTTAATACAAACATATTTTTATCAAGTCAAAAGTTTATTAAAAAAAAGTCATGTGGTGCGACCATGACAAAAGTCTGGAACAGGCAGAGGTCAGGCGAAAAGCAAACAATATCAGAGGTGAGACAACATGCAAAAGAGAAAATAGGCACAAAATCTAAACACAAGTAATCAGGCAGAGAATGAAGACTTGGTATGGTCACACACACTAAGGATTGGAGCGTATGCTTCATAGTGAGTGAATGTTTTGAAAGTACTTAAATACTGTGAGTGAATTAATGAGATGATTGAAATCAAGGTGTGCGTGACCAGAAGGATGACGTCCATGTATGTAGGCCACAATGTAGGATGCAGTGGTATGAACCCTAAACCCCGGCAGTGTTCCTTGGGTCCATACCCCTCCCACTCATTAAGGTATTCCAGCTGACCACTCCTGCAATGAGAGTTTAGGATGTTTTTCACCAAGTAGGCCAGCTGGCCATCTATGTCCAGGGGTGGTGAGGGGGCACTGGTAGATCATTGGCTAGAGGGCCTCGAATGACTGGTTTCAGTCTGGAGCAATGTAACAGTGGTGTGGAAGATCGAGTTTATATGTTACTTTGTTGATTTTTTGGAGAATTTTAAATGGACTTACATATCTGGAGTGAGTTTCTAGCAAGTGTGAGGTTATCGTAGGTCCCTTGTAGACAGCCATATCTGGTCTGCTGGTTGGTAGTGAGGGTGTTGGCTTTGATATTGATCGGCGAATGCTTTGTTAGATTGTGCTATTTGCTCAAGGCGTCGATGAGTGCTTTCCCACACTTGCTCACTGTGCCGGAACCAATTAGCCATGGCAGGCGAATCTGTGATGTAGGCATTCCAGGGGAATAGTGGTGGCTGATAACCGAGCATGGACTGGAAAGGAGTCAATTGTGTGGCAAGGAATTTTCGGCGTATTTAGCCCAGGGTAGGATCTGGGCCCAGTCTCATGGATTGGCCGAGCATTAGGTGCACAGAAAACAGCTTATTTCTTAGTAGGCCCGTTCTGCTTGTCCATTGGATTGGAGGTGGTAGCCAGACATGAGACTCACTGTTATGCCAATTTTTACCAAAAAGCTGGTTCACGCTCTAGATGTGAATTGTGTCCCTCTATCGCTTACAATATCCTCTGGTTTACCGTAATATCTGAATACGTGATGAAACAGGAGTTTAGCAGTGGCAAAAGCGGAGTGAGGAGTCGGCAAAGGAATCAGGCAGAGGGACTTGAAGAAACAGTCAATGATTACTAGGATCGTGGTATTACCTTGTGACAGCCAGGTGAGACCAGGGCCGTTGGGGTATGGGCAGAGGCAAGAGCTTTCCCACAGGTAGTGTTCTGGGCACTTTGTATTGTACGCAGGTGGTGCAGGATCCCAGTCAGTGGAGGCTAAGATACAAGCTGAGGGAAGGATGAACTCCTCACTATCGGTACAAGGTTCTGGTGCATATATACAGGACAGGGTGTCGGCCTTTGTGTTCTTAGAACCTGGACAGTAGGACAAGGTAAAATTCAAATGAGCAAAAAATAGGGACCAGCGTGCTTTTTGTGGGTTCAGGCATTTAGGTGTACGAAGATATTAGAAATTCTTATCAGTGTATATGGTGAACGGGGGCTCAACCCATCGACCAAGTGCCTCCATTCTTCTGGGGCTACTCTCACAGCCAATAGTTCCCGGTTTCCAATATCATGATTACGTTCAGTGAGTGATAACTTTTTTGAATAGAAGGCAACATGGTGTAGCTTGGGCTTCTCAGCAAATCTCAGAGAGGATTGAGTCCAGGTGTGTATGATCAGAAGGATGGTGATTGTGAACGTGGAAGCGTGTGTGTATACTGGGACCTGGAGTCCGTGACGACCATGTTTGTAGGCCACAATGCAGGATGGGAAGTGGAGTCCACTGACTTCGTTGACCGGCCATTTAGGAGCAGTCTGTCAGGTGTTCATGAAATTTACAGATTAAATTCTTTTTGCGGTCTGCTCTTGGGCTGAATTTGCTGGGACAGCAAGTCCTAGAGAAATTTCAGTCTTGTGTTCATAACGTTTATTTAATAAGATATAAGATTTATTTTATTTTATAAGATTAAGTTTATTTTATAAGATTTCATAAAAACAGCACACTTTCATTTCCACAGCACTGGAAGTTGAAATGTTCTGATTCACAAATTATGCTTCAATATTGACATTTCTGAAAGGGGCAGAACCCACAAAAGTCCAGTTTGTGGTCAGTGCTAATGTAGTAGATTTATAAATTGTGGCAGTAATTTTATTAAGGTTAAAATGACCAGGAATGCGTTTCAGAGATACCATGTGAACTAAACATGGTCATCTAAACTGTGTTTGGCATGTTTGGTATTAATTTAATTAACATACAGCTCCATACGGTGAGCTAATCAGCTGGGGGTCCATCCTGCCATAAAACACACTGTGTCTCTTCCATTTGATACACTTCAAAAAGGCTCAAGGGTATAAAAAGGTATGTTTATTTACAATACAAAATGCTGCTTTTTGACCATCGAGGGCTTTTTGCCATCAAGCACTTTTTACCATCAGAGATGCTTTACCATCACGCATCCAATGTCCGTGACGTTGACCATAACTTTTTAAGTTACCTTTGTTTCTATTTTATGCATATTGTTAATTTGTGATTTTGTTATTAATAAAGGTTTTAATCTATCTCTAAATACTCAGTAGTTCTTCTGAAACAAAGTAGGATGCATTAAGAGTGCATGGTTTATGTTTTGTATGATTACTGGAAATAGTTTCCTAAGCTAACGTTTTAATACGTTATACATGTTTGAACACAACCTCTGTGAAGCTAATACAAATGGCTAATACTTGCAAGTTTAAAAAAAACCTCTGACAGTAAAATAGGAAAGGCCTAGGCTTACATGTCGATAGAAACCTCCGACCTAACCAAAATTGTTTAACAAATAGGCTATATAAAAGCCTCTGATGTAGGAACATCATTTTAATGAAAGTTTTGCTTGAAGCTGTTTTAAAGTAAATACTATTAGAACACTGCGATTCTAGTCACTGAATGTTAGACACTTTTGACAGAGTAATTGAAAAGAAAAGTCACATATACAAGTATACTGCAGTGAAAATCTGTTAATCAAATATCCTAGCTTGTTAGGAACCTGGGGTCAGAGCACAGGATCTGCCATCATATGGTTTCCCTAAAGCAGCGAGAATTAAGGGCTCAACAATGGTTATTGGGCAGTGCTGGGGCTTGAACTCACAACCTTCTAACCAGTAGCCCAGAGCCTTAAACACTGGCCTTAACCACAGAGCCAACAATGACACCAAATGAAGGTCACTGCTGGGATTTGTCCCCAGGATCTCCTGTTTACTAGACAAATAAGTTGATCAACTAAGCAACAGTGACACACTTGGCTGTCAAAACAAATTGGGAGATTACAAAAAATGTACTTTTCATTCCACTGTTAATCCTTTCAAATGGTTCCCCTTCTCCTGCATTGATTTACTTGGCTGAAGTAAATTGGTTACCTGGCTGAACAGCCAGAGATCTCTACTTCCAAAGACCACCAAAACTAATTCTCTCTCTAATGTATAAACTACAGCCACTGATCCACATCTTGGGGTGTCAATTTCCTAAGTGAACTAGAAGAAATTAAAATATGTAAATAGCAAATAAAATAATATAAAATAAAAATAAATACCAACCCCTACCGATATACCAGACTGTATTACCTCTTTGAGAACTTCGTGCAGTAGCTGGACGCTGGCATCTGAAATGTTCCAGGGGTCTCGTTCCTCCACAAGCATGGCATCCAGCGTGCCCTTTTCCATGACCACATCAAATGAGGAATCAGGGAAAGCCAGACGACGAGCATCCATGCACACCCAGCTCATGCCCATGCAGTCAACGTGACGCTGGGCCATGCTCTCCACACACACACTTGAGTAGTCCACGTTAGTGATGGTCGTGTAGCCGGCCAGGTACATGTGCAAGCTTAGAGCGCTGTTCCCGCAACCTGAAACAAGAAAAACAAGGAAAGAGTAAATTCAATGTTAAGCCTACATCAAGAATTGATTGCACGATTTGTCTATAAACAAAGATGAAATGCTAAATTGAAGTACACTTGTCTTACTACTTGGCATCTCGAAAAGGGGCTATCCAGCTTGCACAATTTGTCTGTACACCAAACAAACCTTAATTCTTCAAACATCTAATTTACTTATTTTTCAGCCAAACACAAAGAGGTTATTAAAATTCCACCAGCTTCAGAAGTAAGATTCTCATCCTCCTGAGTTGGGGGCTCAAAAGCTGACAGACTGAGGGCTGGTTTGTATAAGACGAAAAAAGGTCTTTGGGAGAAATGAAGGTTTCAGCCATGAAGTTACCCCGTGTTCCCAGAACTCTAGTGTAGGCACTCTCGGCTTACTCTCGGCCTCCAACTCTTCTACTCCTCTAGCCGATGCTATGGCTAAGAGGAGAGCTGTTTTCATAGACAGCCAACTCAATTCAGACCTCTCTAGGGGTTCAAATGGAGGCTGACACAGTGCCTCTAATACAAGAGGCAAGTCCCAAGGGGATACTGGGTTTCATCAAGGAGGTCTCTGTCATTGAGCACCTTTAAGAAAGAGGGTCACAAGGGTGTGGGACCCAATCATCACGCCATCTACCCTATTATGCATGGTTGAGATAGCAGCTATATATACCTTGATGGTGGAGGCTGCAAGGCCTCCATCAAGACGGGACTGGAGAAAGCTGAGGATTATCAGTATGGAACAGCATGTTGGGTCCTGATTTTGTGCTCGGTACTACTCAAAAAAAAACTTCCATCTGTTAGCATACAATGAATTGGTGGAAGGTGCATGGGAGTTGTGGATGCCAGATTCGACCCTCCAGCTGCGAGAGGAGATCCCTCCTCACAGGGAGACACCAAGGCTCCCTGTACAGGCTTCTGCGTAATATTGGGAACCACACTCTCCCTGGCCCTTTTGGGGGCTACTAGTAGTACCTTGTGATACTAGTAGTACCCCTGAGGATCCTGTCTAGGGTGGGCAGTATCGATGGTAGTGGAGGGAGAGCATACAGCAGTCGATTTGGCCATGCACGGGCCAGTGCATCTTGGACCAAGGGGCTTGTTGGTTCCCCCAATGAAAACCAAAGGGAACGGTGTGTCGTTGACAGTGAGGCAAAAAGGTCCACCTCTGCCTTGCCATATCTGTGCCAGATCACTTGCACTACTTCGGGGTGCAGCTTCCCTTCGTCAGGGTGGGGGATGTGCCGGGATAGAAAATCTGCAGCTGTGTTTTGAGTGCCTGGTAAGTGCATTGCCCTCAGGTTCAATAGGTGTGGATGTGCCCACAATAACAGCTGTTGGGCCAGCCTCAGGGATGGTTTGGACCTGGAGCTTCGTTAATGATTTATATGGTAGACTACAGATGTGTTGTCTGTTCTTATAAGGACGTGTCTTCCTACCAACACTGAAAGGAAATCCCAAGGACTCCCCTGGCCTCTGACTGTCCTGCAATTGCCATTGTCCTGCCAGGGAGGCATCTGTGGTCAATCTCTGCGAGAAGATATGGTCCCTAAGGGACCCCCCGGGTAAGATATGCTTTTCTCCTCCATGGGCGCAGGCACCTTAGGCAACTAGCAGTGAATCTGACCAGCTTGTGCTTGTGTTGAGTGGGCTGCAAGCGGAGATTGTTCAGCCAGATTTGGAGAGGCCATAATGACAGAAGGGCCAAAGGGACCACCGATGAGGCTGCTGTGAGCATACCTAGCAGTCTCAGAAACAATTTGAGGACCAGAGCCCTGCCTCTTCTGAAGCGACTGATGAGCTGGAGGATGTTGCTGACTTGCCTTTGAGAGGGGGTAGCCCTCATCAACCATGAGTCCAACTGGATGCCAATAAACACTATTCGCTGACTGAGTATCAGAGAGCTCTTTCCATAATTCACTGTAAGCCCTAGCTTGGTAACATGGGAGATCAGCAATGCTGATTCTCTGAGTGCATCTACCCTTGACTGAGAACAGATCAACCAGTCATCCAGGTACAGGGAAATTTGCATCCCCCTGGCCTATAATGGAGACACTGCCACTGCAACACACTTGGTGAAGACCCTTAGCGCCAGCGAGATCCCGAATGGGAGCACACAGAACTGGTAAGCCCTTTCCTCAAAGGCGAAATGGAGGGCCAGAGCCTTCATTGTGCTCTCGGCTGGGTAATCGGCCGTGGTATGTACTGAGCCATATTTGTTGCCATAGATGGTCTCTGTCTAGCATGGTGTTGTCTGGCCTGTGTAACCTGTAGACTGTGCTCCAGGGCTTGCTGTAAAGCAGGGCCGAACAGTTCCCCAGGAATGACGGGAAGAGAGCGGAGGGCTCTCCTGCAGGGTTCCAAAAGTGGAGACTGGGCCAGCCATATTTGGCATCAAGCGAGGGTTAACTAAGACATTAGCCTACCCAACTCCCTGGTCATATAGGCGAATGCCTGCAAAGAGGCATCACTCAGGCTCTGGGAAGAAGGGTCAACCTCCGAAGCCTGCAATATCTTGGACAGGGCCAGCATAAGGTGTGACATGGAATTCCCAATACATCCCATATGTGCTGCTGTGTCATAGCGTCTCACAATGAAGTTATCTGTCAACCGGCACTGTGGCCGGGGACAGCGTGCATCAGGCCGAAGTGCTTCATCAGGCAATAGCACAAGGGCGGCAACAGCTGGCTCAAAATTGGGCATGCGGTCAAGGCCATGGCTGGATGCATCCTGCATATTAGCTAGTGCTCTACAGTTTGTCGGGAGATGAGAGAAATGTCTGGGGTCTGCCCAGCACCTCTGCAGCTGCTTGATATACGGAGCCGAGGGTGGGACACAGAGAGCTGCGGACCGAGAGGTCTTCCTGAAAAAAAGTGCTCTGTGGAGTCACCTGGACAGGTGCTCCCCATACGTGCCAAGGCCATTTTTACCACAGGCCTGACTGATGTCTGACTGGTCTCCGAACCCTTCAGCTTACTGTGGCTCGTCCCCTGAGAATTGGGATGAGATGAATGGGAGCTTTCACCTGCCCCCTCCTCATCATAACCTTCCCCGATAACTAGGCTCTCAGAAGCCCTAGTGGAGAGTACATCCTCCTCCTAGATCTCAAAGGCTGGTGACAGTATTGGAGGCAGTGCCATGGGAGGAGACTGTGGTGTGGCTGCAACAGCACCACTAGCAGGCTGTGCACTGTGTGGTTGCAGATTAAGGAGGAGAGACTTAATCTCTGCAAACTCAGACGCCAAGGTGTCTGCCTTCTGGGCTAGGGGATCTACCTTTCAGCATTTACCCTTACCAGGAGCCCCCCGTGACTCGATCTTACGGCACTTATGAGAGCTAGGAGACATGGCCTGCATAGGATGCGGTTGGGTGCCCAACCTGCCTTCTAGCTGGGCCAGCCTGGCTGCCTGTGCTACTAAGCTCATGGAGCTGCAGTTCATGCATGCCATCTCAGACAGTCCCCCTCTTAAGTGGTCAACCCTCAGGCAAGAGAGGGTTATGGCCATCCTCTAGTTCAAGAGGGGCCCGGCAATCAATACATGTCAAACATGGGTAGCAGCAGTGATTAATATCCACATGGTTTTCCGCGTGTGAACATTTTGCCAGGTGGTAATTGAAAACAAAAGAGATAAATATATATACTTTGCAGTATCTCTGTATGGTAACACAGCTGAGATCACTGTAATGCAAGATGGTGCAGTTACAAGCAACACTCTCTTTCACTGTAACTAATAAAGAAATCCCTGAACTAAATAACGGGGACGAAAAACAATGTTAATGTATGTCTTATAAGGGTAAATGTTATGTAATGGAGGTGAAGACAGATGGAGTTGCAGGTAAAATAACTTTAAATCACACACACAGGTCAACAAATCCAAAATGCTAGGCAGGTTGAATGTTAAAAACACGCAAAGGTCAAGCGATTAGCAACCAGACTAGAGCAGGCAAGGCAAAGACGTAAACAGTAAACTAAAGCGGGTCCAGAAAGACAAACAATATCGAAAGGCTTGGTATAGTCAGATGCACAAAGACAAAACTGAGCGTATAATCCGCAATCTGCTTGTGACTGAAAGTCTCTGGCTGTGTCTGACTATCCATACTATCCTACTATACAGTAGGCAAAAGCAGTACGCCAAAAGAGTAGTATGTCCATATTCTCAGTATTCATAAAACAGAGGTAAGAAATACCCAGATGACCTACAGTTTCCGCCAAGATTCTGCAGTATGGAACCACTGGACACTGAAGATACCGCGCTATCCCATAAGGCAACAGAACTGGCTCAGAAGAGCTGTCAGGATCAAAAATGGTGCATCAGCTCTTTTGAAATTGACAATGCTAACATGGCAGATGTAGTAGGTCCGGATTGTATTCATGCTTACCACTTACAGTGATCAGTACATTCTGTATCAACAGCTGAGCAGTAGGTACTGAATCAAATGCAATAGGTACTGTCACAGTATGCGATTTCGGATACAGCCTCTTTTAAAGAGTCCTTGTATGTGTGAGGCTGATTGAGCACAGCTGTGATCATCAATGTGATCTGGGGAATGTAGTCCGGAGCGGCCATGTTTGTAGGCCACAGTGTTTGTGGATTGCTGTGACCTGACAGTAATCATCATCAAGGGGAATGCATGAACAAATATATGAAAAGTCAGTTCTCTATAAAATCTGCAAATAATATTTGTAAATAATTAAAAAATTAATACACTAATCAGGCTTCCTTATTATTTTTTTCTATGAGATTTAAATGGAGATGCACAACAGTATCCCAATCTAAAATAACTGTCTATTTTAATAAGGAATAAACATGTTTTAATTTAATAGGTGGTTTTATTAGGCTGTGACCACTTTAATCTATATTTGTGCATGTCCCAGCCTCAGCCTGAGTGTAACTAACAAAGTCAAAAGGGCTGTCACATTTTGCCACCTCTGTTCCAAAACCGTGAGTAACACTAATTATCACTCCTTTCATTTGGCTAATTAAAGAGGCTGAAACAAGTTGTGACTTAGCAAAAAATGTAATCACCGATTCTCTCCTTTTCTCTCACCTCTTTCTTTTATTTTCTACATCTTGATCCATGCTTAAAAGTTATGGCAAAAATCTGAAAAAATGTCAAAAAATTCAATTCACTAAATTGAAATTATGTCTCTACACAGAAAAACAACTGCACAAAGGTCAGGATCAGATCGGGAAATAAGGTTTGCAGAAGAAACAAAAGCAGTTTCTAGTTCTCGCTTTAAATATTGTGGACAGCTTTGTTCCCTAAAAATGGATCATACAATCTTGTAAAAAAAACAAAAAAAAACAAGAAAAATATATATAAAGAGATCATGACTGAACAGAAATATACATTAAGTACAACTACAAATAATAATAATAATAATAAATTAACACATTCATTGTATAGTAAGACAACTTTCTGCGCTTGATATTTTTTTATTCTTATGTGCCTGAAATTCTAGTGGTACTTTATAGTGGTTGTTTAAATTAGCAAGTTCTGTTTATTTGTGGGAAATAAAAAATAAAAGAATGTACATTTGTGAAGGCTAGCAACACAAACATTTTCCCCCTCACAGGTATAGTGTTACAGAGACACACTCAGATCACCTCAGAAGAATTTTATGTGATTGTTAACATTAAATACCCATAATGGAAACAAGATGATCTGCATTGTATGTAAAAGTATGTGTTTTTTCGTTTTTTATTAGAATTATTTTTTATTATAATAAAAAAGGGGGGTTGCTTGGAACATTTGTAATTTGTTTTCAGTACAGGCATATGTGTTTTTAGAGAGAGAACAAGAGAGAAAGAGATGGACCCACTGCACTTCGCTCTTTCTTCAAGGACACGCCCCTAACCTTTCTCTATTTCTGACACGGCAACATGGACACATTTCTGGGGCTCTGGGTGGTTTCGCATTCTAGGAAGACCACAACACCATGGAACACACACTGTGTCCTTCCCACTCCAACCCACCTGATTTAATTCATCAAGAGCTTGATAACGAGCTGCTGAGCTGAACTAGGTGTTAGAGCAAGGAAAATCTGATTCAAGTCATACTGTAACAGAATATGGCTATATGTGACCTTTAAACCTTAACCCTAACCATAACCTTAGATGTACTGACATATATTGGCTGCAAACATAGGAACATTTGGCAGTAGCATACAAAGTTTCTACAGAAACAGTTGTTCCTCATAATTTTTTTTTTTTTTTTCTGTACTGTAAGTATTTCTCTACTTATTTTCTAAAGTTCTACATTCTCTCAATAAATGCATATGTAGTTCCATTTAGTCTTAATTAGATACAACATAAGTCCAATATGCATGTACATTTTGAACCCAGGACTGGATTGTGGTCTAGAGCATAATGCACAAACCCAGATACAATGCTCCCAAACACTGCTCTCCATAATCAACTTTCTCTCTTCACGTCTCTCTCGCCATCTTTCTCTCATTCTTCTGCTTCCATCTTTCCCTCCCCACTCCTAATTTGTTTGTTGACATGGGCAGGATGGAAAATGGGATTCCCTTCTGATGAAAAGTACCAGAATGTTCTGGCAGATCAAACCGAGGTATTAGGCTGCAGGGCTATGTTCCAGCACTGTTTATAACACGCCCTTGTCACTTTTGATTTACTAGTTACCCTTTGGGGAAACCCCATTTGACATCTTGAGCTATTCTAAAACTTTATTAGCTCAAGTGAAGTTTGTAACATGAGCTCTTGGAAGCCCAAGGGATCAAGTCAAGAGTGCTGTCCAATTCAGGAGCAGAACCTGGCCAGAGGTCCCTGCAATCTGCTGCAAACATGACAGACTATGCTGTTCAAAAATATGTACAGAAGCAATAAAATTCATAATATTAAAAAATGTATATACACATTGATTTGTTATTTTTAATTATTTTTTAAGCCAATCACATCATAATAACTGATGTTATGACACTGTAACACTATATTCTGTTAACTACTTAGCAAGCAGTTTTTAATTATCACACCAGCTAGAAAGCAGATATGTGGTCTAGACTCTGTACACTGTTCAACTGATGCAAAACAGTTCAAGTACATTTGCTTGCTGCCAAAAATGGTGCTACACTTTCATATGCCAAATAAAAGTCAAACAATAAAATACATTTCAAATTCATTTTATTTTACTTTGTGTCAGCATCACAAGAGTTCAGGAAGCACCATCACAGTGGTGGCCCGCCACAGTCTAATCTGTCCTGCCACAGTTTCATAAGGAACGAAAATATTTTGACACTTCTCTTAATAACATAAAAGATCTCCATTTTGCGCCGTTGCTTCAGCAAAGCATCTCTCACTCCAAGTCAGTCAGCCCGCACCACTCCACCCCGCTTCCCTCCCCTCCCTCCCCCCTGCTGTACGCCCGCATGCTCACACACGCACTGGAACCACCTGGCTGCATTATGGCAGCAAATCCATGCCAAAAATATGAGCACATTATTAACGCTCGCGCACATAGTAAATTACATCTGCGAGAGGAAAACAGATGTACACACGTGGAAAGGGGAGAATTCTATGAAGGTATTATTGGGGCAAAACAACTGAGCAACTATGACAGTGGAATTTGTAATTGTAGACTTTTCACAACAGTTACACCTTTTCAAATTCCTTGTTGCAGGTGCACAAATTATATTCTACAAATCACAAATTAAAGCTGCAGTACTGAACTTTTGACTCTCTATCGCCATCTCTGTTTGAAACAAAACTGCAAGTTAATTGTGGAGTTATTTGGGTTTGTTTTTTTTTTTTTTTACGTGGGTTGTGCTTTGGTGTTGCTCCTCTGAGCAGATGAATCTGATGGTTTGAGGTGTTCGTATGGATTGTTTATTAGCACCAATACTTGACAATGGAGGTGGACACGGTTTTCTTGGAGTAGAGGCGAGTTGCTCTCTCATAGCTAGCAGAAAATAAGTGCAATTTCAGATCTCTGAGTTTTCGCCACCTCTCAAAAGCCATGCTGATACTTATTCTCATTTTAGCATGGGCTCTGTCGCTTTCCCTTTTTGACTGAAGGCTCTCCACAGTTCGAGGCTTCTTGGTTTTGAGAACAGCTGATTCCCCAGATATCAACGATGATTGCACATAGAACTATCCAGATTAAAAGCAGCCATCTAGATGACGAGTTTAAATTCTAATCAACTGTTGTAAGAACAAGTTACGAACACTCCACCATCCTCCGCCCCCACACACGCGATATAGTATCTGGCTCTTCTGCTTTCTGTTTACGGATGTGATGTAACCACACAAAGGCATGGTGATGTTAAAGGCCACGACATGACAAAGGTCTAAATGACGTTTCCCGCAAAATCCGACCCGACAGCTCAAATGTTAAAGCATTATTATAAGCTTACCGAAGTGAATCAGGGAACGGTAAGGAGACAGTTTTGAACACTGATTTTTTTATGTACTTGCTCAATAACTGATTTTTGTTCATTTTTAACCAAAACAAGTTTGATACCGCAACATTAAGAAACTTATATGATCGCATTTCTGCTACAGTTGCTGCAGTGAATATAGTGCAAAACACATTCACATACCCGTATCAAAAAATGTGCCATGGACAAATTTTGCACATCGGCAAATCATTATGTGAATCCATGCAAGGAGTTGCACACCTATAGAATATTTTCTAGAAAATACTTTTTTTTTTTTTTTTCCTAGCACAGACAAGTCAGAAATTACAATTGTCCTGTACAACTGTCCCGGAACGAAGAAAAAAAAAAAAAAAAAAGCTCCAGGCAGCTTCGTCTTCCCAAACTGGCACCTGATGTTTAATTTTTCCTGATATATACCACCATTATACTTTTGTTTAGATTCGTAGGATAGCAAGCTAAATTAAAGTGTACCTACCGTTAGCTTACCTTTCAGGAAGCAAGAGGAGCTAACCTAACTAAGAAACGTTGATCACCACGCAGCTGACCACTGAGCATATTTTAGCTATAAACAGAAGTATAATGGCAGGTGACATCAGAAAAAAAAAAACATACCTTAATCATCAGGTGCCAGTTCGGGAATCTGAGGTTGCCTGGAGTCCCCCCCCCCCACAATAAACATGCACCCTAGAGGGTCAGAGGTCCACCCACCACAGTCTCACAAATTCCTGTGGGAAACACTGTATAAAACAACCTCCCCACCACCTAAACACAGTAGATGTGTATATGTATGTACAGTATCTCACAAAAGTGAGTACACCCCTCACATTTTTGTAAATATTTGATTATATCTTTT
>JANDJT010000103.1:11809980-11821728 GCA_024331685.1 Stegophilus panzeri
TATACACACATACACACACACATACATACACACACACATTGTATATATATATAGATAGATAGATAGATAGATATAACAAAGAAAAATATATTTGTAGAGTAGTACATTTCATATCCAGTTAATGTGATTTAATATCATCAAAAAAAAAGTTGAGTAATGTGTTTTCTGTTTATGAGACCAGTTACTGTGAAAAAACTTGTTGAAATGGACAGAATAAAGTTTTTATTTGCTTCAGAATTGTGGAATTAATTATTATTAATTTAAAAGAAGATATAAAAGGCAGAACCACCAAACTATCGGTATGGGTCGATATCACTCTGCGTTATCGGTATCGGCTGAGAAATTTAGTATCGGTGCATCCCTAGTTTATAGACATAGAGGTTTGATGAGACATCAGTGTGTTAGTGGACATTTGATATAATATTAACTATTTTCACTTTTTCACCCTTTAGTATCATATTTTACATTTTAATCTAAACAATCATATCTGTCTGTGTCTGTGTGTGTTTTAGTGTCCCACGCAGGAGGCCCGCCCAGGTCTGGCCTCTGGTTGGGGTGGGTGATTTTAGGGGTGGGGCTATTTATTATTTATCGACTGTCTGTGAGACATGTCTTGAGCAGTAAGCACTGTGCAATGTTGCACAGCCCTTTTCCTGCGTTTTCTTCCAAACGCAACACACACACACACACACACACACACACACACACACACACAGAGACAAAAACACACAGACACACACAAACACATACACACACAAACACACAGACACAAACAGACACATAGGCCCTGTTTACACTAGTGCATTTTCGTTTTAAAATGTAAACGATCCTCGTCCACAGTGGTGTTCCTGCTGTGTTTCAGAAACGATCTCCGTCCACACGACACGACTGAAAACGCACGTCACATGACCATTCATGCACAATGGGCATGCGCATACAAATGTAAACTGGAAGTTGGTTGCTAGCCCAAACCGGTGTTCCATGTAGGGTTTACACCGCTTGAAATGAGATTTGTTGCCAATTGCTCTAATCATAGCTTGCCTCTTGTGCATGTAGGCAGCTGCAGTATTATAAAATACAGAATTTAACTGCACAATGGCTGCTAAGAATGACAACAAAGCCAGCAAAGCTAGCAGTTCAGTCTCCATGTTGTTGTGTATATGATCAAGGTAGCGTAATGGTCATATGGAAGGGAATGATACACAATGATCCAGAAATCCCAATCAGGGGGCGAATGTGGGCAGCAACACCTTCGTTTTCAAAAGTCTTCGTTTTGGTCCGTTTACACTGAAATGCGAGCCCGGAGTTTTCAAACTAAAAAGGGGTCTTTGGTGTTTCCAAAACTTGTCGGAGTAGCGTAGATTACAGGCATAACTGTAGCAAAAGTTATGCATTTTAAAACGAAAACGCACTAGTGTAAACAGCGCCATAGAAACACAAAAACAAACACACAGATACACACACAGTAGTGTAGTAGTTAGAGGTACAGCTACAAGAAAAGTATGAACAACATCAGGATCTTTTCATGGCATTTGTTGATCTCTCCAAATCTTTTGACACTATGAATCGAGGGCTACTCTGGGACATCCTGATAAAATTTGGCTTCCCAGGAAAATTTGTGAACATCCTGTCACAGTTCCATGATGCATGATGGGATGGTGGCCCGTGTGAGCATAGGGGGACAGGCAGGAATCGGTGGCTTTTAATGTATGTACTGGAGTAAGACAAGGGTGTGTGTTGGCACCGGTGCCCTTCAACATTTTCCTCCTATGTGTCACGAAGTTTCTTCATGACAGGCTGGAAAGCAGTATTGGAATCACTGTGGACTTCAGGCTAAATGGAAACCTTTTTAATATCCGACGGCTCCAGGCAACCACCAAGGCCTCAGTAGTGCAGGTCCTTGAGTTGGGGTGTGGCTCACACCCCAGAGAAACTGCAAACCATACTTGCTATGGCCATGAAGGACTACAGCAGACTGGGCTTGTCAGTCAACACAACAAAGACTGAGGTGATATGCCAATGGAGGTCTGGACCCACACCCACTATGCCTGTCTTCACCATAGAACATCAGCCACTCACAATAGTTCCATCCTTTAAATACCTGGGCAGCATCCTATCTGAGGGCTGCAACATCAACCACAAAATAAAACAAGCCTCTGCAGCTTTCAGCAAACGCAGATGAAAGGTCTTTCAAAACAAACACCTCCATCTGCACACCAAAGTTTCCATCTATATATCCATCTGGATCACCACTCTCCTATACAGCTGTGAAGCCTTGGTCACATACAGCCACCACCTAAGGATGCTGGAATGCTTCCATATAAGATTCCTACAGCGAATCTTGGGGTTCATGTGGTGTGATCGTGTACCACATTCCAAAATGCTTGTGAGGACAAACTGCAAGAGCATGGAGGTCATGATCACTGAACACCAATTTAGCTGGTTTGGGCATGTTATTAGGTTGCCTCCAGATCGCCTGCAACGGCAAGTCCTGTGTGGACAACTTCATCTGGGCGACCGGTCTGCAGGGGGTCAGAAGAAGCAGTACAAAGACCAGCTAAAAACATCACTGAGGAAATGTCAAATCGACCCCTCATGACTAGAAGAAGCTGCCATTAACCATTCCATCTGGGGGCAGCTCTGCCACACAGGAATAGAGCAGATGTAATTGGAGAGAAACATGAACAAACAGCAAAAAAGACTAAGGAGATATACAGCCAATGTCTGCCTCCACTAACCCAGACTTCACATGTCCAACATGCAATAAAATTTGTAGATCACGGACTGGACTCTGCAGCCATCAAATAACACACCGTTAATGAGGAGGAATGTCATCATAATACACAATGGACTACCATAAGCTAAGCTATGACTAGGGATGCCACCTCCTGTGCATATTTTACTTAGTTCTTTCACCAAGGTCCTAAATAGTTCATATATGATTATGTATATTGTCAAACATATACATCAGGAGAGATGCATATGAGAGGAAACTACCTACACATGGTCACTAGTGCATTCAACCAGCTCCAACAGTTCAAGAATAAACATACTTTTAGGAAAACCGCACATGGGGCAACGTTGCTCCAAATAACACTTACTGCTATTTTACTACTACAAAATGTAAATGCAAAACTACTACTAACTAGCCAAACTTTAGCGCTTCAAATGTAATATTTAATCAGATCAGTCACACTTCCTTTTCCCATGTTAGCTATAGAGTAATGCCATCAAGGAGACTAAAAGGTGAGCTAAACAGCTGTGAAAACTTATTAGGAGGGGGAAAATGTGTGTTATGAGTGCTGCTTAAAGACTAAAAGAGAGAGCTGTCTGCTGTCAGGTCACCAGATAGGTCAAGAGTGTGTAATTAGGGAAAGGAAGCTTTACAAGACACTAAAGTATGAAGCAACCCACAGAGAACCTGCAAGTATAATATTGAAAGGTCGACCAGTCACAGTAATCAGTGAGATGAGTCAATATCTGCCTGCACTTTAAATCAAAACAACATAATTCAATATTCATCTCCCCTGCACATGTCCACTGTGCAAATCCATCATGCAAACACACAGTTGTCCCATGCAACAATCTCTAACAGTCATGTGCATTATTCTTGCTCCAGTCTCATCATCTGCTGAAAAGCAACATATTAGTTATTAAGTATGAATTGAAAGAGGATATAATTACATTACGTAAAAAGTTAAAAAGTGATCATATAACAAACATATTGACACAAATATTGGCCATTGTTCCGCTTCTTCTCAACTCATACATTACTCATACATCAACTCATACTCATGCACCTTGTTGCCATTAGTGTAACAGCTTGTGACTGGGGTCACATCTATAGTTACCAAAGCTTCAGACAGATTTAAATTATCTCTCATCATCTCCTTTCATCTCTTCAGGCTATAATGAGCGTGTTTTCTGCTTTACAAAGTCAATCTGAACATGGCTACTAGCTTGAGTTGGGTTACCCGTGAACTGTTGTGTTGCTCAACACAGCGGTTACCTCTCAGTCACTTGCTAGATCCATCTTCCCTCAATGCTCTAAGCCCCTAGCATGTTTGAATGGGTCTCCCTCACCATACCGTGCTCTCCAACCCTGGAGTTTTAGAAATTAACTGAACTCAGCTAAGAAGGGCAAGAGTTGGTTTTCTCTCTATTTTCCCACTACTTCCCCAGACTGGAGCCTTCCTTGGTGCTTCAGCTCAGTTCTGCAAGCCCTATGGTCTCCTGACTAGCAGGCCTGTGGCTAAGAATACCTAACACAATTGAGTGGTCGCCTCTGTTCACTCACAGGCTTGCTACATTAGCCGGACCACTCTCTTGGTATCTTTGCTCTATTTTTCCATGCCTCGACACCTAGCCGACCAGAGGGCTTGTGGCTAAACACTGCTTGTGTGTCGAGATGCTAATTGTAGGTAGCCTAGTATGTTAGCCTTATCTAAACATTTACATTTATTCAGTTAGCAGACGTTTTAGTCCAAAGCGACTTACAAATGAGAAAATACAAGCAAAGCGATATATCAAGCAGAGAACAATACAAGTAGTGCTACCATACAATATCCATTAATTGAGTTCCAGAAGAAGCAAAGTGCGCAGAGTAGAGGTGTATGCGCCAGAGTAATTTTTTTTTTGGTTAGGTGTTCACGGAAGAGGTGGGTCTTTAGCCGTTTCTTGAAGATGGTGACAGATTCTTCCGTTCGGATTGAGGTTGGAAGTTCGTTCCACCACTGAGGAACAGTTAGTTTGAAGGTTCTTGAAAGGGACCTTGTGCCACGCTGAGTAGGTACTACTAAGCGTCAGTCATTGATTGATCGCAGATTGTGTGAGGGAACATAAGCCTTAAAGGAGAGTGTTGAGGTAGGAGGGTGCTGTTCCAGACAAGGTCTTTTAGGTGAGCATCAAGGCCTTGAATTTGATATGGGCAGCTACAGGAAGCCAGTGGAGGGAGATGAAGAGGGGTGTGACCTGGGTTCTCTTGGGCTGGTTGAAGATGAGGCGTGCTGCTGCATTCTGAATCATTTGAAGAGGTTTGATGGAGTTGGCCGAGAGGCCCGAGAGTAGCGAGTTGCAGTAGTCCAGTTTTGAGATAACAAGAGCCTGGACTAGTAGTTAAACAAAGTGCCACAGCCTAACAATGACCGATAAACAGAGTATGAAGCCAAGGAAGTGATGAGTCAATGGGCCTTGGCCAAAAAAGCTCTGGAGAGTCAAGTACAGGTTCAGAAACCAGAAAGTAGCACTGCCAAATGGGCCAGCCATGTGGCACTGTCACATCACTAAAGGCTGGCTTGTCAGCTAGGCACCTACATAAGTTCTGTCAGCCTCATGCAAGCTCTAAATTGACAGTTACATGCTCAGTTCCCTAGCAGGAGCCCGAGTCTGTGGGCTGAGTCCTGTGGAGTCTGTCCATGAAGGAAGGGGACTGGACAACAGCCAAAAACACATCAGACCAGTTGGATCTGATGAGAATGTCACAGGGGTACAAATTTCAATTCCACCATCGTCCTCAACATTTTAGTTACTCAAGACCTTTTAAATTTTAGACCTCATTAAATTTGCTGCTCTGTTCCAAAAGAGCCCTTAGTACACAGATCCAGTGCACTGTCCAATTCCTAAAGTATTAGCATGCCTACAGGGAGTGTTCACACACACACACACACTAGGTGTGTATAACAGGTGTCAGATCATTGCTCTCTCACACAATTGTGATGTTACAGGAAGTCCTAAAATGCCTACACATTTCCCTCTTCACATACTGTACACAACGATAGTGACACACTCTTGTTGTCGCGCTCACACACATGTACCATGACAGTGGTACTTTTACAGGCTTATCTCTTTCTCTTTCCCACCCACGCACAAAGTTATCAGCGTTCGTATCTCTGACTCGTTCACAAATTTATTTCTCATGGACAATCTGTACATCTGTCACCATGGAAAGCCACATAAAACAAAAAGAATTTTATAAAGTCAAAACAATTCATTCATATACTTCATTCAGTACAAGGACTTCACAACTTTTCTTCTCTTCACATATTCATGCACAATTTCACCAGAGTTCTTTTTTTCCCCCATTAAAGGCAAATTATGTATGTGCTAATATTAACAATAAATACATTTACCATGAATTATAAAACTGGATTTGAAATGCTACAATTTAAATGATCTGTTCTCATCCAGCAGCACTTTAACTGAATAAGAGCCCCAGGAGGCAACATATTCACTACACATCATCACTTTAAGCCTGCTGGACAATGTTTACCCACAATCACTCACTAGCTTATCAGCTAAAGATAAATGGATCACAGAAGTAGTGATAATCATTTAAAGATATACTGTATACCTTTACTGGTAAAAGCCTAAATACCTAAACATTATAGTCATGTCGCGGCGAACTCGCAACTACAGTTCCCAGAATGCGGTGCCAACTACAAACATGGCCAACGAGAACTACATTTCCCGGCCACGCACGCGTTCACGTTCGCCGGAGTACTGAGTGAGAACACCTGTATTTCATCGTAGGTTATAAAAGGCCTCGTTAATTTCAGAGCCTTGCGAAGTAAACACTCAGCAGTCTTTCCTCTGTCGTTCACCAAGCCTTTGTCTTTGTTTTGGATTTCTACGGTTTTTGGAGTTACCACCTGTATTTGGATTACAAGTGCCTGCCTAGCCCAGTTTGGATTGTTCGCCCGATCGCTTGACCTACTGCTGTCTTCTGTGTTTTGTTTTCCGCGTTTTGTCTTCCGCCTGATCCCTGCACTCTAGTCCTGTTCGGCCGCGCTTGCCTCCAACCAGTTACCGTAACAGCAGACAGATTTTGATGCCTCTACTTAACCATAAATAGTTCTTTCCTTAGAGTAGGCTAGAGTGTCAGTAGTCACTCACCTTCACTACATTATATTATGGCACAATTCCATACACACTTAAATATTACAAAAGAAATATAAGAAATCAGAGAGCAACAAGACTATTAAAGTAAGAGGAACCAATAAGAGGAAAAATAAGAGGAACCAATCATCCTTCTGAGTACAATATACAGTCCCCTCTGAAAGTATTGAAACAGCAAGGCCAATTCTATTGTTTTTGCCATACATTAAAGACATTTAGGCTTTCATTTCAGCATTAATTTCCTGATATTTACAACGAGATGTGTTCAACAACTTGGCACCTTTGGTGGTAGCCCACCCAATTTTTAGGTGAGCAAAAGTATAGGAACAGTCTTAGTAAATAACACTTAATATTTGGTTGCATATCCCTTGCTTGCAATAACTGCATCAAGCTGATGACCCACTGACATCACCAAACTGTTGATGCAAATATTTTTCTTTGTGTTGCTTTCTCAGGCTTGTACTAGCTTCTTTCAATTGTTGTTTGTTTGGGGGAGGGGGGTTCTCCCTTCAGCCACCTCTTCAGGAGTTTCATGCTCAACTGGGTTGTAGTCTCAACCCCAGACATGCATAGACCGGCTCCTCATCCATGTAAATCCCAACTGGCTTCTTTCTCTCCCCTCCCAGAGATTGATGTCTCAAAACTCCTCCTCTCTAACTGTCCCACCACCTGTCCTCTTGACCCTATCCCTTCTCACCTTCTTCAGTCCATCCCTCCCACATCTTTAACACATCCCTCTCTACTGGCATCTAAGCAGGCCTGGGTTAGCCCACTGCTTAAAAAAAGTCACTTAATCCTGCTGCTGTTGATAACTACAGACCTGTTACCCTCCTCCCTTTTCTTTCCAAAATCCTTGAAAGAGTTTTTAACCAACTCTCCAGTTTTCTCACACAGAACAACCTCCTGGACACCAAGCAGTCTGGCTTCAAGAGCAATCACTCCACGGAGACTGTTCTGCTTCAGGTCACTGAAGCCTTACGACTAGCAAGAGCAACCTCAAGATCATCTGTCCTCATCCTACTCGACCTCTCTGCTGCGTTCGACACTGTGAATCATCAGATCCTCCTGTCAACGCTCTCCAGCCTAGGCATCACCGGAACGGTTCTGCGCTGGGTGGAATCCTATCTCTCAGACAGATCCTTCAAGATATCATGGAGGGGAGGTATTTCTGAAACTCAGCAACTCACAACCGGCGTTCCGCAGGGGTCAGTTCTGGGTCCACTGCTCTTTTCTATCTACACTACATCTCTGGGGCAGGTGATTGGGTCTCATGGCTTCTCATACGATTGCTATGCTGATGACACCCAGCTCTATTTGTCCTTCCAGCCTGACAATCCGTCTGTCTCTGCACGAATCTCTGCTTGCCTGTCGGACATCTCGGTCTGGATGAGGGAACAGCACCTTAAGCTCAACCTGGCAAAATCTGAGGTTCTCGTCATCCCAGCCTGTCCCTCAATCAACCACAACCTCACTGTACAGATCAGCTCAACCACACTCAAGTCAACCAGGTTGGCCAGGAACCTTGGGGTGACTCTTGATGACAGCTTGAGCTTTACAGGCCACATCTCAACAACTGCACGGTCCTGTAGGTTCATCCTGTACAACATCAAGAAAATCAGACCCTACCTCACCGAACAGGCTACACAGCTACTAGTCCAGGCTCTTGTTATCTCAAAACTGGACTACTGCAACTCACTACTCTCTGGCCTCCCAGAAAGCTCCATTAAACCATTTCAGATGATTCAGAATGCAGCAGCATGCCTCTCATTCAATCAGACCAAGAGGACCCAGGTCACACCCCTCTTCACCTCCCTCCACTGGCTTCCTGTAGCCGCCCGTATCAAATTCAAGGGCTTGATGCTCACATACAAGACCTTGTCTGGAACAGCACTCTCCTGCCTCAACTCTCTCCGGAAGGCTTACGTTCCCTCACGCAATCTGCGATCAATCAATGACTGACGCTTAGTAGTGCCTACTCAGCGTGGCTCAACGTCCCTTTCTAGAACCTTCAAACTAATTGTTCCTCAGTGGTGCAATGAACTTCCAACCTCAATCCGGATTGCAGAATCTGTCACCATCTTCAAGAAACGGCTAAAGACCCACCTCTTCCGTGAACACCTAACCAACCCTAAAAAAAATAAAATAATAATAATAAACTTACTCTGGCACTTACACCTCTACTCTGTGCACTTTGCTTCTTCTAGAACTCAATTAATGAATCTTGTATGGTAGCACTACTTGCATTGTTCTCTGCTTGATATCGCTTTGCTTGCATTTTCTCATTTGTAAGTCACTTTGGATAAAAGCATCTGCTAAATGAATAAATGTACATGTAAATAAATGTAAGTCTGGTGATTGACTTGGCCAGTCTAAAACCTTCCACTTTCCCCCCAGTGAAGTCCTTTGTTGTGTTGGTAGTGCTTTTTGGGTCATTGTGTTGCTGCATGATGAAGTTTTACCCAATTAGATTGGATGCATTTCTCTGTAAATTGGAAGACAGATTGTTTCTGTAGACTTCTGAATTCATTCTGCTGCTACCATCATGAGTTACATCATCAATAAAGATTAGTGAGGCCATTACAGAAGCAGCCATGAAAGCCCAAGCCATGACACTACCTCCACCATGCTTGACGGAGAGAGACTGCTAGAGCTTGTATGTTTTGGATCATGAGCAGATCCATTCTTTCTCCATACTTTGGCCTTTCCATCATTTTGGTAGAGGTTAATCTTGGTTCCGGAACTTTTGTGGCTCATCTCTGTATTTCTTAGTGAATTCCAATCTGGCTTTCTGATTCTTACTGCTCATGAGTGGTTTGCATCTTGTGCTATGGCCTCTATATTGATTATATACTATATTATAAATCTTCTTCAATGGTGAATTGTGATACCATCACCACTGCCCTGTGAAGGTTGTTGGTGATGTCACTAACTGTTGTTTTGGGTTTTTCTTCACAGCTCTCACAATGCTTCTGTCATCAACTGCTGCTGTTTTCCTTGACCGACCTGTTCCATGTCTGGTTGTTAGTACGCCTATGGTTTCTTTCTTTTTCAGGACATTCCAAATTGTTGTATTGACTGTGCCCAATGCTTGTGCAATATCTCTGATTGATTTTCCCTCGTTTCTCAGCTCCAAAATGGTTGGCTTTTCTCCCAAAGGCAGCTCTCTGGTCTGGTCTGGTTGGTTGGTTTTTAACATCACAAGCAAAACTTAGGGCTCAAACCAAGAGCAGACATTCAGAGTTATTAACTCTTAAAACATTCAATCTAACAGGGCATGCCTGGGCAGCAAGAAACACCTATCAGTCAGATTTTCAATATTTTTGATCACCTGGAAAAAAAAAAAATCAGTGATCAAACAAAAGGTGCCATGTTCTAAATGGTTTAACACATCTAGATGTAAATATGAGGAAATGAAAGCTGAAATTCTGATATAGCCTCTCATTCATCTTATGATCTCAAACTCATATCTTCAATGAATAGCAAAAACAACAGAATTGGCCTTACTGTTCCAAAACTTTCTGAGAGGATGGTATGTCTTCACCATGTGGTCTATTGTAACAAAAAGAGCTGGCATAGCACTGAAAAACTGTGAGTATCTGCTCACTGTGCTTGAATTGAAAACCCACCATCGCAGTAATAAAACCACAAATAAATTCACATTCACTCCAACACCTCTCTCTCTCTCTCTCTCTCTCTCTCTCTCCAGTCCAAGTATCATGCCTCATCATTCTTCTTCTCCTTATCTAGTAGATTGTTCCAGGCACAGATTAAGTCTTGTCCTTGAATAAATCACCCTTTAGAATCTCAATTACCCACCACAGCAGGCCCTATCAGGGGTTCACACTTTTGCAGCTATGGACCCCTTAAACTTTAAAAAATAATAATAATAATTCACAGAACCCCTCAGTACAGATCTATTTAATGAACATAATCCAACTCTTCACATATTAGGAACTTAGTCACTAACATCTATTAAATGTGAATTCTAATATTTATTGGAGCCAATGAGCTTTTAATTCCTGCATTTTTCACACATAGGATACATTTTATTAAAACTGTCATAAGATTAAAGTTGACATTATTTATACACCTTCTTGGTCTTGAGTTACTGACAACATTAAAGTGGCAATGCAAGTATTACATTATTTGGTGACTGATTTTGTTAAGTATTCAATTTATGATTTGATCTTATCCTTCCAATACTTTATCAAAATAATGTATATACATAAATAGTGTGTCCTTTCATTTTTCTTATTTCAAAAAGTAAGAAACCCTGGTTTAAAAACACTTTTGGCAGTATATTGTATGTGGACACCTGACCATGACATCCATATATGTGTGCCTTCCCCAAACTTTTATCACAAAGTTGGTGGCACATGATTGTCTAGAATGTCTTTGCATTCTGTAGCATTAACATTTCACTTCACTGCAACTAAGAGGTCCAAACTTGTTTCATCATGACAACGCACCTGTGCACAAAGTGAGGACCATGAAACAAGGACATGGTTTGCCAAGGTTGGTCTGGAAGAACTCATCCCAATCACGGCAGTCATATATAAATACATGTATAAATAAGTAAGTAAGTAAGTAAGTAAGTAAGTAAGTAAGTAAATAAATAAATAAATAAATATAGTGGCAAGAAAAAGTATGTGAACCTTTTGGAATTTCATGGTTTTCTAAATAAATTTGTCATAAATGTGATCTGATCTTCATCTAGGTCAAGGGTATTGACAAATATAATGTGTCTAAAATAATAACACAAAATAAATTCTGATCCCTCAAGTCTTTATTGAACACACTCATTCAACATTCAAAATGGCAGTGGAAAAAGTAAGTGAACCCTTAGAATTAATA
>JANDJT010000103.1:11825872-11850123 GCA_024331685.1 Stegophilus panzeri
ACACACACAAAAAACTCTTTCCACTCTGTCAGCACTAAGGGTAATGAATGCAAGTTTGTCCTCTGACTGTGCGGAAAAAAAACATCTGAGGTCACGCATTTCAATGCTGTTAACACCAAGGCTTCACACACTCACCATACCTGAGGAGGATCTTGAATACTAACTGATCTTGTTTCGCCTGACAAATACAAATCATTAAACAAAATAATTGTAGAAAATGGTATTTGACTTCTATATGGTATGCAAACACACGCACACAAAAACACAGCAACAGGAGATACAATACAACAATACATATCATAAATAATTTTAGTGAATTTAAATTTATCATCAAATTTCTGTGCCCAAAGTGGATAACTGAGAGAGGAATTACACACAGCTACAGAAAAAACATGAATACTGGACAGGAGGCAGCAAAACACCAAGGGGCTGTGATGTTCTGCACTGTGCCACTGTGCTGCCCTTGTTCTTACAACCTAGAAACCTTTGTTATGTAATTACAGAGATACAGTTGAAATAAATAACCATTATTGTCTGTTAGAACCTTCAAATGCTAATGAATATTTTCACTCATGTTTGCTACAAAGCCTGTTGCACCAAGGGAAGTCCCTGTTATGGATGACACCACACCAACTGGCTGGCTAGAAATTCTTTACAATAACATTATATGTGGGTTCATTTTAATTTACCAATTTTGGCTTAGTTTGCATATGCATATACTATATTATCAAAAGTATTTGGACACCTGTCCATCACACCAATGTGTGTCTTCACCAAAGACAAAGTTGCCACAAAGTTGATGACACAGTTGATTGTCTAGAATGTCTTTGTGTGCTGCAGCTTTAGGATTTCCCTTCACTAGAACGAAGGGTCCCAAACCTATTTTAGCATGACAATGCCCCTTTGCACAAAGCAAGCTCCACGAAGACGTGGTTTGCCAAGGCTGGTGTGAAAGAGTCCTACACAGAGCCACAACCTCAACCACACTGAACACTTTTGGGATGAACCTGAATGCTCACTGTGCCCCAGGCCTCCTCACCCCGCATCAGTGCCCAACCACACTAATGCTTTTGTGGTTGAATGGGCAAATCGCCACAGCCACGCTCCAAAATCTAGTGGAAAGCCTTTTCAGAAGAGCAAAGGGGAGAACAACTTTTTAAATGGGATGTTCAACAAGCACATATGAGTGTGATGGTTAGGTGTCTACATATGTGTGCACATACTATCTAACGTAGGGTAACAGCTAAACAACACACAATGCTGCTAACCCTGCCCTAGAGTACCACTTGGTATGAAGGTACCAAAAACCATACTGAGCGTAGTTTCAATTTGAATACCCCATCTGTTTTGTGTAGTAGTAGTAGATCAACAGTGATGGGTGAGGTAAGGCAATGATGTCAATATGCTCGGACATATTCTCCACTGAATTACACACTCCACTAAACCTGAGGAGAAGAGACAGAATGATAGAAACAGAGAAAGCTAGAGAACATATAAGAGAGAGAGAGAGCTACCTCTGTATTACACACTCCAAAGAGTCAGAAATACAGAGCCTCAGGCTGCAACAGACCCTGTGAATTGCTCCCTACTGAATTATACATTTTTCATGAATGAATAGAGTGCAAAGGAGAAAGAAAGAGAAAAAGGATCTCATTACATCTTGACTAAAGAAGAAGTCTAAGGGGAAAAACACCCAAAATGAAGGTCAAATTGGGTCAGGCATGGACCATTACATCATCACGAAGATCACACATTTCCCCAGGCAACAGCTGCTGAAAGAAATAGCTGATGCTGGAAACACTGTTAGTAAGTCCTTCCTTAGTCACTCAGGAACATTCTGCACGGGATGTCAAGAGGTGCAACACAACATGAGCAGCTTGTAACTCCACATGCACAACAGACATGCTGAGAAGAGCATAGAAGGCATAGTTCATAGAGCTTACCTTCTCTGGTAACTTGAAAGTTAATATGCTAACTCGTTCAAACCAATAGTTGCTTTCAGCAAACAAATCCCAAAACTCGCTCTAGTTTGAAACAAATAATGTTAACATGAATAATTAGGGAATGACCAGCAGCAATATTAGCTATTCAGCAAGCTGTTAAGGTTGATCTCCAAACAATTGCAATAGCTAATGTTGTTTAAAATATTAATTTGGCATAAGGGGTTTCATTGCTGCAATTAGTCAGACAGTCTTTGGCTGAGTTCTTGGTTGACAAGAAAACATCCTCATATTTCTGTTAAAAGCTGTACTTTTGTGTTCCTAGTAATTTTCCAGTATAAACATGGCTTGAGTGCCAGTTTAAAATAAATAAATAAAAACACTGTGGACAATTTAGTGAGTAGTTTAGAAATAACAAATAGGAATATTTGTGCCTACACTGGAGTAATTGCAGTGGGTACAATTATAACATAAAGAGAATATTCCTTTAGGATGATAAAGGATTTAATAATAATAATCCATTAGAGGAATTGCTTGACTAATTGACTTATGCACATCTGTAAATATTCATGCAAAAATACACATAATGCAGGTGGATCTGCTGATAGTACCAGCCTCTGAACTCGCACAGCAAACTCATTCTGTAACTGACTAATGCCCCAGGGTTATATTAACAAACGAGGTAGGATATACTAGACATATACAGTGGATTAAAAAAATTTAAATGGTGAAAATGAAACCAAGATAAATGATGTCAGATCTTTTTCCACCTTTAATGTCATAGCAGCCAACAAAATACGAGTAGAAATTTTTAACAGGAAAAAAAACAAACAATAACCTGGTTGCATAAAAGTGTGCACACTCCTAATACTTTGTTAAAGCACCTTTTGCTTATAATACAGGACTCCATCTTTTTGGGCAAGTGTCTATCAACTCAGTACATCTTGATGTGGCAGTTTTATTCCACTCTGCCTTGCAGAAATGCTCCAGATCTAACAAACTGCAAAGGTATCACCTGTGCTCAGCCCTCTTCAAGTCAGTGAAGATACTGCAAATAAACCTGCTGTTGTAATAAGATTTTAAGAATCAATTATTTTAAAGCAGCTAAAAAGTTGACATTACAAGGTGAAATTCCTGTCTGAAAAGTGATGAATAACAACAGCAGCCCCCACTTCCCTATACGTCCCTAGAATTAGACTTCTTCTCATTTCTTTTATATCATGCTCTCTTTCATTTCTTTCCCAGTTCCCGCTGTTATCTCCCTGATGACCGTGTGTAATATTAATGTAACTGTCTAAGGCTGATTTCCAATTCTCATCTCTCTGCATTCTTGCTGGGAGACACTAATGACACAGTGGCAGGCTCTCCCTCTCTCTCTTCTAGGTGTCAGTTCTCCTACTGCCTGCTCACTCACAATTCACGATTTGTATTCTTACCTCGTTCCCACCACAGAAAGTGTGCTGGCTGGGTACACTAAAGGCGCATGTGTTATGAGAGCTCCCCTCTCCCACTGCAGCAAGTTGTAGGCACAGAAAGGATAGCTGAGAAGAGTGAGTGTGTGTGTGTGTGTGTGTGTGTGTGTGTGTGTAGGTGGGAGATTATAGAATAGAATAAAATTTTATGTGAGTGCAGAAATACTGAGTGAGCAGAAGAGATTGGAACAAGCAATTTTCATACTTATACTGACCAATGCATATTTTACTGCAGATGAGCATGTGCAGCCTGGCAAATACTCCTCCTAATGTATGCACACACTGTATTTCCTATGACACACTCCTGTCTTTGGTCATCCAGAGTTCTACATCCTATTCCACACTAAGTATCTCTCTACATAGCGCCCAAGCGCTGAGTGGTACTAATGGTCTCTAAATTCTCATATGGCTAGATGATACGATAAGGAGTGGGCCTTGAGCTAAATCCCAGGCTGCACAGCAGCTAAAACTGTTTAATAAATAATGAGCTAAAGCCTGACAAATACAAGACTGTCAATCACCAAAACACCACTTAAGATTCTATAATGTGCAGATTACAACTTTTCATTATGACTATATGAAAAATATAACACCCGAGTATAAATATTTGGTATGTGTGGTATTTCCGTTATGCTACAAAAACATTTAGATCCAGCATGCACTTAAAAATGGAAAACATGGCAGTACAGGTGCAATACAGAAATAACTTTTAACACTGACAAATCTATCAAAAACTTAATATGCTTATTAAAGCCCTGTGGTCGCACAATGTAGTAGTGGTGTTTCGATTAGGCCCAATGTGTTCTACTTATGTCCTGTTATCACTTTTTTTTTTTTTTTACACAACTGGACGACACTTTGAAATCATCATTGTATAAAACTAAATGTTAACATTACACAGGACACCTAGGATTGTCTAACCCTACATTCACACAATTAGTTTTTCACTACTGTGCTTGTGTAGTGATGCTAGCAACCAAAATATAAATGCTTCTAAATCTAACTAGTCCACTAATCAGTTTGAAAATTGGTTGTTTGATTTACAGTCCCCTCTGAAAGAATTGGAACAGCAAGGCCAATTCTATTGTTTTCTTTTTATCTTTAAGACATTTAGGTTTGAGATAAGAAGATGAATAAGAAACAACCAAAATTTCAGACAATCAGAATTTCAGCTCTCATTTTCTAGATGTGATAAACATGTTAGAACATGGCACCTCTTGCTTGACCTCATCCATTTTTTCAAGTGATAAAAGATATTGGAACTGATGTTCAAAGATATGATGAGACTGATACGTGTTTCTTGCTGCTCAGGTGTGCCCTGTTAAATTAATTGTTTAAAGAATTAATAGTTCTGAATGTCTACTCTTGGTCTGAGCCCCAGGTTTCACCTGTGAAGACTGCATTTGTTGTTAAAAAGGATAAACCAACATGGAGACCAGAGAGCTGTCTATGGGAGAAAAGCAAGCCATTTTGATGCTGCAAAAAGAAGGAAGCATTGGGCATAACCAATACAACAATTTGGAATGTCCTGAAAAAGAAAAAACACTGGTGTACTAACAACCAGACATGAAACAGGTCAGCCAAGGAAAGGAACAACAGCTGATGACAGAAACATTTTGAGAGCTGTGAAGAAAACCCCAAAAACAACAGTCAGTGACATCACCAACAACCTCCACAGGGCAGGGGTGAAGGTATCACAATCCACCACTGAAGAAGACTTCAAAAGCAGAAATATCAAGGCCATACCAAAAGATGCAAACCACTCATCAGCAGTAAGAATCAGAAGGCAGGATTGGGATATGCAACTAAACATTAAGTGTTATTTAATTTAAGACTATCTGTACCTATACTTTTGCTCACCTAAAAATTGGGTGGTCTGCCACCAAAAGTGCCATGTTTTAAGTTGTTTGTAAGGCTGGGTGCGATATATCCATATAATATCGATATTGTGATAAATGATTACGTGATACACTTTTCTGAGATATCGTTGGTATGGTGATGTATTTTTTATGTGTTTAATAATTACAAATTAAATAGTATTGAATGGATGCTGTTGATTTGGTGCAATATATTTTTTAACTTAATATTCTTTGTCTTTGTAGGCATTAAAGAAAAGTATCATCAAACTCAGTTTAACTGTTTTTTGTTTATTTTACTATGCTTTGCAGACAGTTTGTTAGCTAAATTATATATTGTGATATGTATCACGCATCGTACAAATGTCCTCAATTATCAGGATATGACAAAAATATCATATCGCCCAGCCCTGGTTGTTTAACACATCTGGATGTAAATATCAGGAAATGAAAGCTGAAATTCTGATCTATCATCTCGTATTCATCTTTTGATCTCAAACCCAAATGTCTTGTATAGCAAAAACAACAGAAGTGGCCTTAATTTTCCAATACTTTCAGATGGGACTGTAGATGTTATGTGCTAGGCTTTGTAGACAGATTAACAAAGGAAGTTAATTACGTACACTCACTAGAGCCACCAACAATCTCTGTTACTTCCAACTAAGCTTTATACTTTATATTAGGGCTGCAACTAACGATTATTTTCATAATTGATTAGTTGGCAGATTTTTTTCTTCTTCTTCTTTTTTCTTTCTTTTTTTTTCTTTTCCAATTGATCGATTAATCGGATGGCGGCAAACTTTCCAGTTAGTAAAAAACTAATGTGTTCCATTTTTGACGATATTATCTTTCTAAAATTCATAATCTAGACCAGTGGTTCTCAACCTTTTGTGAGCTTTGGACCCCTAACAATCCACAAGGACCCCCTCACTCCACAACAATTATAGGCTATATATTAAACAGTCATTTCTATATATGTTAATTTATTTTATTAATATTTAACATTAATAATATTAACATTAACATTGAATCAAAACATTTCAAGATTTTATTTTTTACATTTTATTGTTGGTGTGACATTTAATTTGACTCTCTGAATTATCCTTTGTTTATTTTATCTGTCAATGCGACACTTGAACTTGTCTACCACTCATAGGTTTTTGCAAATTATCATTTCATTTGTAAATAAATTTCAAATAAATCCATAAATGAACGATCGTCAGCTCAGCTAATGTGATATTTGCAGATAACCAAATTGATTAATTTTTAAAACATCTCATATGAATATGTTTTGATACATTTAACAAAAGATATATACATAATATTATTTAAACATTTTTAAAACTTTCCTCCGGACCCACTGCAATTACACCACTGACCACTAGGGGTCCGCGGACCCCGGTTGAGAAACACTGCACTAGATGGTAGAGTACATCGTGCATAGTGTAAGTGTATAGTATGTCATTTGGGACACAACTTCAGTATTTACTCTCCGAAGCATGTTTTCGGAACAGAAGTAACGTCATGAGTAAATGTACTGCGCGCAGACCAACTAATCAATAATGAGATTCGTTGACAGCGATTTTCATAATCGATTATTATCAATTCTATCGATTAGTTGTTGCAGCTCTACTTCATATGTAATGTCTCTTTACATATTTAATGAGAGGTTTGGATTTGTCAATTTGTCTACTCACACCCAATTTGCATACATTGAGAAAATTTCAACTCAAATGTAACTTGTCACTAAAATCATGGCTCTGTGACATGCACAACAGGTACATACAAAACAAATGGTAAGTACTCATAAGCGGAAAAGGTTTTTGTACACACATTTTCACTAACTGTTGCTATTTTTGCCATGTTTGACAACATAACACAATACAATAAGAGAATATCATAGGAAAAAAACAATGCTCTTTATGACCTTAAGAAGCTGTGAATGCATGCTTAACTTGTATTCGTGTCAGTGGGTGGGACAGAAGAGGCTGTCTGAAGACCTTAATGTTGCACTGAAGCACAGGGAAAAGGTAACAAGACCATGCCAATTTTTCTCACAAATACAGGAGAATGCTGTGTGGGTGAACACACAGATTTCTCTACACCTACCATTGGATGCAGTCAGACAAACACTGCCCCCTAGATTTGTCATAGAATCAAAATTACAGGATGGAAGTTTAAAGCTGCACTTCAGAACTTTTGTCTCTCCATCACCATCGCTGTTTTAAACATAAAATTGCAAGTACCTTCAGAGCTTTTGGTTTGTTTGTTTTTTATGTGGGTTGTACTTCAGCACTGCTCATCTACGTGGAAGGATCTGATGATTTAAGGTAGGGCTGCAACTAACGATTATTTTCATAATCGATTGGTTGGCCGGTTATTTTTTCGATTAATGGGGGGGAGCAAACATTCAGTACCATTCCTTGTTTATTTAAAATAAAATCCACAAACTGAGTGTTACAAATACAAACTTAAGACTAAAACTTTACACAACTGTTTGTCCAGTTATATAAGACTGAAAAGAACCCAATACACACAGACACACACCAGAATATATATTACTCATTTAGGACTGTAGTTTAATTCAGTGCTTTTTGTGCGTCCATAAAAAATAACACATAAATACTTAGTTTATATTATATATAACTGAGTATATAAACAGTAAACTGAAGAAAGTCAATGTCTGTGACTCAGGGTATTAGGCTAAAGCTAGCGGCATCATATTACGTGCATACGACGTCATGCGCCGTTGACTAGGAAGTGGCTTATACTTCCGGTTAGTAAAAAACCCGCTAGTGTTCCATTTGAGATGACATTACCTTTCTAAAATAAATACAGAAGAGGGTAGTGCAGAGTGCATAGTGTAAGTGTACAGTACGTCATTTGAGACACAACTTTAGTATGTACTCTGCATTGCGTGTTTTCGGAACATAAGTAACGTAGTGAGTAAACGTACCCTGTGCCACGTGCAGACTGACTAATCAATAATGAGATTCATTGACAATGATTTTCATAATCAGTTATTATCGATTTTATCGATTAGTTGTTGCAGTTCACAGGTTGAGGTTATGGGTATTACTTTAGCTCTAATACTTGACAACAGAGGTGGCAGCGATTATGGAATCCCTTCAGATCTCTGAGTTTTCGGCACCTCTCAAAAGCCATGCAGATATTTATTCTCGTTTTAGCACGGGCTCAGTCACTTTCCCTTTTTGACTGCAGGCTCTCCGCAGTTCAAAGTTTCTTGGTTTTGACAACCAGCTGATTCCCCAGATGTCAATGATCTAGATTAAAAGCAGCCATCTAGATGGCAAATTTAAATACTAAGCAACTGTTGTAAGAACAAGCTACAATCACTCCTCCATCCTCAGCACCCACACACACGATTTAGTAGCCAGCGCTTCTTCTTTCTGTTTACAGACATGGCATAACCACGCAACGGTGAATGACCATTCCCGCGAAATCTGATCCGACAGCTCAAATTATAAATCATTATTGTAATAAGCTAAAGAAACAGTTTTGAACACTGATTTTTTTTATGTATTTACTCAATAACTGATTTTTGTTCATTTTTAACCAAAAAAGTATCATACTGCAGCTTAATGTTGAGAGTTGCAGCAAATCTTATTGTATTAGAACTGAGCTGGAACTGAAACAGGGTTGTAGATCTCCACAAGGTGGATGATGACCAACTGCATCAAACTGTTCTCAAATTTAATAATACTACATAACTCATTATAGGTTACTACACATTAGATGGTTTATGAGGCTTCTTGTAATATTTAGTGAAGATCTTTACACATTCTGTTACCCGTCAAGAGCATGCTCAGAGATGTGCTCCAGGCTCTGTACACAGCAGAAAAACAAACAAACGCACACCATAAACATCCTACTGATCAGAAAAGGTGGCACTTGATTGTCAATCATTTTGCCTATAATTTCAGAAAGGGGCTCTCTTTGTTTGAATGTTGAGTTTCAAAATATCTAGCTACAGCTAATATGCACTAAAATCAACTGCTATTCCTAAAGAGTGACAGCAGACAAATGCAGAATTCACAGTTTTAATTTGTTGAGTAAAAGAGCATTTGAATCCACTTTCCATTCATGAGGTGAATGGAGTGCAGTGGACTGACACGACTCAAAATTAAAACTACTAATATGATATGACTAAAGATTTATACACTTTGGAGCATGCTATCGTCATAGTAAAATAACGAAACAACAGGGTGGTGTGATGTGACTCAACCCGAAGTTCCCACGCTGAAGCTGGCGCTACTTTCAGAACTGCTGTTATAGAAATTAATCAACACCTTCTGACAAATCAGGTTTGATAGTTCACTAGCACTGTGGCATAAATGTCAATAAAAGTTCTGACCGGTACTGATGCGATACAGAGTATCAGAGTATTAGTATTGGCCTAATATTGACCCGAACATCTGTATTAGTATCAGATAGAATTAGACATACTTTAGGAACATTGATGTATTTTATTTTATACAAGCTGACAGTTTTCTCCACTTAAGTAAAGAAGCTTAGTAGACTGCATTATATCTAGCTTATTCTTATCATTACCTGAAAGACAGAAACTGATTTTTACTAACTGGCTGATAATCAGAGATCTGTTGTTGGTATTGTGTCAGAGATTTTAAAAAATATTGCTGCATCCCTTTGCCAGTACTGTGCTAGGAGTTAGGAAGAACTTTTTGTTTGTTTGTAAAACAGAAAACAATAACGAAAGGTCTGTTTCACTGCCGTTTTCCTAAATGTCAATAATGCTTGCTTATAATTTATTACTGTGCAAACTGAACCAGATCGTAAATCCCATACCCTTTTCTTCTGGACGTAGTGGATATAATAATCGTCCATTTATTTCTATGCTTTTCCCGACTGTTAAAGATGTATTCAAAATTGTTGTAGCAGCGCCCTCTGCTGTTAAGCGTGCTAGTTAGGTCGAATTTATATTGGATAAATATAATACCGTTCATTTGTAGAGGAATGAACCTACATACCCAACATCAGGATGTTTTCCTCTTTTCTCACATGCTGGACCAGAAGATGGCGGAATTTGGCGAAGTCCCCAAACCACTCAAAAGTCTCTTCGGTTTGGTACCGTTCATTCCAGTACTCCACGTCTTTATATCTCTTATTACAGCCAGGTAAAAACTCCATACTACTCCGGTATAGCAGGCAAAGTGGCTAATTTACTAGCAACGGCTTGACAATGTTTTCTGATATACACTTGTGATAGCAAGAAAGCATGTGATTTACACAACACGACAGTGTGATCAGTGAACTGTTTCACTCTCAGACTAAATTAACTACAGGAAACTCGCGCTTCCCTCACAGTGTGCGGGTAAAGCCGCGTGCTACTGTACTGAATAGTACGTCAAAATACTACGCTAGCATTAGTTCTGGTCACAGGATGCGTATTATTTTACACAGTAGTATTGTAGCATGCACTGTAGCTGTAGCCATGTGCTCGCCCTTTGACCTCCATCAGAAGTTTCAATATAAAAGTTTTTCAGGAGCCGTATCGGACAGGCTAAAAGATCAGGTCTTCAGCTGGCAAAGTATCTTATTACAGAATCGATTAATGTTTGTGGAGAAATGGACGTCGTTCAGTGACTTTCCAGACCTGAACCATGTAGCAGATCCTTCACATGCATCAATCATGCATTTATGTAAATTATTTAGCTGAAGGCAGCTCATCGTATCAGAGACTAGCTACAAGGTTACAGACTGTGGCTATGTCCGAAATCGCGTAGTGACAGTACGTACTGAATTCGATGCAGTACTTACTGCTCGGAGGTTGAAACAGTACGTGTGTAGTCTGAACCTTGTCATGTGACCTTCGACGTCACCATAAACATAAAACTTTAAAATGGACCACCAGATTAAAGCAACCACATCAGGAAAGTTAAAGCGCCCATATTATGGTTTTGAAACGTGCCTAATTTTGTTTTAAAGATCTCATACAATAGATTTACATGCATCCAAGGTAAAAAATAAAATAAAATAAAAATTTAAAAAAACACTTTAATGTGCTCATAATTTAAATTGCAGCATTACAGTCAGTACAGAGCAGTAAAGCGGGTCCTCTGGTGTGAAGGATGAGAACGAAGAAGAATCACAACAACACGAAGAACAATGCTTGGGCAATCTCTCGCCACGATTAGCACCCATATACAAATCCTTATACACTTTAAGGCTAGAAATATACAAATTCAGGTACTTTCTAACCTGCACTTGTTTCCGTCTCTTCAATTTTTTCTTCGACTATCTTGAGAATCAATGGCCCTGGGTCACTGTTGCCACCTTGTGGAACAACTAAATAGTGCAAAATAATTAAATACGTACATGCGACCTGTGCGTATAAAGTACGTGCAGTTAGAAAAATCTGGTGGCACTTACAGTATGCGCGTACTCTGCTGATGATGAAATTTGCATCACACGTACTATGCGCTGTTACTATCGTACACGTAAAAAGTGAAGTATATTTTGGGCTTTAAGAATATACTGGCGTATGATACAAAATGTGGACTGTAAACATACAAATAATTTTTTTATGGATTGATGAACTTGATGTGTGTGGCACTTTTCAATTGCTTTTTTCTACATTCCAAGAATTTGTAGATTAGCATTTCTTCAAGCTTTACTCTATTCTGATTTAATAACATTATGTAGGCCCACAGTCATTCTTTTCTCAGATTAATAGGCACATTTAATTTGGCATACAGGTTTTAATTTGTCTTAACTTTGTCTGAACTGCACTAATTGATTGGTTAGAAAAGGAGAGGTGGGGCTTAGCAACGGAGTGATTTGAATACGCAATTTAGATATCTATAAAGTAATTTCGACTAGTTAGAATGTTAATTCAAGATATGTCTATTGAGATTTGTCGTAGTCAGAATTACATTTGCAGATCTCTATAAATAAAGATTGTCCTACTAAGAAATCCATTTGAGATATCTATAATTATTGGATTTTTGACTAGGCAAAACTAAATTACAACTAGTAGAGCCAGGGGCATTAAATGCTGAAACGGCTTGCCATAGTGAGCCAAGGTCCTTACCGGTGCCCAAACTCGTGTACACAATATACTGATTTACTACCTACTGAACTAGGGAGCTGGTTGAGACATACACATTAATTCAGAAATGGGAGTCTTCACATTTTAGAGTTGATGGCAAAAACAGATTGGACAGAGAAGTTTTCATTTATTCTCAAGATAAAAACAGATATATCCTCACTCCATGGCACTAGATATATGAAGCGTGTAGCATTAAATGTGTGGAGTTAAGTTTCAATGTCTTTAGCCAAGGTGTATGTAAACTTTTGGCTTCAGCTGTAACTAATATTGTTATAGTAACCGTTATGTAATTATAATCAGAAACTTAGTTGTCTGTTCATCTGATTTTAGTTTAAAATTGTGCTATCTTAAAGTTATAAAGGAAGAAATAACCAACAAATAAAATGCTTTAAAAAAAAAAACAATATGAACTTTGAACATTTGGATTGTTTCTATAAAATAAATCTGTTGGTGTGCACAGACAAAACATGACTTCAGTCCATAGGGTCTGGTACAAAATCAAACAGAAATCTGGTATAAAAGCCAAAAACAGAAGGTCTGGCTTTACTGAACTTCTGTGTTAATAATGAGCAGATAATAAAGATGCTTTCTGGTTGGATGACCTGGCTGGAGAAACTGTGCGGCTATATTTACCTGATGTGGTGTGCTTTTGTCTTTCCACAGTGTGTAGATCTGATCTGTTTATGCATCTCCAGCTGGGTGCTGCCCAGGTCCCAAAGGACATGCTTCTTCAAGACAGGATCTTGTGCATTTATGGCCAACAAAATGATTTTTTTTATTATTATTATTCTATTTCAACCAAAAACTACCAGAAGGTGGTTGGAGTCTACCATGTATGAGACTGTGCCTTAGAAATCATCTCTGCATCTCTGTGAAATGCTTCAGTCCATCCCTGGGTTATTGCCAAAAAGAAGAAGATTACATTATGATCTTTGCAGGTAGTGATGGGCTACCATTGGTTCTCAACAGTCATCTGTCACAGAATGTAGAAGGGAACATGGCTGTTTACTAAATTGAAAAGCTGATGGATTTGGGTCACTTTTGATGTTTCAGGTGATTCCCATTCACCCACTCTTGCAGGGTATCCAATTTGCAATGACCTACCACATGAGGACGACATTTTGCTGTGTGAAAATGTTTCCTGGATGAAGCAGATCATCCGGAAGCACCACACCACAGAGAGAGAGAGAGCCAGAGAAAGAGAGAGAGATGGAAAGGCCAATTCTGTTGTTTTTACTATACACTGAAGACATTTGGGTTTAAGATCAAAAAATGAATATGAGACGATATATCAGAATTTTAGCTTTTGGTTCCTGATATTTACGTCTAAATGTGTTAAACAACTTAGAACATGGCACTTTTGGTGGCAGACCCCCCCCCCACCCCCCCAATAACTGCGTTAAGCCAGCACCCCACTGACATTACCAAACTGTTGCAATCTTTAGAAATGAGAAATCCTGAATATTTCTATAGACTTCAGAATTCATTCTGCTGCCACCATCATAAGTTAAATAAGCCCATTCCAGAAGCAGCCATACAAGCCCAAGCCAAGACACTACCTCCATCATGCTTGACTGATGAGATCGCATGTTTTGGATAATGAGCAGATCCTTACTTTCTCCACATTTTGACCTTTCCATCACTTTGGTAGAGTTTAGTCTTGGTTCCAGAACATCTCTGTATTTCTTTGTGAATTCCAATCTGGCCGTCTGATTCTTACTGATAAAAGATTTCATGGTCCGTTGTAACAAAAGGAGCTGGTATAGCTCTGAAAAAGTGTGAGTATCTGCCACATTGCCACTATGCTCGAATTGAAAAACACCATTGCAGAAATTTGGAAGGTTGTGCAGACCAAACCACACATGCTACAGAAATTAAAGTTGGCCATTATGTAGTAACTAACATACTAACTCCTCAGCTACTACTCAGCCAAGAGAGATGAGCCCAATCAGCATAATGCATCATGATGCTATAGCACAGCATAGTGCACCATTTTACCTTTTAGCTCATACCTTGAGAACCATTTGGAATAGATACAAAACAAATCTTTTTCTCCTGATTCCTTGGCTCATTTATCTCTGCCAGCTTAGTTTTTTTTTTTTTTTTTTTTTTTTTACTTACTTATTTGAAAATATGAAAAACTTACTTTTGGGAGCTAATCCTAGGACTTTTGTTCTATCCTCACACATTTGGTGCCACATGGCTCAGGAGAGTTTCTGGTGCAATAATTGTGAAAAAGATTGAGATTTATGAACAATATGACCACCACCTGCCAATCAAATCTAATTTGGCAGAGCTTAACTCGTGTGTATTTGCATAGAGGAGGTATGCCAAGTTGTGGGTGTGGTCATCATTAGGGGGAGGAGGATTTATGTTCAGAAAACTGTTTCTCAGGAACCATAAGTCTGATTTAGCTGTAACATGGGATTCTTAATGAAGCTGAGACTTACTAAATCAAGGTCATGAAATCGTAATGTGTGTGGGATGCAGGATATTTTATTACTATTTTAATTCACTATTTTGAATTGATAAAAATAATGCAGGATAAAGTTTTTACTGCATGAATGAATTTTTCTATTTTAGACTGTATTCATATTCCCTGTGCTAAACATGAAATAAATGTAGAAATCCTCAAGTCTTTGTTCTGGAGCCTAATTAACATAAAACTAAATCATACAGAATACACAGCCATCAGGTTTGATCTTAAGTTAGGATTTCTAAATTTTAGCAGTTGTATTATTATCTCTTACATCTAAAGCACTTACTGTAAATGAAACTATAACTGAGAGGTACTTTGTTTAACAAAAATTTGGAGTAGACCAAATGAGTGTGAAGCTTTAAATGAGACTGCTTCCAGATACAGTGATATAAATAGATCACCCTCATTTAAATGGGTGAGGCAACACAACTATATTTAACTGTATTTATAACCATACTGTAGGTGTTGCACAGATCTTCTCGAACATTTCCATTAATTAGTATTTACAGGCCACTTTGGCCCTATTCTGAATTTCTACAGAAATTCACAGACTTTCTCTCATGTCTAGTTGTATCAGTAGAAAAAGCAGTAATTGTTGGAGACTTTAATATTTGTTTTGATAATCCATAAGAGCATCTGAGAAGAGCATGTGTGCTTATTTTAGACTCAGCTGGGGTCAGTCAGAACATAATAGGACCCACACTTTATGTTGGACACACTAATGCTGACATTTGGCTTAAATATAGAAAATATAGTCACACTACCCCAGCCTGAAATGATAGCTGGGGATAACTCATTTAATAAATAAAAAAAAGTGTCATAATATATGCACTTTACTTCCTACTGCATCAAATCACAACCACACAACCACACAACCACAAAGGCTACTGTACCTAGCTTTATTGAAACTCTGCCAGATTTTGATTTATCAACTTTAGTTGGCTAACCCCACAGAACTCGATCAATTCACTGAATGCTTCAAGTCAATATTGTGCTTCACCCTAGATAATGTTGCCCCAGTTAAAAGAAAAACTAGCACCTTGGTATAATGATTGCACTCAGACATAAATGGGTTTAGATGAGTGGTTTATTGATGCTGATTTATTGGCCCTGGAATTGTTACTAAACTTTCTTTATTGTATAAACACAAATGTTGAAATGGCTGACTGCAGCTGTTAATTTGGCCGTTGAGAAAGTTGTTGTATCCATCCCTTCACACCTCTCACATCCTTTTTACATCTGTTGAATAATTGCAGTCCTTATCACTGAGACAAAGGGACAAAGACTGTGCAGTAGGCCAAACTCATGTATAATTCAAAGTACTGTTTAAAATATTTTGCATGGTGTAATTACTGAAGATGTCTTTAAATACTGATTTAAAGTTTGCTGACACCCCAAAACTGCTTTACAAGGCACTTTTGCAATAATCATACAATAAAGGAACACCATTTCAACTAGTATTTAGAAAATAACATTTATTTTCAAGTGTTTGCTTGAGTGTAACACACATTTAATGTTTAGATAATTTATGTTTAGATAACTCTGGTTCATTAAGCACAATCTTTTTTTAAACCATTTAAATACCCGAACAGGAAAGTTTGTGCTTTGTGTAAATAATTTAATAAACCTAGGTAATCATATTTAAATCAGATCAAGGTGACAAGTTGAAATAAAAAATGTCTTTACTAAAGTCTTGGATTGTTTTCCAGTCATACATCTAAAAACGATTTAGAGCTCTCAGTATATCAACATTAGGGAAGTATATAGACTGCATTTTTATGTCCATTGAAAAAAGTAAAGGGTTGTCGTCCAGGTATTGTTCTTTCAAGCTTCAAGTATTTGTAGACAATGTGAGGAGTCTTTAACGAACTTGGTTTGAAGACTGAATATCTAAAAACTGGGATATTGTATTCTTAAATACTCTACAGGGATGTCTTTGTGTATTCTGAAAGAAGAAAGAAAATATGACATAAAAAGGGAATTCAATGTTTTAATGCCCATATTATAGAATTATTTTCCAATTTACAGGGAATCACTTTTTTTTTTTTCCAAATTACAAAGTTTGTTTCAAGTTTCTAAAATTACATCATTTCTCAGCGCTCATCCTGGATGTTATGTGCCCCCACCCTTCAAATTTTTTTTTTTTATATATATATATATATTTTTAAAGCTGATGATTAATTAGGCGGATTGGAAGCAGAGGAAAAACTACAGTATACTTAGTAACTTGGAGAAGAGGAGGTTCTCGTGACCCTTTTTATCGGTAAATTCGCATTAATTGTACAGGCTTTTGTTTTGCTAAGTGGGCGGGGCGATGACGCACTTCCTTTGGCGCGCTTGTGGCAAAATTCAAAGATTCGGAATCAACCGTTGCATTAACGCATCGACAGCATTTCAGAGCACCTCGAATTTTATCCGATTGATATGTGCTGAAGTTATCACCTCTGTAACAGTAAGTAAAAGTTTGTCGTGAGTTTAATATATTTTGTGTAATATGAAGTGGACATGTTTGCATCCGGGACGTTATTTGAAACGGTATCTTGTTAATGGAGGTCAGTAGCTAGCTCGCGTATAGAGCTAGCGTGTGTTTAGTTGCGTTACAGTGTGTGATGAGCGGGTATTCATGAGGTTTTTATTTAGAGAGAGACAATAATGTTTCTCTTCTACTGTGGCTAACTTGCTAAATAGTTACACTAGCCAGTTAACTCATTTAGTCTTAGTCGACGTTTTCTTCTTACAGACTCGGTACGAATATTTTGTTGTTTTTGTTGACAGAGATGTCGTGGGATTTCGTCGTGCCTGTTACTTTGGATGATCTGCTGAAATCTGGAGCCATCAATCAGTATGTGGTACAGAGCGTGCTGTCGCCTAAACAGCTGCCCTCTCACATCCACAGTACGTACATTTAAATACACTATACTGTTTTATTCTCTATATAATAAATAAATACACACAGAGAGACTCGGAGCTGAAACCCTGCTAACCTCCTCATTTCAGTTGGAACACTTTATCTGAGTTTCTCAATACTTTATTTGTTAATTAATTGAAATATGTAACCTGAATAAAATAATAATTAAAAAAAAAACTTCAAACAGTTTACAATTGCACATAAATATTGAGTCCTTCTAGACTGAATAATATAATTACAAGTTTATTTCCATAATCTAGGTGTCTTCATGACAGAATCCATACAACAAGTATATAGGACCAAAACACTAGATCAGTTGTTTATCATTATTGGTAGATATAGCAATATAGTAGAGACCTGTAATGTAGTGGACTCGATTAAAAACATTTTTTCTGTTTGTTCTGTGAAGATTTTGACCACCTCAGAGGTACCACATTTTTTTTTCTGTGAGTGTTTTCATTATTCATGGCTTTGGCAAGATAAGTTTGGTCCATTAATGCATGCCATTATCAATTATGACACAACACTGCTTAATTTAAAACATTATATGTATATATAATTAGCTTATTAGAGCTATTCTCAGGTTGATATTTCTGTATTATAAATTCTTTATTCTAATATTTTGAGACACTGGATTTTTTACTTTCCATGGGTTGTAAGCTGTAATCATCCAGATTAAAACAAGCAAAAAAAAAAAAGGCATGAAATTTCACTTTATGAAATAATGAATCTTGAATATATGAAAGTTCCACTTTTTGAATGATTTTTACAGGGGGGAAAACTTTTCCCACAGTATTCACCTTTTTTGAGATGCACCTGTATAACATGTTAACCTATATAATATAAATATAATATATTTTAACAGCTGTTTGTGGCCATGTAGTTGAGAGATACCATTTTTTTTGGTCAATGTGGTGTAGCCCAACTATGTAGGTGTGCTGTTTTGGATATAGAGGAATGAGTTAAAGTTTTTATTGATAAACACAGTGGATCAGCAGAAACAGGGGCTGTTTTATAATGTGTGAAGTTTCTGTGCATGGTCTCCTCTTGTCTGTGTGGGTTTCCTCCTGGTTCCTTTCCGTCTCCCAAAAATTGACTATAAGCCTTTGTCAAACAGATGAATGATATTAATTCTTTAGTGTTTAGAGCGATTTCAAGTGCTATTTTTACATCAGTTTTGCAGTTGACCAATAAGGGCAGTTATCTAGATTACTAGTTCAGAGTATCTGGCTCTACTGTTTCTTTCTTTCTGATTCAGGCCTTAAAGCTGCTTTGCGAAGTCAGGGCCCGCTGTGCATCTTGGAACATTTCGACACCGCATACAGCATCCTGCAGTGAGTACAGCACTGCTCCTTTTATTTTAATTGATTACTGTAATTGAAGATATTTACATTTGAATTTGCCTGGAGTAAATGTGAATGATCTCAATTTCAGGAATTTTCGCACAGTGGATGTGACTTTAAAAGAGGACACACTGGAACTTCTCATACAAAGTAGGTTTTGTTGACGAAGGCTTTCAGATTAGTGTTGTGATGAAGTTCTGTGTCTCCCTTGATTCATCTTTTCCCCGTGTGTATTCTTAGTCATCCAGGGCCTGTCCATTTCCTTGCCGTCCCAACTTCTGTCTGGGTCTTTGTCAGTAACAGACCGCAAAGAGCAGCTCAATGCTGTCAAGATGAGCACCTTTCTACTCTGCAAACTCACTGAATATCTGGAGAGTGACTCATACAGGGAGAGTGTTGTCACTGCACCCAGCAAGGTATTGTACTTACACTGGTGTTAAAAAGTGTCAGTTAATGCTAACTTTGATTGGGACACTTAGCCTAGTCATATTTCTGTGATATGTTGTATCAATATTTCTGGGATTTTGACTCTAGCTTCCCTTTATACCTAATCCCCAAGGGAATTGGTATTGGGTCATCTTCATTTCCAGGTTCTGACTAGAATAGAGGGTACAGAACTGAGGAAGGTTTATTCACAATCTTCACAAATGGATATAAATGATGTTTCTTCTCAGTTTAATCCTGTGACAATCAGAACTATTTATAGGTTATTAAATTAAAAGTGAAAACCAATGATTATTGAGCCCAGTGATGAGACAATGGCATCTGTGAGCTGAATGACTAAGAGATGCTCTGTGACTGGTGGGTAATCTTGGCTGAGCAGTGGAGACTGACTGCTTTGCTGTAAGGGCCCACCTACAGTACTGCAAGCAACCAATCAGCATTCTTTGTTTCCCAATGAAATGGGTCTAGCAAATTGATGGGAGCTTGCACATTCTCTCTCTCTCTCTCTCTCTCTCTCTCTGTCTCTCTCTTTGTCACATTTCTCTTTATGGTCATACAGCTTTGAGCATGTTCTTTGGTAATCTGAGGGCAATCACTGGCAAATGTTCTGTCCCCTGGATTCTATTATCTGGATTTGATTTCCTCTGGGTAAAAGCGGTGTTAGTTAGGGATTGTTTTTTTTTTTATTACAGAAAAGGTGCTGGTTGGAGCAGGTTTTAATGTTCAAGTTTATGCTTTTCAAAATGTTTATACATTCACAAGGCTAAATTGTAAAGGTGTAACTGATACGCGTATGTGTGTGTGTTACAGGGACGTAAAAAGGAGAAGGCTTGTGGTAAGGGCTTGCTGCATTGGGACAGTGAGCGTGAGACGGTGTTGGAGTGTCTGACCCAATTGCTCCAGCTGGACATCCGCTCTCTGTGGAGCCTTTCTCTGGTTGAGGAAGAATTTGTTAGGTGAGAGACACCTCCTTTTTTCTGTTTAATTTCTGCACCAGGGTTACACCAGTGTTTTTAATCCTAATACCTGTCTACATATCTATAGCTTGTGTGTCATAATCTTGGACAGTCTGAGGACAAAACGGAGGCAACAGAATAAAACCTTTTTGTAATCACTGAAAGGGTGGTGTGATCTGATTCACTTCAGACCATTATGACCCTGAAGTTTTCCCCTATAAAATCATGCCCTGAAGTGTTTTCTTCCTCTTGTATCACAGTGATTTACTACATATGTGAAAGATAAGTGAATAGGTTGAAAAACTCTGAAGTGTTCTTTTTATTTACCAACTCTTCCTGCTAATTAACTGCTCTTTTGTTGCTTTTGAACATCTCTATGCTAATTGACTAATTGTAATCGTGATTGTTTTTGTTCTGTGTATTTCCTCTGTCTCTCACTTTCCCCGGGTTCTGTAGCTGTGTGACCTGCTGTTGTTATAAGTTGTTGGAGAATCCCACTATCAGTCACATGAAGAGTAAACCCACACGTGATGCTATCATCCATGTGCTGGGACTGATGGTGAAGAAATACAACCACATGCTCGGTTAGTGAACACACACAAGTATATAGAGATGGAGCTGCATAATAAAAAGCTCTTATAGTGGACCCTATGGATTTTAAATATTCTTTTGTTTTTGTATTTTAGGATTTGTATGCCTGAGATTAACCTACTTTTTGTCAAGAATTGTTTAAAACATAACATATCTTACATTTTATATGGAAATATTGACATTTGTGATATTGATATACAGTTGCAATCAAAATTATTTGACCCCAATTGCAAATCAGGTTTATTGTCAAACTTTCAATGAACAAGTCAAACAAAAGCAATTGAAATAGTTAAACACAACAAATGCTTCAAGTGGTTTCCCCAAATTCAACTGAAAATGCAACTTATAATGATTGCTCCAGTTTCAAAATTATTCAACCCCCTGAGAATCCCTCACAACAGAACAAATATGCAAAACAAGTGTTGTCTCAATCACACCTGATGCAACTAATCAAGGGTTTCATTAATTGTACTAGGTGTGCTTGAGCTGGAACATGAAATACCTGAACTGGCTAGGGGCAGAAAATTAATGAAAAACCTGGACGGGGCATAAAAAGGAAGCCATCAACGGCTGCAACCAGATTTCTGAGAAGGCAGGTTATGAAAAACCCTCGAGAGACTGCAAAAGACCTGCAGCAAGACTTGGTGGCAACAGGCACTGAGGTTTCAGTGAGCACAATAAAGCGCGTACTAAACGCAGAAGATTTCCATGCCAGAACTCCAAGACGTACACTGCCACTGACCCAAAAGCACAAGAAAAGTCGGCTCAAGTTAATTTAAATAAACCACAGAAGTTTTGGGATTCTGTTCTGTGGCGCGATGAAACAAAACTGGAACTTTTCCACGCGATGGATCAGCGGTATGTCTGGAGAAAGAACACACTGTCCACAGTTCAGCATGGTGATGGCTCTGTGATGCTCTGGGGCTGCTTTTCATCCTCTGGCACTGGAAACCTGCAGCGTGTGGAAGGCCAGATGGATTCATTGAAGTATCAGGAAATCCTAAGAGAGAACGTCGTGCCATCTGTGAGAAAGCTGAAGCTTGGGCATCATTGGACCTTCCAACAGAACAATGATCCCAAACATACCTCAAATTCCACCAAGTCATGGTTGCAGAAGAAGTTCTGGAAGATTCTACAGGGCCATCAGTCACCTGACTTGAACCCCATAGAAAATCTCTGGTAGGAGTTGAAGAAGGCGGTTGCAGCACGCAAACCCAAGAATATTACTGAACTGGAAGCCACTGATCATGAGGAATGGGCTAAGATTCCTCAGGAACGCTGCCAGAAGCTTTGCATCTCATTTGCAGCAGGTCATAACAGCAAAAGGGTGCTCTACTAAGTACTAAATATGTTTGCCATGAAGGGGTTGAGTAGTTTTGAAACTGGAGAAATCATTGTAAGTGGCATTTTCTGTTGAATTTGGACCTGATTTGCAATGAGGGGTGGAATAATTTTGATTGCAACTATAGCTATGAACTGCAGGTAGTTTTAAGGATTTTGTTTTGAGTATGTGTGTAAGATTATTGATATACAGTATTATATAAGCTTCTGCATGATTGATTGATAAAGGTGGTGTGTGTGTGTGTGTGTGTGAGTGACAGGAGCATGTGTGAAGGTGATTCAGCTGTTGCAGCACTTTGAGCAGCTCTCTTCAGTGTGTGCACAGGCAGTGGCAGCCTGGAGCTCCGAGTATGGAATCAAAGCAATTGTAGGAGAGATCATGAGGTACTTTCCAGTCCAAAATGCTAGCTCTGAGGTTTTCATTTATATAACCAAGCATAAATCACATGAAATTCATGTTGAGGAACAATACATTTCAATACATCAAAAAACCTTTCCAACCATTTTCAATCTTCCCACTCCAGCTAAAAGTTTTTTTTGGTTGTTCTTTGGTTGTACAGCACCTTTTGGGTATGAGAATGGTGCTATATAAGTTAAACTTCTACTGCTGCTGCTTCTTATTTTTTTATTATTATTATTATTATTGTACATTAAATGTACTATAGGTTCAACAGATCTTGATAAATACATTTTTGATAAATTCTACGCAAAATTTGATTGAATAAACAAACTCTCTGACCCGGGGGAAAACGATAGATTGAAATATAATGAGCTCTATAACAATACCATGCGTCATTTTAACCAGAAACAGAGCTCCAAAGTGTATTAAAATGCCTGAATTTGGCAACCTCTTTCTTAGGCACTGCAGATTGCAGAGGCATGGGCTGGTGTAGTTTGAAAGCTACTGAAGAGCTCTTTTTAATGGTTATAACATGACCATGTAGTCTTTATAACCTATAATGTATGTTGGTTGTTGTGATCTGGATCCGGTTGTTCTGCTGTCAGGCACAGCACATGCTGTATACAGTATATTTCATCTGAGTTGCGCAGAGTGGTATCTCTGGTGTTCAAACAGTGCACCTCCATTAGATGTATTATAGAGCTGCAACAACTAATCAATAAAACAGATTATGAAAATCATTGTCAATGAATCTCATAATTGATTAGTTGGTCTGCGCACAGCATGGGGTACATTTTACTCATTGTTACTTCTGTTACGAAAACGTGCATCGAAGAATACAGACCAAAGTTGTCCCAAATGACATACTGTACACTTACACTAGGCACTCTACCATCTAGTGTATGAATTTTAGGAGGGTACTTATATCCTTTCAAATGGAACACTAGCATTTTTTAAAATTTATTTATTTATTTTTATTTTTTTGAACAGCATCATCATATGCACTGTACGAGTCGCACATTTTCACAATACCCCTGCACAGCATCATGATGCATCGGGTCACATTGTATCATTACTCCTCTAAATCATGATTTCCTATTCAGTGTAATAATGCTAATACTTTTCATGTAAATGCCCTGGAAATCTGACACAGTATGGAGGTTAATAAACTCTGGGGGGGAAGGAAACGTCCTTTCACTTTCAACAGCTTTTATATCCAGCAAATTTCTTAACGTGTATGAATACTTGTATTAACCTAAAAAGATTCAACAACTGAGACATAAACTGAACAAGTTTCACAGTCGTTTGATGAACAGAAATGGAATAATGAGTCCCTGAACAAAGGGGGGGTCAGTATCAAAACTAACAGTCAGTATCTGGTGGCCTCCAGCTGCTTTAAGTACTACAGTGCATCTCATCCTCATGGACTGC
>JANDJT010000103.1:11858269-11872122 GCA_024331685.1 Stegophilus panzeri
CAGATATATACACAATATACACAGAGCGGTTCGAGAACTGACTCCAGCCCAGAACCATGACAGTGGAAAATGTCTAAGAGTGTAGCTTTAAATATATTTAAGAGGAGCCGACTTCAAAGACTGAACATTGAGGTTTATTGTATTTGTTTACAAGGTGGAACAGGTTAACAGTTATTTTTTGCATACAGTCTGTAAAATTAACTGAAAATATTAAATTTAGTTTATCAGAAGGTAAAGTAATGTGTCTTGGCTCACACTATGTTCCTAAATTCTGTCAAGTTTTCTCATGCCTACTTATATTTACTTATATTGTGCCACATTAACATTACCATCTCTTTAAAAAAAATTTTTTTAAATTTTTAAAAAATAGAAAAAGAAATTGTCTTGCGTCTCTCCTCCTGTAAACACTGTTAAAGATTTGTATGTTAGCAGGAATGTAGCACAACATGGAGGTGAAAGCAGCGGTCTGTTTATTTAAATGTGAAAATACAATAAATATGTTGTCCCTAAAATCAATGAATCGTGATAAATAATCGAGATCTCAATATTGATCAAAATAATCGGGATTATCATTTTGGCCATAATCATGCAGCCCTAAGTTTAACCGTCATCAGTTGAACTACAGCACTATTGAGAAGGAGGCCCTTGCCCTCCAGCATTTTGAAGTTTATATTGGTTCTAGCTCTGACCGTGTTACTGTTTTTACAGACCACAACCCCCTGGTGTTCTTACACCGTATGTCAAACAGCAACCAACGGCTCCTGCGGTGGTCCTTGATTTTGCAAGTTTTTAATATAACCATTCAGCATAAGAAAGGGTCTGAAAATGTAGTGGCTGACTCACTATCTTGGTGTCATTTTAATGACAGTTGTGAACCTGACGTTCACTCTTAAGGGAGGGGGTGTTACGTTATCCAATGTATTTCTGTTTGCTCTATGTGCCATTTGTGTGTCTATGCCGGTGGTAGGATGGGATGTCTCCTCCCCCTTTTCTGGGTCCCGCCTACTGCATGTGTCACGTTCCAGCTTGCTACTGGATGATCACATCTTGTCCACGCCTGCTCTGGCCTTGTGCGAGAGGCTGCACGTTTCTGGAAGTGTACTTAATCCTCGTCAGGCTCCATCCCAGGGCAGATCATTGCCATTGTTTTGTGTGTAGTGAGAAGTGCTTTTCGTGTATGACGTTTTCGCCTGTGTATGACCTTATGCCCGTCTTTGACTTTGTTTTTGCTCTGCCCCGTTACGATTCGAGTGGTACACGTGTGTGTGTGTGTGTGTGTGTGTGTGTGTGTGTGTGTGTGTGTGTGTGTGTAAAAAAAATAATAATAATATATATATATATAAAATATTATGTGTGTGTATTATTTTGTTAATTAACACACTAATAGTCACCTCTGTAAATAGTGCACGGTTAAGAGGTTAGTAGGAAGTCGGCGCCATTTATGTTGATTCTTCTTTTCTCCTGGTTTTGGGTTAGCTAGGGAGTGAGGGAAGACGGTGTATTTTTGTTTTCTTTTCTTGTAGTTTAGTTAGTTTTCTTTCTGTACAGTTACAGGGTATTTTTGTTTATTATTTTGGCCTGGTCGGCTTCTGAAGTGAAACCACTGTTTATATATATAAAAGGTGCTCCTTTTGGAGAATAAAAAAACAAACGCAATCCTGGTCTCGCCAACCCTTTTCTTTTCTTTTTTTATTTTGTGTGTTGTGGCCCGACCTAGACCGGGTCGTAACAAGATTAATTGACACAAATTTCCATAATCGATTATTATCGATTTTATCGATTATTTGTTGCAGCTCTGCTTCTTTTCTGTTTTGGACAAACAGTTGTGCAAAGTTTTAGTCTGAAGTTTATATTTGTAACACTCAGTTTGTGGACTTTGTTTAAAAAAAAACAACAATAAAAATGGACACCCCCCCCCAAATCCAATTAATCAAAAAAATTATTGGCCAACTAATCGATTATGAAAATAATCGTTAGTTGCAGCTCTATACATAACTACCAGTTTAATTACAAATAAAAGCTGCAATAAATAAATAAATAAGTCCTATTTTCTGCCAAATCAGAACAGCACGGCCATGTCATGCATTTATAACACCCTTTGTATGCTGGTTTTGTTGTCTGGACACTGAGTCATGTGTTCAGATTAGAGTTGTCCTATTTACATGCTGCATCAAAAGAATGTAATATAGAATCCACCATGATTGAAAAGGTATCAAACGTCCGATACGTCAAGCACCTCTAGTTGTAGGTCCCACAAATAAATCCACAAATTGTTAGTTACAACAAGCTTAATTAATAATGTCTTCTTGTTTCTCATTTGTTCAGCTGAGCAGTGTGGACTTAAAGAAACCTCTGGAAAAAGAGATGGCCAAGCTCAAAGAGATGAGGGAGAACATGAGGGAGAATGCACCAAGTATATGCTTCTGTTTGCTCATTCTTTATTTATGCTTGTTGATGAGATGTATAAATATTTAAGACACATTATGATATTGATATTCTTACTGATAATGCTATGTTGTGGACTACAAAAAACAGTGAATAAACATAGTGTTTCCTTTACATTGAGATTGCCCAGTGATGATACCAAGGCGAATGTGAGCTTACTGGATGCGAGTCTGAGTTCTCCTTTGTTCCTAATGGCTGGCAATCTTGACAGGACAGTGGAGATTTGCTGCTCTGTTGTAAAGGCCAGCCTACAGTAACCAAGTCCCTTCACTCACACTCTTCTCTAGAGTAATGCTGGGGAGAGAGTGAAGTGGCAGACAATGTGTGTACTAGGCGTGTGTGTGAACTCTGATAGAATCTCAGCTCTGCTGTATCCAGTAGCCTATGAACTGCATCTTTGGTAATCTGAGGGTGTTGGTTTAACTCTTAAACTTGTTTTGCCATGATTTTGGTCTGCCTTCTTTAGTAATACATGTCAGTTTAAATTCATTCTGTTTGTGTCTCAGTTCCAGTAATCTCAGCGTCTGATCTTTGGGCTGCAATGGAGCCGGAGGTCTCACACACGGTCAGAGCTCATCTGGAAGCTAGTAGTGACTCGGAGAGGGAGGAAGAGGATGAGGATAAAGAAGGTGAACATGGCAGCACTGACAGAGACACTGCTGTCCAAATTGCTCAGTACCTCAGACACAACAAATACAGGTAACAGAAAGGAATCAAAATAGTTGGACAATATTTTTGCACTTTTAAAGTGATCTAAAATATTAATGTGGTTTATAGTTGCACATTTGAAATAATTTGTACCTCTGTTTTGACAAATAAGAATCAAGATTAACACCACAGAGGCTTCAAAACCATTCTTTCTTTGGATTGTGTGTCTGTCTGTGGACAAAAGCATAAGCAAATCCTTTTTTCTTTGAGACAAGTTGCCATGGAGCAGTCTGAATTTCTAACTACATACACTAAATTTACATTTACACTAAACCTATGGCACATGTAATTTCTCTTGCTAATAAAATAATCAACTATGTCCAGACCTCCTTAAAAAGTAAGCTGTGTTCTTTTCTTTTTGAAGATACAAAATCATTCCTAAACTACCTTGGTTCTTATTGGCCAGTCAGAACGTTAAAAATGTTTTTACAAAAAAAATCACAAAGGAATTAGAGATGGGTGTGTTGCGTTTTACGTTTCTACTTCCTTTATAAATTTATATACAGGCTCGTCTAGTTTTCATATTTATATATATATATATATGTATGTATGTATATGTGTGTATGTGTATATATGTGTGTATATATGAATTTTATTTATTTATTTAATTTCAGAACTCACTGGCCTTGTGTATGTTGAAGCCATGAAATTTGGACTAATTTTCTCTTCTTTTGTGTGTTTGTGTGCGTATAGGCAAGCGGTGCAGCTGTGTGTGCAAGCCCACAGTCTCTACCCACAGTCTCCATTCTTCTCTGCTCTGTCCAATATGAATGCAGACACACTCATCAGCACACTGGCTTCACTCTTTAAAGGTAAGCATGTTGCTGACTTTGACTTGGATGTTAAGAGTTCAAAATTTTTTTTTTTGTTAATATTCTATTTGATGCTGATTTTCATTTTGCACAAATATAACTCTGTAGCTCAGTCTGAATTTCTCCTTGCTTACAGGCCCTGAGGAGGAACACACTTCAGATATTGGAGCGAGGGATCAGCCCCCCACACCACAGAAAGAAAGAGATGAAGAGGGTGATGAGAAGGAGAGTGAGCTGAAGAAGCAGGAGATGCTGGTTCAGTACCTGAAAGACACTGAGAGCTTTGCCCTACAAGTTGAGAGAGCCATAGCAATCATTAACAACATGCTGTACTGGAAAACCACTACAGGTAATATTTGTATATTTATTGGAAAACTGGTACAGATGATTAGTTATTTATATATCTAACAATCAAAAGCATGTTCTTTAATGGAGTACTACCATGTGTATATTGTATATCTGTATCAATAGCTATACTAAAGAACACTTCTTGGAATAAATTATTAGTGTTCAATCATTATGCAAGAAGTATTACTTTTTTGAGTTTTCAGTTAGATGTCCATCATGTACTTTAGAATGACTTGTATTCAACACTGGATTTGCTGAATTTTCTGGACAATGTTTTGTGTTTGTCTAAATCTTTACAAGTAGTATCTGTACCATGTCACTTTTTATAAGTAAAATAGTTGTTTCGCACGCCCTCAGTGGTTCAGGAGGCAGTACAGTTCTGTGTGACCGCATGTGAGTTCAGTGTGGCAGACTCGGTGTGTGGGGTGAGGAAGATGCTGCCGCTGGTCTGGTCCTCCGATGCTGCAGTCAAAGATGCTGTTGTACAGGCATACAAACGCCTCTACCTCAACCCTCAGGGAGACAGCACCAGGTGTGTGTGTGATTGTGTGTTTGTCTCTCTTGTTTGTAGGGTGTGCATGATTAAACCCATCTAATGAATCACACAATATCGCTGGTATAAGCGAGAATAAATAGAAATCCTGTCCTCTATTCTCACTCTTTTCTCTATTTCTGTACAGAGCCAAGGCCCAGACTCTTGTGGACAGTCTGTCTGAGTTGATGGTTGATGCCTCACTGGGAACCATTCAGTGTTTAGAGGAGATAGTGAGTAACTGAATTATTTGTTCACCACAAACATACATACATACATACATACATACATACATACATGTATGTATATAATTTTTTCTTATTTTTTAAAGAGTCAGAACTCAATGGCCTATGGCCCATCATACTTGAGATTAACTTCTGAATATTCTGTATAGGTCCATGCTTTCTAGTTCTAATCCAGTTCAGACAAACTGAACATTTTATAAGAGTACTATAAGAAGTTTAGTCAAATCGATCAGCTGCATCTCTAGCATGTGGGTTATTACCAAGGATTAGTACCTCAGCATGAGCAAAGAACAGAAACCCACTGACATTGTGCCCTGATAATGCCTTAGGGCATTTTGACTATATAACATTCCCTGAGGTCCAAGTAAAGTCTCAACTCTTTGTTCTGTTTTTAGCAATAGTTCTTTCACTTTAACGTCCACTGTGAGAGCTCTGGAGGGCTAAAAGGTGTGGCGCTAAATAATAATAGTCACTTTGAACTAAATTTTTAAGTCATTTTATTGGAAATTGAAGCAGTCTTACAGCATGATTAGCTTGATTACTCTCCCTTCAATGTGCCCCTCGGTGTAGGGTGACCAGATGCAAACGGACCAAACGTGGGACATTTTGTAAGTTTGTGTGTGACATATTTCAGACACCCAAAGGTCTACCATTTTGATGTCCGTCTAAATGAATATGAAACATGTGAACTCTGCCCATTTATATTTGTCTTTTGTATCAAGCAGTGCAACAAAGATAAACTTTACTGCATAAAAAATTAAAGTGGGACATAAAGGATTTCTAAGGATTTCTTGACCTGACGTGTGCCCAGTTTGAGTGAAAGCTGACAGCCCTTTGACACTCTTCAATACTTTCTTCACAGCTATTGGATGACTGTAAGATTTGTCCAACGCCTCTTGGGGACGATTGCTTCATCAACGATGCAACTGATGTTTTCATTCTATTTCAGTTTATATCTTACTGAAATATTATCGTAGAAACATGAGGGGAAAAAAACTAAAACCTTAGTGTAACGTTTTCCCAGGTTCGGATTGGGAATGAGGAAGCTGGAGGCAGGCTTGAAACAACTCAAGTTGTTTATCTTTCACTTTTCAGCATTGTTTTAAAAAAAATACTTTATTTTTTTATATAGAGACATGCGCGTGTGCACACAGTTCTGTGCTGGTTGGCTCTCTTTCGAGGCGCCCGTCTCTTCTGGTTTTTATTCTCACCTCGGCTCACTGCAAAACGTAACATTCATTAGTATAATTCCCCGCAGGTGTGCAATACTTACTACTCACCACCTCTGGCTCCGCCCTCCGTTCACAAATCAGCGCTCAAGCACACTCCCGCTTCCACACTTGGGATGTTCAAACTTTTTGTTTCCAATCAAAATCCAGGACATCATAAGTTCCGGGATGCGGGACATACTGATAGGGAATGAATGAATGAGGAATGAATAGAAAAATGTGGTGTTTGATGCTGTCATGTGGGGTAGTAAAGACAGAATGTAATCAGGAACGCCAAACCAAAATGACTTGTTTTGACTTGAGTCTCTGTCTTAAATTCCAAGTCAAGTCGCAAGTCTTTTTTTTTTTTTTTCTTTTTTTCTTTTTCTTTTTTGGCAAATTAAGTGCAACTTGAGTTTCCATCTCTGCTATATAATGCTAAATCAAAGCCATTTTCACTTCAACAATAAACATAACCCTGTATTAAGTGAAAGATAAGAGGGAAACAGTAGATTCATCACGGAAGTATAAATTATACATATTTAAAGCTTAATTTCCAAATTTATTTGACTGAAGAAGTTATGAAAGCCGAAAATATTTCAGCCTTTTTTTTTTTTTTTTAAACTGACTCAACAAGTGTTCTTAGACTGCAATTGTAACAATACCTCAGCAAGTGCTCTTAGACTTTTATAAAGTAAGTATATTGTGAGTTTTGAAGTCATTTTCCCTGTATTAATAAAGGAACAGAAAAATTATTCATTGCGTTAACCACCTATACAGTACAAGTGGTGATAATTTTGAAAAATGCTGGTGTATTCCTTAAAACCTGAATAAAAGTCTAATGCATGAGTGTTAATAAGGAGAAGGAATAAAACTTGGTGCCGTTTAATCAAATACCACGACTGATGGCATAAAACCATGGTATTCCAACCAAGTAATTTATACAGATTATATTTTAGAGAGCAAGCTACCATGTTCAAAGTCTCTGTGTTTCCAGGTGCAGGAGTTTTTCAGCACTGAGAGTGCTTTGCAGGCATCTGTGGTGCAGGTGCTGTGGGAAAGATTCTCAGGAAAGAGGGAGACCTCAGCACTGCGCAGGAGAGCTGCAGTACTGCTGCTCGGCATGGCTGCACGGTGAGACATAAATCTTATTGTGATGAGACACACAGTACGTTAGCTTAATTTGTTCAAACATTTATACCCTCATACTTCAATTTTTACTGCATGTAGAACACAGTTTTTAATCCAAGTCACAGCAGTTCCAGAATTAATTCTGAGCAGTCCCGCCTGCTCCGGTAGACACTTCTGACCAATCCTGCCCTATCCGCCAGACGGGTTTGACAGAAGTGAGCTACCATGACATGATAAATGCATGATTAACTAGTTATGAATAAAATATTCAACTTTATCAAAGATATTTTACATTGACTGCAGACCAGAACAGCAAAAATAAATCCTTTCAGAAATGGTGCATATGAAAAGCTTCCCTGATTAACATGTCATTTGATAGTGTATCACCTTTATTAATAGGCACTGTTTCTAAGAGGATCAAATGTTTGCTTGTCCAAATTAATTTTATTTATTTTATATATATATATATATAAAAAACTATTTCCATGGGGTATACTTATTTTTTCACATAGCTGTATACATAACAAAAATATTACAGCTTGCTTCTGCACAAAATGACGCGAATGCACACGTGAAATTGATCTTAAGAGGATGGTAGAATGGTAACTCGTTGTGAATACGCTGTCAATAACAACGTACTAAACAACAGACAAAACTAAAGCATAAACAATTCACAATGTTGTATTACAGTGATGTTCTCATTGTAATATTATTTCAGGAGATCAGCTTTTCACAAAAAGGCAGTTTTCACAAGTTTTTATAGCTATCCAAGCCGATATGTAAAATGTGTGAATATTTGGTTTAATTTTTGCATTTTCTCATCAACTAATGCCATTTATTAATATTCAGTACCATTTTAGTCTGAGTAAAATTGACTAAAATTAAGACATGATGAAATGTTGATTTAAATTTAAAGGTTATTTTCATCAGAAGACAAAAACTATGCTATTATATTGGTGGCATAAAATGGTCTTAAAATGATATTGTTTATTGCAATTATTACTGGGACAACATATCCTCCACTAAAATTGGTTATAGTGACAGGCCTACTCAGGGCAGGGGTGAAGGTATCCCAGGACATCATTTGAAGAAGTCTCGGAGAGCAGAAACACAAAGGCCGTACCACAAGATGCAAACCACTCAGCAGCAGTAAGAATCAAAAAGCCAGATTACAATTTGCAAAGAAATGCAGAGATGAGCCACAAAACTCCTGGAACTGAGATTAACCTCTACCAAAGTGATGGAAAGGCCAGAGTGTGGAGAAAGAAAGGATCTGCTCTTGATGCAAAACATATGATAGTTATGTTTGAGCATGCATTTCACTTCCTGAAGAGGGGATTAATGGGACTAGGACTAGGGATTAGGTGACTGCTAATCAGTGCTTGCATTTGTCTCGGGTAAACTCAAGGGGATTTCACATTCTGTCTCACTTTTCATTGTTCCATAATTATAGCAAAACTGGGCCCTTAGACTTTACGTGTGTGTGTGTGTGTGTGTGTGTGTGTGTGTGTGTGTGTGTGTGTGTGTGTGTAGAGCTGAGAGGGAAGTTGTACTTGGTAATTTGGACACCCTCTGCTCTGTTGCATTGGGAGAAAAGGTGACTGAAGATTACTTGCTGGCCAGAGACACTGTTAACACCATCACCAACATAACTGACCACATACGGGTATGTTAACATGCGGTAGTCATATACCACTAAACATACACACATCATCTTTTGAGCATGCGAGAATTGACAGTTTTTCATAGCTAACCTTTCTGTTGTAGCAATCTAAAGGAGCGGCATTCAGGCTACCGATGGACCACCATCTCTTCAGCTGTCTAACCCAGGCTGTTGCTGATGGTACACACCTGTATATTTTCTAGTTGCTGTCTGATGAACAAAGTGTAAATACCTAATGCTAGAGACTCTTTATGGTTACCAAACCACCCATAGTAACTGAAGGAAAAGAACCCCATGTAAAAGAAACTGAGAAATCAAAATACTTCCGTCAATTACCTTCATATAATTATAAACACCAGGCAATGACTATCACCCTGTCCCCTACATAGGAGTGATATCGTCCGACCCCCACTGGCAGCCTTTTATGGAGCAGGCCGTCCGCCTCGTCTACTTCCTCGCTGAGTCACCCGATCAGCTATGCGCTCGCCTCCTCCAACGCTCGGCTCACCTCCTGTTGGAGCAGATTACTGAAAGTGGGGAGCAGTCACAAATGTCAGAAGGCTCCCAGGACTCCCAGGAGCAGAAAGGTACAGTGGAAATGTGGAGGATCCTCTGTTGAGCATAATACATTTCCACTATGTTTGAGTGTGAAACTATTGGTTTTGTAACAGTTTTAATCCTGTTCCTTTGCTTACTGTCAGTTTGCAAACTCAAACTGCCACAGTTTGCTTATCCTAATCTCTCTATCCAAAATCTTCAAGAGCAGATGAGTTTAATTAGTGTAGCTTTCAAGGTTTTAGAAGAGTACAAGCAGTAATCTCTCAACAGGGAAAAATCTCACTTTTCTTTGCAAATTCAGCAAATTCAGTTAGACACCTTTTCCCTTTGTGTCTCACTTTCATACTCTATATGCAGTAAACTGTGCGAGTCTGGCACAGCTACTCTCTCTGTGTGGATTCGTGGCCTTCTGGCAGGTGTCTCACCTGGAGAGAAGTGTGAGTGCTGAGCTCCGGCGGCGGAGAGGAGAGAAGGAGGAGAAAGAGGAGAAGGAGAAAGGGCCTGTCAACAAGAACAAGGTCTGTATCAAGATGGGGACAGTTCTACACAAAGGGATGCTGATTCTTGACATATTTCTGATCCTGTTGTCTAACTTATAATTTGCATCCTGTTCAGCAGGAAGCCAATGACAGCTGTGTGGAGGAAGAGCTTGGCTTGACTGGTGCCTCAGCAGAGGACACAGAGGCAGAATTCATACGTAAAATCTGTGAAACAGAACTTTTAGCCGGTGAGAGCTACCTTCCGCTTTATTTATTTGGCTAGTTCATGAAATTATAAGTTTCTTTTCATCTTGGCTATGGTGGTAATCTGAATACATTGTTTATTAATCTATTAAAATAATTTATGTTAAATTTCACTGTTTTTGCTTTTGTGTGTACAGAAGGGAACATGCTCAGTGTGTTTCTGCCTTTGCTGGTGAAGGTGTGCAGTTCACCTGGCCGATATTCCCATACCCAACTCACCACTGCTGCCTGCCTCGCCCTCTCCCAGTTCATGATGATCAGGTAAATCACAAACTATATTGTATTAAACCTTTATTACTATACCTTTTAACAGACTGAATTGCCGTAATTGTAATCATTAGCAACTCTGCAATAAATATAATTTGATATAAATGCAGTGTTGAGGGGCATGGTTTGAGTTTAAATTAACTTCTGTCCTCTTTCATAAAGAGGAAAATTTACTAGCATTGTAATGGAAGTGGTTGCTAGATGTTTTTCACATTTAATTATTTTGACTGGTCCTGAAAGTAAAACCTTGTTTAATGTCCTTGTGTAACTAATTAACAGAACCGTGAAGTGAAGAAAAAGTCAGAGTCTAGCCTTTGCAACCATTGTTTTAATGTGGAAGTAAAAATTCCTGATTGTGTATATGATTAGTTTTAATTCTAAGTAATAATTTTAGCTCGTCTTTCTCTCGTGTTTCTACACCAACTCAGTCCAGCAGTGTGTAAGGATAATATCCGTTTACTCTTCACTGTGTTGGAGAAATCTCCTCTCCCAGTTGTCAGAGCAAATGCTATCATTGCCCTTGGAGACCTTACTGTTCGCTTCCCCAACATTCTGGAACCCTGGACCCCCAATTTGTATGCCAGGTATGACAACTTGCCTAATGACTGATGTGCATGCATACCTGTATCCTGCTAACTGACAATGTAATATATTAATTTGATGATAAGTTTAATTTAAATAAATTCCAATCTGCACCCTGCTAAACTTTATCCAGCTTAACTCACTGCACAGCAAGATGTTTTGTGACCTACATAACTAATTGTGAAACAACTATCATTCTATATTGGATGTGTCTGTGAAGGCTGTGTGACGAAAATGTGTCCGTGCGCCTGACGGCCATCACAGTTCTGACCCAGTTGGTGCTAAAGGATGTGATGAAGGTGAAAGGTCAGGTCAGCGAGGTTGCTGCACTCCTGCTTGACCCTGAGCCACATATTGCCAACCTTGCAGTCAACTTCTTCAATGAGCTCGCTGCAAAGGTAGACTTATTAGTCTAACATAGCTAGATGATGTTATATGATTTAAGAAATACTTTTACTACAGGGCTGGTTTGTTGTTGCTTTGTGTACATTTGAATCTTGATATATGAATGAGTAAGTTCTTGATGTATTCTTTATTTCTCTTTGTGTTTAATCATTATTTTTCAGGATAATGCTATCTATAATCTACTGCCAGACATTATAAGCAGACTGTCAGATCCAGAGAGAGGAATGAGAGAGGAGGACTTCAGCACTATTATGAAGTAAATACATTTTCATTTGTTATTTGGTTAATATATTTGTAAATATGTAATTGATAAACTGCTTTCTCTTTCTCATAGGCAACTCTTTTCCTACATAACTAAGGAGAGGCAGACAGAGAGTTTGGTGGAGAAGCTCTGTCAACGTTTCAGAACTGCAAAGTGAGTAGTTAAAATAACTAGTTTTTCATTCAAGTATAAATGACTCATATTATCCACAACAAAAAATACATGTGCATAGGTTTCATAATTCATAAGAGTAAGGATGAAATGTGAATCAGCTAGAAGCTGTGTTGCTTTGCTTCAGTGGTTTACTAAAGATAGAAAGTATAAACACTTGTCAATATGTCTGATTTTGTTCAGGACGGAGCGACAGTGGGCAGATGTAGCTGTATCTCTGTCACTGCTCTCCATGTGTGAGCGAGGCTTTAAAAAGTTGCAGGAGTGCTGGGAGTGTTACAGTGATAAACTAACAGAGGATGCAGTTTACCAACCTCTGCTCTCCATCTTGGCCAAACTCCGCCGCAGAGCTAAGCACCAGTTTAAGGTACGGTAGACTCCACACATTGATGTAGGCATATTCACACTTTTTTCTCCATGAGGACCACTTGTTGTTTATTAATACTGGAGTATTTAAAACAGTCATACAGCACTTGTTTCACTTGAAATTAATACCTTTTTTTTAAACCATATATATATATATATATATATATATAGTCATTAGTTTCACCAGCCTCTATTTACACTGAGCTAATCTTGGGTATTTTATAAAAATGAATGTTTAATACAAGATGAAAACTACAAAAATAATAAAATCTTTAAAATATGGTTTTTATATATATATATATATATATTATAGCTTGCAAGCTGATACAGCATTACAAAACCACATGTAAAAATAGTTTGAGCAGAGTACAGATAGGGTAAATACTCTCCTACTGAGGGTTTAGAGTTGTCAGCTGTGCACTGTTTTCAGGTCAGTTTGCAGTTCAAAACATTTTCCAACTTTACCATCAAAATATATATATTTTTTTGTCTGCTCAGGGTGCTTTAAATATAGCCCATATAGGGCTATTTTTAATTAGAAACCCCACCTAATCTGGCAAGACTAAGGTATGTTTGAAAGCATCAACAATGCCCATTACAGGAGAGCAGTCAGGGTGTCCGCGGGTCCTTAAAAACTCTTAAAATATCTTTAATTCCTTAATGTAAAAATAAGGCCTTAACAAGTAATAAAATGTCTTACATTGACGTTTTAAAAATGCAACCGAATAGACACCGTAAAGATTTCTTTTCGCTTGTTGCTGTTTGAGATGGTGAACCTGTCTGTCTGTCTGTCTGTCTGTCTCTCTGTGTGTGTGTGTGTGTGCATGCGTGCCTCATCAGTGATTTAGAGCGGCTCGGTTCACAGTAACTGCCGCTCCACACCAACTTCATCTCTGTCTGTGCTGTGAGTTCGAGTTGCTTATAAAATGCATTTAGTCCCAACACATGCCAGATTCACTTTGATTTTACGTTAGTGTAATCTCAAACTTTTTTGTGGGCAGAGGTTTACAGCATTTCACCTGATTGGTAATGACAAGTGAATTTTAAGAAAACTGTTACCAACTAAACGGAGGTTTTCCTGCGGTTTTCTGCCAAAATAAAACCCACAAGGTCTAACTTATAAAAGTGAATTAAGTCAGAAATATATTACAATTGTTCTATTACTATTTGTACCCAAATAAAAAAATATTAAGTATTATTCAGTGCAATACTAATATTACAAAATAGCAATGTTTTTTTTTTAATATATATATTTTCTTCTTTACAAAAATTTCTGTACATTTATAACACTACTTGTTGCAATTCCCTGGCATTAAATTACAAAAAAAAAAACTTGTCAACACTGCTGTGAGGGGGTTTTGTAATACAGCTGCTGAGGGAGTGATGGTAAATTTGACACCTGTTCTT
>JANDJT010000103.1:11872140-11895879 GCA_024331685.1 Stegophilus panzeri
CCCCCCCCTCTCTTGGAAAGTCTTGGGAAGGAAATACTGGATTTATTTTTTTTTTTTTTTAATCTGTTTGAGCAAATGGTAATGCACAAAGGATATTTGCTCCGGTCTCCGATATCCCTCTATAGAAGTTTACCCTGCTATAGTTTACTTAAACCCAGAAATGGATGTATGTGCATGAAAACAATCCATTATAGCTGATGTATCGTGTAGCATGATTGAAGTGACGTAGAGGTCTTAAAATTTTTTTGGACATGTCTTGAATATGGTATTAAGTATTAAATTTGAAGTGCTGATACCTGCAAATACCCTGGCAGACAAAATAGCATCTTTATAGCCATTATTTACAATTATCCTTACCATTGAAATTGTCTAGAAAATGTCTCTTTGATAGTGGTTTGATACATCTTTGGTATTCTGCTTATGCTAAAAATTTAACTGCATGTGGCTTATTGTCCTCTGTCCTTATGTGTCCTCTGATAATACAGGCTCAGGTTGAGGAGTTTGAGAAGAAGTTAACAGCGGTGCATACTAAAGGTCTGGAAAACGTGGAAAATGAGGAGAGAGAGCAGCAGCTAGAGGAGCAGAAAAACACTCCTGTGCCCAAGAATGCTCGCAGACCAACACGAGGTAAAACAACATATTGCTGTCTCTGAAAATTATTTCTCTCACTCTCTCTGCACCTGATCTTTTTTGTAAACACATCTACATAAGCTTTTCCACATATCTTGGTACTGTCAGACATGTCTAAATGCCTGACAAACATGCTGCACAAGGCTGGGGTTATACCTGCTTCTAACTACCTGTACGTGTAAATGAGTCGGCTATTACATGCCTTCTTTAATGCGCATCTGGGGGAAAAAATTAATGTGACATGTGATGGTATGTGTTGCAGTACCATCATAATGTAATGCAGTATTAAGAAACTGGTCAAACAGTGCATGTGAGGAATCTGAGAAAATTATATACAGTGGTGCTTTAAAGCTTGTGAACCCTTCAAAATTTCTATATTTCTGCATAAATATGACCTAAAATCTTTCACACAGGTCCTAAAAGTAGACCAAGCGAACCCAAATAAACAAATGAGACACAAATATTATACTTGGTCATTTATTTATTAAGGAAAATGATACAATATTATATATCTGTGACTGGCAAAAGTATGTGAACCTATAGGGTTAGCAGTTAATTTGAAGGTAACATTAGTTAGGTGTTTTCAATCAATGGGATGACAATCAGGTGAGTGAGTGAAACGTTTTATTTAAAGAACAGGGATCAATCAAAGTCTGATCTTCACAACACATGTTTGTGGAAGTGTATCATGGAATGAACAAAGGAGCTTTCTTAGGACATTGGAAAAAGATTCTCATCAGGCTGGAAAAGGTTACAAAACCATCTATAGAGTTTGTAATAACACCATGCCTCATTGCAGGTCGTGCAAAGTCCAAGATGGATGACAGTGACTTGGTGACCCCCAAAACCTCCCGTGCTCGCCCCAAAACAATTATCACCTTTAGCAGTGATGAAGGAGAGGAGGAAGAAGGTGAGATGGCAGTGCCATGCACTTGTTTTTATCAATCAATTTGGGAAAGCATGTACTGCAGTTAGGCATCTGATTGATGCTCTTTAGCATTGTTGTGTGTTGAAAAGATGGAGTTTTGGCTGTGTATCTGCATATTTCCTCTACACAATATTGATATTCAATCAAACATGTTAGACCTTGCTCCAAAACGCAACTGGCCATGATGGTCTATATGTTATGATGTTCCATTAATATACAGCTTGTGTTTGATAAAGCAAGTAAGAATTTGGAGATATCGTGGTACATTTGTGTGTGTGTGTTGTCCAAAAAGCCTTAGCAGTCTTTCCTCTCCCCGTGAGAAGCTGAATGCCCTCACTGCTGTATTACTGTAGGGTAGAGGGAAGAGATTACTGCGGGCTGGTACCAGTCCAGACTAAGGAGGCTGGAAATCTTTGCTCTGAAAAACAGATTTGCAGTGGGCAAGTGATAAACCATAAACAGCAGAAAACAAGCTCTCCATTAAAATGTCATTTGCATTTACAGCATTTAGCAGATGGCCTCATTCAAAGCGACTTGCTGAAGTGTGTTCTAGTCTTTATCAAAAACCATCCTTATGCTAGTTCACTATATCACAAACTGAGTACAATCAACCTAAAACCCATTTTGCTGAGGTGAGTACAGTATGAAAATAAAACAAGACAAAGATGACTTTAAAAAGAAATTATAAAGTTCCAATTCAAGTGCTTGGTGAAGAGGTAGGGCTTTAATCTTTGTTTAAAGAAAGCCAGTGAATCAGCTTTCTGGACAGCCAGGAGAAGTTAATTTCACCACTTGGGTATTGAGTGATGGTGGGTCCAGTCGAGCAGTAATGGAGGCTTGGTGGGTGCAGTGTAAGTGCAGTTTAAGTGCTTTTAAGGTGGGTGGGTGCAGGTCTGTTTTTGGCTTTGTGGGCAAGCATCGGTGTTTTAAATATGATGCAGGCAGTTAGCAATGTTGTGGTGTGGGAGGTTTAAAACAAGGTTAGATTTTGGTTCAGTTGCAGGGGTTGGATGGCATACAGAGGCAGACCAACCAGGTGTTAGTTGTAGTAATCCAGTCTCAAAATGACAAGGGACTGAACAAGCACCTGAGTGATCTCTGTGGATAGAAATGGTCAAATCCTCCCGATGTTGTAAAGGAGAAACCTGTATGACTGCATCAGCTTAGAAATGTGAGGTGAGAAGGATGGTTAGTTGTCTAGGATTACCCCAAGTTTGTGTACAGGAACAGATCATGTGAGCTTGATGTGGGGAAGCAATTCTAGGGATGAACAGAAGCTTAGTCTTGCTGGGATTTTGTTACAGCTGATGAGCTGACATCTATGAGGTGCCTGCCAGACATTCTAAGATCTGTGTAGAAATGTGAATGTCAGAGAAGAAAGAAAAGGATGAGTTGAGCATCATCAGAATAGCAGTGGTATGAAAATCCATGTGATATTACCTCACAGAGAATTGACTTTCTGCTTCAAAAGGAAATGCATCAACATACAGAATTTATTTCTGGCTTTCAAGGGCACTGTAAGTGTTTCTTGTACAACTGAAATTCTGTATTGTTCTAGTTGTAAATTTGGTGTATGATTTATGACTGACATACACGTAGTTTTACCAGTACAGGTAAAACCTCTTTTCTTTTTCTTTTTTAATAAACTGTGTAATTCTTAATTGTGGGTTCCTTTTTACCTAGATGCTGTCATGGCAGAGAGTGAGACTCCAAAAGTCACCACACCCATTTCACGTACCCGACGCACTCGTCTACGCCACTAGCCCTCCTTTTGCTCCTATCACCCCGGTCTCTGCTTCCCTTTCCCCTGTTTTTATCATTTTATCTGTTTCTTTATTCTGTCCATTCTGAATGCACTACTTTCATGCTTTTTCTTTTTTTTTAATACTATAAATTTTTATCCATGCTTTTATAAAATGTTTCTATCCAGGTTAAAACAGTGATTTTGTAACATATCTGTTCTAGGTTGCATCATTATTATATAATTTGGAATAATGACCTTAATAAAAATTGCCTTGAAAGTATATCAGAAATTGTTGGATTTCTGTGCAACTGATGTGATTGATATAACAGAAATGACATTTCACTCATTCTTATAAACTGTAACTTCAATAACTATTTTAGTTATTTTAAAGGTGTGAACATCAGTCCATCTGTACTTAATCTTAAACCTTCTTTCTGTGCCATAATGTGAATACACAAGCATGCTTCAGCACAGAAGTATAAACCAGCCTTAAATTTTGATTCCTCTAGTACCAGTGAGGTAAACTGCAATAAAAGTCCATCCCTGCCTGTGCATTGTGCAGATGATCAAACTTTCAAATTAAGTTGTACACAAGCATTGGAACTGACGACTAACAAAGATGGTACTGAATATTGAGAATCCTGGCGGTATAAAACAAATTATCATATTTTAGATTGTCGTTACATCAGAGGGCTATTGAGACAGCTGAGGGTGTTTTTGCACTTGCACATTTTCTAGACCCAACGCTATATGTACTGAGTTTGTATAAAATGTGAAGATTGGGTCAGTATAGTCAATGGCCTGTGTATTCTCTCTTTAAAGCTAGGCAATGACCAGCACAAGTTGGCATGTGAGAGATATCATAGGGTGACCATATATCCTCTTTTCCTGGACGTGTCTGCTTTTTCTGCCCTTAAAAAAAGCTTCCAGATGAGATTTCTAAATTTGAGAAAATGTCCGGGATTCGGCCTTAGTTTCATTATGATGTGCTTTTGGTCTAATACTGCGTCATGTGTGCGCATATTTGCATTGCTTTAACCCCTCTCTGTAATTTCCTCCTTCTCACACATCAATTGATCGATTATAAAAGGGTTGCAGCAACTACTGGCCAAATTCCTGCCTCTCAACCATTAGCCTAGTCTCAGTGAATGCGTGAAGGTGAAGCGCTCTTGTGTACGGTGTCAAACAGTTGCATGACAATAGCAGCAAATGACAGCTGTCCTGAGTCGAAACAATGCCCATGGCTATCACATTGCTTTGTATTACATGGCCCTTCACATGTGTAAGTGATGGTAGAAGGTACACTTGTGGCATCTAATATTTATATATATATTTGTGATGCTAAGAGTGTCTTTTTCAGTGTAAAGTTTGCATTCATAATAACAGTTTTGAAAAACAACAATTACTGTATGACAATATTGAGCACTGTTTATATATTCCTAAGCAATACAAGTAGCCTACAAATACAAAATTGTTGTTTTTTCTCTCAAATTTTATGCATTTTTTTTTTTTTTTTTTTTTTTTTTTGCCCGTGCATGTGCCATTTAAAAACTGCACCTACAAAACAATATAAAATTGTTTTTAGTTGCTTCCTTTTATTTAAATGGTTTTTTTAATGCTGTAATATTGTGCAGTACTTAATAGTGAGGTGGATAGATAGATAAATAGAGCAAGTACTACATGGTTTAATTGCTATACATAATGAAATGATAAAGAATTGTGATGCGATATATGGACTTTAAGATTTTCGATTGATTGCTGCAGTGCAGGACAGGGTTACCTTTATTTCTGAAAGGCAAAACATGTGGTGGGACATCTGATTATTTGGCGTCACGGACTTTTTCTGATCCCATGAGTTCTGACGTTTTAAAGTCTTGTGCATTGGACCTGAACACGCCCGACTGTGGCGCGCGACCCGCGGATGAACCTCGGGGGTTGTGATTGGCTGAGGGGTCGCGAGTGGTAACGCCCCTCTCCCTCAACCCTTTGAGCACAACAGGTAAGACTTAATATCGCGAGAAGGTTTATTATAAGGAAGTGAGATCACAGATTAAACATTTTCTTAAAGACTGCGTAGATCCGTAAAGTTTTAAATACTTTCTGGATTAATTGAGAAAGCAGGGAGTAGGAGAGGGTCACCACGCCCTCCTCTTACTGCTTCTACAGCGGTGTTTTATAACACCCGTGTCCTCGTGTGAATGTTGGAGTTATAAACAATGCAGTTGCTTGCTATCCGTTGCCGTGTATTTTTAACGCACGCGTCTAAGCGGAGCTGCTACGCGTTAAACACGGAGAGCGGAACCCAGTGGCTACAGGCACACAGATCCAAAACAACAAACCCGAACAACTTCACCGACTACGACAGTCTGGTGCACTTACCCAAACCACACATTCCTCCGCTCTTCAACTTCGCTAAAGATGTGCTCGACGTGTGGGAAACTACAGAAAAGGTACTGAATTCTGTTGCTAGTGTTATTACTGTAAAATAGGTAAGATTGAACAGCTGACACATGTGACCGTAAAGCAAGTAGGCTGTAATTTAAAAAGCTAAAATAAAAATAATAAATAGTTAGTTCATTAAAATGTTTTGTTTTCTTGTGATCTCCACATAACATAAAGTTGTGTTCTTGTGATCTCGACAACAAAAGTTGTTTTTGGAGACAATCTCGCACCTTGGGACTAGTGATGTATCGTTCATGAACGATTCGCTCATTTTGAACGAATCGTTAATATGACTCGGGAACAACGAGTTGTCTCAGAGAGTGGTTCGTTCATTTTGACCGCTTATGCACAGGAAACAGAAATGATTAGTTCACCTCTTGAGTCTTCGGGTTCGAGTCATTAGTACTTCCAGTGACCGCCGCAAAGGTAATGCACCATGCAGTACCGGAAACAGGATGAACGAATGACTCGAACCCGAAGACCCAGACATGAACTAATCATTTCTGTTTCCGGGGAACAGACGTGACAAATGTGACGTGACAAAAAAAGGACTCCGATTGGTGAGGTGAACTAACAGACTGCATGGCCTGAAGGCCCAGCTAAGCTGTTAATTAATAATTTCTGTTTCTCATAATTCAGCATTGGTTTCATTAGACTATAGTTTATTTTATAGTTTATAAAGTACTAGATATGTTGAGGAATTTAACGCAACATTTTATTTATATTCTGCTGAATTGAACGAAATGACTCGAAAAAATATTCGTTCATTTTGCTGAACGAGATTCAAAGATTCGAGTCAGTAAAATGATCCGAACCTCATAACGCTTTGGCGGATTAAGGGAGGAAGGTGCCTGCCCTGCCCAGTTTGTTGACGTAGTCCAGCACAGTGGAGTGCAAACCCCGCCCCCCCCCCAGCCAATTTCATTGGTCAGCTCAAGCAAGCAGTCACCTGAGAAGGTCAGTTGTCTTTGAGTCACCAAAGAGTTATTATTAGGCAATTATTTCATGACTTTTAATATACACCTTGGAAAATAATACAGAGTTCCGGACCTCGGTGACCTCAGCGGTGGATACGGCCATGGCCATCATAAATGTAATAATTACCTGCTGAAGAGATAGACTTTATGTCCGCATTTAAGAAAGAAGGGGTGTCTCCTTTTCAGGTGTCGGACACTAATGTGGAAGTTGTAAATCACTGACACATATACAGCTATTTCAGCTTGAGTGAGATTCTGATTAAAATAAAATTTAAAAAAATGTTAATCCATGAAGCTGTGGGATTGCACTAAGTTTTTGCTGTCTCCAGAACAATAAAAACAACTTTTGTTTTGTCGAGATCACGAGAAAACAAGAAAAAGAAAAAATAATGCATGGACTCTTAATGCTTCTGTAATGAAATAAATTAATACAAACACAAATCTAATTATGTAATCTTTTCATTGTTACTGCATTAATTATTTTATATATAGACTTTATTTTAATTCATTCATTTATTTTAAAATTAATTTATTTTATGCCTTTTATTCTTTACTTACTCATGTGTGTATACATTTTCTATATTTTATATCTTTATGTAGTTAAGTAGTTAAGTAGTTACTATAGTAGTTAAGACCAGGGATGACTAATTCTTGGCAACAAAGATTATGAATGATTAGAGTTGGAAAGATAGCACAGCATATAAATACACCATAAGTTCAGATCACATGAACATGAAGTACCTTAAAGAAATTAACCTTATTTTTCGTGAAATGTAGGCTAGGTAGTGTTTAGCTGCCTGGAGCAAACTGTCAGCTGCAGTGTCCCCACAGAATGTACATAATTTGAAGCCATTGTTATCAGATGGATGGATGTATAAGCAAACACATAAAAATAGAAAATTAACAAATAGAGAGTTATTCTAGACATAATTAAATAGGAGGATAATATGTTAATTAAGAAATATATTAATATTTTTACAAATATTAAATATTTTTGAATTTATTTCTCCTTTGGCTGAACAGAGCTACTGAAATTTAAGAGCAATCATGTGCTCCTTTTTACATTAAATACCAAAAAAAAAAACGAAAACTGGCATTGCACTGAAAACAATATTATTATTATTATTATTATTATTATTATTATTATTATGGAAAACCATGATATCATAGTGTACAATGACTATAGCATACATTTCTCATTTTGTTTTGACTGGTGCAAGTTGCATACCACTTTTCCTGCTATATTAATGCAAGCTGAATAAATTCTGTTCTGTAGGCAGGTGGAAAGTCGTCTTGGCCCGCTCTGTGGTGGGTTAATGATAGAAATGAAGAGATCAGATGGAGTTTTGAGGAGCTGGGCTTTTACTCTAGACAACTAGCTAATGTTTTGATTGATGAATGCGGTTTGGTAAGAGGAGATCGAGTCCTTCTCATCCTGCCAAGAGTCCCAGAGTGGTGGTTGGTCAATATTGCCTGCCTCAGAACAGGTAATCACACTCGTGCTCATGCCTGCATGAGGAACATCACTATCAGACTCGTTCTGCTAAAGGTTACAGTAAAATTGTATTAAATTCCAGAGCTTTTTTACAAAATGAATAAGCACTTAAAAACTCTAGAGTAAAATTAGCATAAGTTGCTAGTATTATAGTGTTTGACATAAATTTAAAAATAGTAATACATAGTGATGGACAAATTATAAATTCATCAGGTAGACCACTTTGTGTTTGCCCAGTTGCATTATTCAGTTTCCTGGAATGTAAATGACTAGGCGAAAAATGTGGTAGCTAACATAAACTATGGGCAGATAGTTAAGTGCGTTAATACAGACTAAGGGGAACAGACAAATATATGAATTGAGTGATCTGATGTCTGTAGTCTTTGATTTGCAACAGCAGACGTTATTGACAGGAGAGTAAGGTTCAATAAATATCAATTCAGTTAAAAATCAGCTACAGTGAATTTCATGATTTAAAAAAAATATATAAATTAAAATATAAACTTGAGTTGTATTGTAACGTATTGTGGTCATTTCTGACCTTAAACAGAAGTAATGTTTTGTTGCTACCATATTTTATAGGGATTAGCTTTAGACGTGAACCGAGGATTGTGGTATCAGGTCATCCAGGGAACAAGGCTTATTCATTCTTTTGCTGTCAAAACACATTTTTGTGTTGGTCTGACACAAACAACCTGGCAATCATATACCTCACACTAGTGAGAGATTTCCCAAAATCAGGCCTTGTAAATGTATTGTTTTAGAGGCCAGTAGTGGTTGGAGTTTTATGGGTAAGCTATAAATGAGTAAACGGGGATTTAAATCCAATTTCTACTGCAGTAAAAGATAAACTACAAAGGCAACTGATTTACGCGTCTTAATTCTTGTAGAGCTAATGCACACATGCACAACTCTTCAGGGCTGTTTTTCAGCTTTGCTTTTTGTTTTATTTTCATAGATTTCTAAAGATCTATAACTTCTATAAGTTTACTTTTTTTCTAAATGAGCTGAGCCGGACCTGTAAGTATGCTTCAGCATTGTGTGTGAGTAAACTTTGGTTGTTAAATTTTGTTTAAAGAGTTTACACAGTGACCTGAAGCCAAACAGTGAAAACTAAGAAATGGAGCTGTAAACTTTAATTACTTTGCAGGCCATGCTTTTAAATAACACTATTCATTCCTTCAGTTCACACTAGCCAGGATTTCATTAATTCACTGGAGACCAGAGCTTTTAGGTCAGGTCAGAGTTTAGGATTAGCATTTAGGTCAGAGTATGGATGGTCAGAGTATTACGAACTCTGGCGGCTCTGGCTCAGGTGGTAGCTCAGGCGGTGGCTTAGGTGGTCTCTGGAGGCGGCAGTGGCTCAGGTGGTAGAGTGGTTTGTCCACTAATTGTAGGGTTGGCGGTTCGATTCCCGGCCCACATGACTCTACATGCTGAAGTGACCTTGGGCAAGACACTAAACCCCAAGTTGCTCCCAATGGCATGGCAGCTCTGCTACCATGTGTGTGTGTGTGTGTGTGTGTGTGTGTGTGTGTGTGTGTGTGTGTGTGAAGTGGTGAATGAGACACAGTGTAAAACGCTTTGGAAAAAAGCGCTATATAAGTGCAGACCAATTACGAACACATGTTACCAGCATATATAATAAAGTACTTTTTGTTAGCTTGACAAAAAAAAGTTTACTTTGCAACTTAGCTGCTTTCCATGAATGAAGTTTAAAATGAGCATTAAAGTGTTGCCAGTTATTCTTCAATGAGCTTATATCTTATTTTCAGCTTTCCCTTTCGTGGCATTTAAATGCATACAAATGTAAAAACAAACAAACAAAAAAGATGTGAGCGAGACAGGATGTGTTAAACTGATCAGCTCCTGGGAAGTACTGGATTTGCCATTTTTGTGTATTGAAAATAATAAAAATAAAATTCTCTATGTAGCTTCTACTAGCAAATAAATAATTTAGAGTAGCCTTTCTGACCCCTTGCCACCCCCGTGACTGAGTTGTAAAGGTATTCTCATCTGAATCGTGGAATTAATTTTTCATATTTACACACACTGTCTATGCCCCGACAGGTACAGTTCTCATCCCTGGAACATCCCAGCTTACAGCCAGAGACATCATGCATCGGTTACAGGTCTCCCAAACAAAGTGTCTGATCACAGATGAGAGTATGGCACCACTAATGGAGGCTGTGACTCCACAGTGTCCCACACTGACCTCTAAGCTTCTGCTTTCCAACAAAGAGCGACCAGGATGGGGCAACCTTACAGCAGTAATGGGGTGATAATGTTGATTATTTTTTTCCTTTACATTTATATTCCTCATGTCAGGTCTGCCTTGCATCATGCCTAAGAACACCCTTATACATGATAAAATCACTCTAATGCATGCCTTCTCATGGCTTATTGCTTTATTACAGCAGCTACTATTGACAGAACGTATGTATTCCTTCGCATTTGCTAATTCCCCCACACTAATTAGTTCTATTTGGAGTTACACAATATATACCAATATATGAGAGTAAAGGCTAAATGCTCTTTTAGAGCCACATGAGGTTTACTACATCTTTTGTGAACTGCAGGAGTGCTTCTGCTGAACACGTGTGTGTGGACACGAGGAGTGACGAACCTATGACCATCTTCTTCACCAGTGGAACCACTGGGTCTCCCAAAATGACGGTTCACAGCCACTGTAGCTATGGCCTAGGGCTTACCGTCAATGGCAGGTGTGTGTGTGTGTGTGTGTTAGTTAGGGATGTCACGAGAACCAATACTTCGGTACCAAGTTGGTACCAACATTCTTAAAATGTGACAGTACTTGTTTTTCTGCGGTAGCGTAAGTACTGTTGGTAATGGAGGTACCGAGGTTGCAGTTCTTCCGGAACTGATGGGGGCGGCAAATACGCATAAAGAGGAAGAACTGCTACAAGCACAAGGGAAAAACTACATAAGATGGCAACAAGTTTAACTCCGCTCCGACTCGTTGAGGGGAAAGGTGGTGAGACTCAAATATGGAAATACTTCGCATTCGATGCGAATGACAGAAAACATATAATTGATGCTCTGAAGCCAGTTTGTAACCGATGCTATCGTTCATTTCAAACGAAGCGAGGAAACACCTGGAATTTGGCGAAGCACCTGAAGACGGTCCTATATTATGTTTGTTTGAGGCAGCTGGCATTGTTGCCATGAAACCAGCTAACGTTATGCTCCATGTAATGTTTGCGATAGCCAGTTATTTGCTAACGCGTTGCAATGTTATAAACTACCTCTTAATGGACCACCATGCATCGCCATTCAGCCCGTGTCCTGTCAGCTAAATGTAGACTAATGTCACTAATAATTATTCAAATGTTAATGGTTTTAATAAATCTTTTTGGTCTGCCACCATATCAGTGAATTTAAACTAATGCTTGCATTCAGAGTATAAGGTGTGTGTGTGTGTGCACGTGTTTAGGAGTGCACCTTAGCACTTGTAGCCTCCACTGTTTTATTAGTCATTGTCAGACAGTGCTTGATAACTAAAATATCCCCTCTCTCTCTCTTTCTCTCTCTCTCTCTCTCTCTCTCTCTCTCTTTTTGCCAGTATCAGTCAGAGGAGGATGTCCTTGAAGAGAGTTTTTAATTTTTTTTTTTTTTTTAAACCACACTGTGGTATAGACTTTGGTATCGAGTATTGTGTACTTTTGGTGGTATTGGTGCCGACTACTAGATTTTTGGTATTGTGACATCCCTAGTGTGTGTGTGTGTGTGTGTGTGTGTGTGTTTTTAAACTGCAGGAGGATGCATTAAAGAAAAAACACAAAATAAATCTGCTTCAGTTCATTAAAATCCTGACTGTGATCTGATCTGAAGTGGGTTTGAACTGAGAAAACACTAAAATATACAGGATCATAATATAAACCTTTACAGCATTGTTGTTTCTTGGTATCAATGATATGAATGCTGTTTATATGTGAAACTCTGTTGCGTATTTAATTTATGTTTGTGTTGGTGCAGGTACTGGTTAGATCTTACTGATGGTCATGTGTTTTGGAACACCTCGGATACAGGCTGGGCTAAATCTGCATGGAGCAGTGTATTTGCTCCGTGGACTCAGGGAGCATGTGTGTTCGCACACCATATGCCACGCTTCAATACCAACACTGTCCTCAAGGTGTGTTTATAATAAATCAAAATGATTTTTTAGGCAACACACCCACATTTACAATGGCTGCTTTTTTCTGATAATAGCACCAACTCCCTATCCTGTTTTAGACATTCTATAAAGTGTCTGTTAGGGTTTCATGTGTGTGATTGTATGGTTACCTCACTAGTGACATTTTCAAAATACCATTTAAATGCATTTCTGTCTACATGATCATTTGTTTACCCAATTAAGTTCCGTACTCCACTGGTCCTCATCCCTTTTGTGCCACTCCCCAGAAATGTAGGCTGGATTTCCTCCTTGTGGACTTTCCCAAAATCATACAACAGCAACCTTTGTTTTACTGCACAATGGAATGCACACTGCTCTGAAAACACTTTGGCTGTGTAATCATATACTGTTCTAAACCCATTACCTCTGCAGTGTAAGAAAAATGAAGAGGGTGTTGAAGATCTCAAAGAAGAATAACTTTATTACAGCGTGGCAGTGACAAAGTACATTAAGCACTTTGGGTTCGTCGGAGTCAAAGTGAGCCCCGAACAGTATCAGCACAGACATTTTATACTGTGTTTCAAACCAGGTTTTCTGTATGTAATTACATGAAGTTTCATTCTAAATGTAAATTAAGATAGCATTTGATGCGATCACTTTCCATTCTCACAGTACGGCTGTTGTTACAGGAATGACCCCCAAATGGTGAGGTGATAGGATTATCGAGACAAATGCCTTTCTGAATGCTAATTACGGTCACGTAGCCCTTTGTTCAGGGATGGTTCTTGATGTCCCACTGCCACTCCCATACTATAACTGTGTGAATGTCACTTTAGGTGGTATTATACACATATTGCTGAGACTGAAGTGAATTTTCCTTTTGATAATTCTGCCTTTTTTGGGAACAAGCTTATCCTAACGCATTTCGGGATGGAATCTACTGAGAGGCAGTCTGTAATTTCTTACAGCAGCCACTAATAGTATATTTATTCCTTTAATGTGATCAAATGCACATGCATTGCTTACCAGAAGTAAACAAATATCTGTTTTTGGGTAAGCAGCACAGCACCATGCTTATTATTTTGTGTGTGTGTGTCTCCTTCTGTGTATTATGATAAGTACAGACAATGTAAGAGAAATTAGATTTTATGGAAATATTCTCAAAAAGAAGAACAATGGGGGTGTTTGATCCATTTTGTTTCTAGTTGTTTCTTGTTATATATGTACTGTATGTGAAAAGAGAGACTTTGTTTTTGTACAAATCTTTAAAATTTTCACCATAGGCTTGTATGTTTCTTTTAAATGGTAGATTAATACAGTGATACTATCAAACTGTAATATTTTTAGGTTATCATGCTATCAAAATTTCAAACCAGAAAAACCCCAGTGTTAGTTCAAAAGAAGAAACATATGTATACTGTAGTATTGTAATAAATTCTAGTTAAGCTGAGACCATTTTCACTTTACCCTTCTGTTTTAGACTCTCTGCAGGTATCCCATCAGCACTTTCTGCACTGCTCCAACAGCTTATCGGATGTTAGTACAGGAGGACACATCCAGGTGATACATAAACAAAAATTTTACCTCAGTTTTGTCATCATTAGTCGTATCCAAAAATAACAGCATCTTATTGTACAATCTCAGTAGGTCTGTGTGAATGTAATTTGTTGCCCATTTGTGAGAACACCACACCGACGCTTGACGGATGACAATGGTAGGGTACATACGGCCAAGTTTGTGTGTGACTTGCTGGAACACTGGTACATTTTTACTGGTCTGTAAAATCACCAGAGTTCAATCCCATAAAAAAACGTGGTGTAATGTAATATAAGTAGGTGAAACACCAAAATAGGCACGATGAACTCAAGCTACAGGGCTTCTGTCAACATGCTAGTGGCATCCTTACCTGACCGGATTGGTGCTGTTTTTTTTAAGAATTTTGGATATGTTTAAACAAGTATTAAGTAAAAAAAAATTAATAAATACAGCCTATTTACCATATTCAGCCTATAACCACCTATTCTGGTAATTCACCTGTTTTGATTAACACCTCAGTCTGCCCAACAATTGATGGTTTGGTTTTATTTTATTATTTAATTATATTATTAGTTATATTTATTATTAACAGTACAGTAAGATGCTACTGTTGGTGGATGAGACTGTTATTTGTCCAATGAGCTTGATTACACAAGGAAAGGATTTTCCATCTACCCCAGAGGATAATATAAGATTAAACAAGTACCAGTACACTGAAAATGCAAAAAAAAAGAGTGCAAATTAGAGAGGGCATGGCAAATAGGTCCTATCCAAAGCATCCATTGAATCACTTCATTCCAATCTAGTATAACTATTAGCATTACCAAATAAACTCAGCAAAAAAAGAAACGTCACTTTTTTCAAAAGATAATTTTGTACAATCCAAATAAGCTTTACAGATCTTTATTGGAAAGGGTTTAAACAATGTTTGAACAATGAACCATAAACAATTATTGCACATGCACCTGTGGAACAGTCATTAAGACACTAACAGTTTACAGGCAGTAGGCAATTACAGTCACAGTTACAATAACTTGGGACAGTAAAGAGACCTTTCTACTGTCTCTGAAGAACAAAAAACAAAAAAAGAAGAAAGGTGTCTAGGGTTCCTGCTCACCTGCGTGAACATGCCATAGGCCTTCTGTAGAGAGGCATGAGGACTGCAGATGTGGCCAGAGCAATAAACTGCAATGTCTGTAACGTAAGATGCCTAAGACTGTGCTACAGGGAGACGGGAAGGACAGCTGATCGTCCTTGGAGTGGAAAATTACGTCACCATGTGTCCCCCCAGACGTGATCAAGAACTTGCAAATGCCTTGGTGGAAGAGTGGAGTAACATCTCACAGCAAGAACTGACAAATCTGGTGCAGTCCATGAGGATGAGATGCACTGTAGTACTTAAAGCAGCTGGAGGCCACCAGATACTGACTGTTAGTTTTGATATTGACACAGCCCCCCAATGTTAATACAAATATTTACACGTTTAAAGAAATTTGCTGGAAATAAAAACAGTTGAATGTGAGCGGACATTTCTTTTTTTTTTTGCTGAGTTTAGATCTAGTCTAGCCAAAGCGTTGTCTTTTTTAAAATAATGCAGTTAGGGTAAATCTAAAGCCATGATTTGGCTTGATTAACCCTGATTACATTCTCTACATAAACTAATTGGAACTGCCAGTCTGTGCTGTGTAGCAGGGACCAGAATCAGATAATACTGATGAGACTGCTGTGTGTGTGACAGGTTCCAGTTTCGGGCTCTGGAGCACTGCCTGTGTGCAGGAGAGCCCATTAACCCTGAGGTGATGAGTAAATGGAGAGAGCTCACAGGCCTTGATATCTATGAGGGATATGGGCAGACTGAGACTGTGAGTGAATGGGGGAGACATTTTACTTTCGCTGTTTTAATTAAATGGTTTTGATTTCAGCAACACTGTGAGCAATGGGTTCACAATTGAAAAAAAAATGCACAATTAATTTGCAAAATCTGAGAAGCACACTGATGAAAGCAATAATTAGACAATTCCAGAATTATTGGCACTCTTGATATGATGAATAAATAATGTGAATTATTGTCTATACTAAATGGTATTGAACTAATGAAGTATTGAACTTAAATGATCCAGTGGCAATATTTTTTATGTGGAAAATATTCAGATTGTTCTACTGAAAATGTAAATATTTATTCATGGGTTTTGATTATTTTGGGGCCCCCTTTTGCCCAGGGCTGTGGGCTACAGTCCAGGTTAACCTGTGCATAAGTCGGCCCTGCTGTAGGTTGTTGCAGAAGTGTCTGTGTACATAATAACCATGTGTGTATTCGTGCTTATAACATTACACTTATAACTTGGAGTACTTGCTGTATGTATCAAACATGTTTTTGGATATAATGGTAGTGATTTGTGAATGGTGTACATTGGTGCTATATACTTCAATATAGGTGGAGAGCTAAAGTTAACAAATAATCTTATACTTGGATTACAAGCTGTAATGTTTGAGCCAGATTCTTCTTTGCTTTGATTTTATTTGTGCTTAGCTAACCTAATGTTGTGTGGGTGTCTGGTGAATTGGCTGGGTCAGTGTTGTTTTTCACTCTGTATGTTTAGATTTGAAAAAGGATGATAAGACTCTCTTCACACACAAAAACAAGTTTGATTTTATTTGTCTACTGATGGCCTTGTATGTGCCTGTGCCAATGTAAATGTTATAAAATGTTCTAGAAACAGTCATTAAAGTAGCAACAGGGGAACATTTATCCTTCATTTCAAAAAGCAGAAATGCATAACTAATTTGGACCTAATTCTATAAGATGACAGATTAGCAGGAGCAGAGTTGGGTCTGTTGTATCAATAAACTGTCATCTGAGACAATCTTTTTGGTAATTTATCAGGTTTTGATTGCTGGCACTTTCAAAGGTATGGAAATTAGACCTGGTTCTTTTGGCAAAGCATCACCAGCTTATGATGTGCAGGTAAATATAATCTGCTGAGGTGTTTTATTGTGTTCGATTTGTGAAATTAATTTAAATTAATGAACTACATGGGCAATTGTATTTCATTTAAACTCCTTTTCTTCTGATTTATGTGGTGGCTTTAGGTTATAAATGAAGAAGGAAATATTGTTGCTCGGGGAACAGAAGGAAATCTGGCTATCAGAGTGAAACCAGATAGACCATTCTCTCTCTTCACTGAGTACATGGTATATACTTTCTGTTCTGTCTTGATAGACAAAACACTTTAATACACTTAAAATACTTTAATTGAGAAAGTGTTTCTTCTGTTGAAAGCCATATCTAAAATCCTTATCTGACAAATTTATTGTTCCATATTTGAACACATTCACAATCATAACTGAATAGATATCCATTTACAATTGGTGTTTATATAGCCACGGTCATTTTAGCAAATAGCAAAACCTGATCCACCCATAACGTGGTGATAAGCTGCAGTAAACCGATAAATTCAATCTTCAGATGTACATAAAGTGGGTTCAGAAAGTATTCAGACCGCTTCAGTTTTTGCACACTTTATTGTGTTATTGATTTAAAGTACAGTTAATGTCCATTAATCTACACAAATCACAAAGGGGAAAAAAGTTTTTAGAGTTTGCAAATAGATTAAAAACTCCTATCACTTAGATAGGTATTCAGACCCTTGGCTGAGGCATGCCAAATTGAGCTCAGGTGCATTCTGTTTGCTTTGATTATCTTGAGTTGTCTCTAGGACTCAGTAACTAGGCTAGAAGGGCCTTGTTCAGGAAGGTGACTAAAAATCCAGTGACCACTCTAACAGATGTGAGAACCTGCCAGAAGGACAACTATCTCAGAAATACTCCATCAAACAGGCCTTTATGGTAGTGTGGCTAGATGGAAGGCACTCCTGATTAAAAGAAAGGCAAATACAGGACTCTGAGTATGAGGGGGAAAAACCTATAGTCTGATGAGACCAAACTTTAACTCTTTGCACTAAACTCCAAGCACTATTTATGTCTGACAAATTCCAGGTAATGCTCATCAACTGGCTAATACCATCCGTATAGTGAAGCATGGTGGCGGCAATATCATACCACGTGGGTACTTCTCAGTAACAGGTACAAGAGGACTGGTCAGAATTGAAGGAAAGATGAATACAGTGAGGTCATTGAAGAAAAGCTTCTCTAGATTGCACACAACCTCAAACTGGGGCAAAGGTTCACCTTGCACCATGACAACGACCCAAAATTGAGACAAGTCTTTCAATGCCTTTGAGTGGCCTAGGGAAAATTTAGACTTGAGTGGCTCTAGTCAAAACCCCATAGAACATCTGTGTTAAGACCTGAAATGGCAGTTCACAGATGCCCCTCCTTCAATCTGATTGAACATGAGTGTTTGCCAGGATGAATGGGAGAAACTGCCTAAATCCAGGTGTACAAAGCTTGTAGTGATTTACCCAAGAAGTAAGTAGCTGTAATTACTGCCAAAGGTGCTTTACAAAATACTGAATAAAGGGTCTGAATACTTATCTAAATGAGATTTCAGTTTTTAATTTTTAAATAAATTAGAAAAATGGCAAAAAAAAAAAAAAAAAGTACATTTAATCAGTTTAAATAAGTGTGTAAAAACGAAGTGGTTTAAATACTTTCTGAACCCTCTGTATCTGTTTGCATCAGAAGCACATATTATGCATATTGCAGTGTGGTTCTCAAACTGGTGTACATTTTTACTCTCCCCAACTGCCAACATACTTTGTGGCTTCTTGGTGGCTTGTACAAACTAGGAGACAGAAATATGACCTCTTTGTAAAAGCCCAAAGTTTGGGGAAAAACAGCTTATGGTCATATGTGTGAGTGCTTTCTATACAATTATTTCCCACACTGTCTGTAGGGAGAGCCAGAGAAAACAGCAGATTGTTTCCGTGGCGATTTCTACCTCACAGGTGACAGAGGTATAATGGACCAGGACGGATATCTGTGGTTTGTTGGCAGAGCTGATGATGTCATACTGTCTGCAGGGTAAGAGTGATCTAACAGAACAAAATAGCATGAAATGGAATAGATGTCTTGATTTTATATTGTTAAAACTGTACTGTTTTAAATGTTAAAAGAAGGATTTAAGGCTTTGACTATTTATATATATATATATATATATATATATATATATATAAAATGTTTATATATATAAACTAATTTCATATTGTGTGTGTATATATTCAGTTCAGTTTTATCACATTTGATCATCTTTGAAACAGAGCCTATTAATAATGTTGATATACTTGAACAAAACCACAAGGAAAAGTAGCTTTTTCAATCATTTATTCAACAGAAATATCAATAGATGTGATTTTCTGTGGCTAGTATTGCCCTGTTTAGCAGAACTAACGTCTTGTAGGCATTTTACATAATTGTCCACCAGGCTTGCTGGAATTTTTGACCACTCTTCCATGCAATATGTTTGCGGTTTTTCTTGCATATACTGCCCATTTCAAATCTCTCCACAACATCTCTGTGGGATTCAAATCTGGGCTTTGACTAGGCCATTCCATAACCTTCCATTTCTTCTTTTTGAGCCATTCCTTAGTGTATTTGATAGTGTGTTTAGGATCATTATCCTGCTGAAAAGTCCTCTTTTGGTTGAAGTACAACTTTTGGACAGATGGCCTCACATTATCTTCAAGCATTCTTTGATATGATGCAGAATCATAGCTGAATCAATGAATGCAAGCTGTCCAGTCCCTGAGGCAGTGAAGCAACCCCAAACCATATCATTCCACCACTGTGCAAAACAACTCTATCTTTGATTTGTCGGTCCAGAGCACATTATCCCAAAAGGCCTGGTCTTTGCATATATGCTCATTGGCAAACTGTAGTCTTGCTCTAATGTTCTTTTTAGACAGCAAAGGCTTTTTCCTGGCACACCACTCATGCAGGTGAAATTTGTGAAATCTTTTTCTGATTGTAGAAGCCTGCACTTTGACACCAACAGTTGCAAGACTTACTAGCGGATCCTGTGATTAAATTCTTGGAGACTTTCTGGACAAATTGGTAGTTGTTTGCACCACTTGTAGATGATTTTCCTTATAGTGGAATGATGTATTTCAAATAATTTGGAGATCTTTTTAGAGGCCTTGACAGACTCAGGTATCCACAACCTTTTTTTCTGAAGGCCTTATGGAACTTTCTAGAGCCATATTACCTTGCAACTCTCTCCTGGTTTCCTACTGAAGCTAAGCAGGGTTGAACCTGGCCAGTACCTGGATGGAAGACCTCCTTGGGAAAACCTAAGGTTGCTGCTGGAAGTGGTATTAGTGAGGCCAGCAGGGGGTGCTCACCATGTGGTCTGTGTGGGATTCTAATGCCCCAGTATAGTGACAGGGACACTATACTGTAAAAACAGCACTGTCTTAGAGATGAGAAGTTAAACCAAGGTCCTGACTCTCTGTGGTCATTAAAAATCCCAGGACACTTATGGTAAAGAGTAGGGGTATGCTGGCGAAATTCCCCCTTTGGCTCTCACATATAATGACCCCCTAATAATCTCCATCCCTGAATCACTCTCTCCTCTCCTATCCACTAATAGCTGGTGTGGGGTGTGCGTTCTGGCACACTATGGCTGCCGTCACTTCATCCAGGTGGATGCTACACACTGGTGGTGCTTGAGGAGATTTTCCCTCTATACAATGTAAAGCATTTTGAGTGCCTAGAAAAGCGCTATATAAATATAAATATATAAATCTAAGGAATTATTAGATCTAGGCATGATGACACCACACACGTCAATAACAAAGGGAACACCAGACACTAGATGTGAAAGGGGTACAAATAACACAGGTTCCATCTGCACTCCCTAAGCAGGTTCTAATCACCGGCACCCAATCCTGAACACCTGATTCTAATTTTATTGATTTGAAGGTGTGATAAATGTTGGGGTGTACTTACTTTTCCCATGTGACTGATCTGTTTTTTGTTAATTTAAATTGTAAAAATTGCTACAAAATGTCAACTTTGTCATTTGATAGTGTATCAATTTTATTAACAGACACTGTTTCAAAGAGGATATAATTTTTACTTGCAGTTTCCATGGGGTGTACTTATTTTTTCACATGAATGTGTGTGTGTGTGTGTGTGTGTAGTGCTTTTAGCAGTAGAGAGAAAAAAATCTGTAAAGCAGCTTTACAGAAATCTGGAAGTAGGTTTAGATCCCTAGAGCAAGCCAGAGGTAAAAGTGGTAAGGAAAACTCCCTGAGATCACATAAGGAAGAAACATTGAGAAATCCCAGTCTCAAAAGACTGCCCTCTACTGTAGCCTTCATTATTCAGGTACTAATAAAGAACCTGCTGCACCTTTTGATCGAAGGCATGTACTTTACTTCCATTCTCTTTTGATTGGCTTTCTCAGATATCGTATTGGCCCATTTGAGGTGGAGAATGCTTTAATAGAACATGACGCTGTGGCTGAGTCAGCTGTGGTCAGCAGTCCTGACCCAGTCAGAGGAGAGGTAATGTACTGAGAACAGCCTGCTTCCATCACTTATTTTGTATGGAATTATTTATTTATTTATTTTTACATCACAGACTACCTTTATGTGAAGAATATTCTGGATTATTGTTAGTTTGCCTGAAAAGATCTGGTGTCCTTGTGGATTAAATAGAATTTCTGTCTATCACATATCACACACTCAAAGTAATGTGCTTTCGTTACATCTGAATTGTGGAAAGTGTTCGGTGTCAAAGTTTCATCTGAGGAGTTCAGGCCAACATCTGTTATCATGTTTGGCTATGGAGTGCACATTGCAAATGCCTCAGTGCAGGTGTATTGGTCTGTAGTTCTGCATTTTTAAAACAACAAACTCTGTAGATGCACAACATCTCTCCTCCCTCACAAACACTGTCTGATATAGTTCCTTCATTCACTCTGACAGAAAGACTATGAAAACTCACATAACCACTCAGCTGTGGTGAGCAAAAAAGTATCTCAGAATGCACAATACATCAATTTGATTACTACCTTCCATCAACATGGTGTAATTGTTTCTTTTCTCCACTGGCAAATCCTTTGTTTTTCACAGCATGACACTTTGTTAGATAATGAGCAGCAGTCCATGTGTCTCAGAGGAAGCACGTGTTAGCCTTCACCCTCCCCGGTTGGTAATTGTCATGTCATAGAGGAGAGTTAGATAGTATGTGGGAATTGGCAATACCAAACTGGTGAGAAAACGGGGGGAAAATCCAAAAAAAGAAGAAGAAGAAAGAGATCCATACAGCTTAATACAGAAAACTGTGCATGAAATCAAATGTGGTTTATATGAAGGTGTTTGAACTACAAGATATAGTTTTTTGCATTTGGATCTTATGCCAGTGTTATGTTAGTGAGAAATCAGAATTTTATTGTTTTATACCTCTTTTTATAGCTCTCCTTCTCTCCTTATCTCTCTTTCTCTCATACAGGTAGTGAAGGCATTTGTTGTACTTACTTCAGAATATAAACACAGAGACCAAAATGAACTAATTAGACAACTGCAGACACATGTGAAGAAGGTCACAGCTCCATATAAATATCCCCGCAAGGTATATATATATACACACACACAATGGAGAGGAAACAAGAATCAGTCGAAGCATCATGCATAAAAAAAATACAACAGTTAGCTGTTAGCATACTGATAACTTTTTTCAGTGAGGTAAATTAAAAATAATTGAATTTAATTAAGAGTTTAGATTTGTTACTTTGTTGTCTAACAAAAAAAAATTGTTGTCTAACTCAACCTACTTTAACATTTAATTTTAAAGTTTTAAATAGTTTAAATATATTTTTTCATGATTGCTAAAGTAAGCAATTGGGAATGGGAGTTATATTCTGTTGGGATATATTGTGTTGTTGAAAAACAGACATGGTAGATAGCGTGTTTTGCAAAGAAAATTATCTTTTAACTCCTCAAATCACAGGTTCCCAAACCTTGTACTGGAATACCCCCGTCCTACACATTTTAATGTGGTGTTTTTGTTTTTGTTTCCCCACTGCAGCTCAAACACATCCAATGCAATCAGGAAAGCCTGTTAATTAGCTGATTAGTTGAATTAGGGAAAACACCACAATGTACAGGACGGGGCCCTCCAGGAACAGTTTGCTTGTAATGTGAACAGCCATAATTGGTATATAAATAGACATCCTTACTATCAGTACTTCAGAACTCTAACCACTGAACTTCCAACTTGTATATTGATTTGTCTCTAGTAAAACATAATTTATGGGTGATGTGACTACCACAAGAGTTCTAAGAGCAAGATAAGGGAATGTATCATTCCCACCTTAAAGTCCTTACTCTGGATTCCAGTAAATTTCAGAATTGTTTTTACAGTGCTGCCACTGGTATATAAATCAGTCAATAACCTAGGACCAAAAAACATCTCAGATATGCTTAAAGGATATAAAAAACGCAGGTCTCTTATATCTATGGGAATACAGTGCAGCCGGAAAGTATTCACAGTGCTTCACTTTTTCCACATTTTGTTATGCTCCAGCCTTATTCCAAAATGGATTAAATTCATTATTTTCCTCAGAATTCTACAAACAGTATCCCATAATGACAATGTGAAAGAAGTTTGTTTGAAATCTTTGCAAATTTATTAAAAATAAAAAACAAAAAAACACATGTGCATAAGTATTCACAGCTTTTACAATGATACTCAAAATTGAGCTCAGGTGCATCCTGTTTCCACTGATCATCCTTGAGATTTTTCTACAACTTGATTGGAGTCCACCTGTGGTAAATTCAGTTGAAAGGACATGATTTGGAAAGGCACACATCTGTCTATATAAGGTCCCACAGTTAACAATGCATGTCAGAGCACAAACCAAGCCATGAAGTCCAAGGAATTGTCTGT
>JANDJT010000103.1:11931311-11952493 GCA_024331685.1 Stegophilus panzeri
CACGCAGGTGAGCAGGAACCCTAGACATCTTTCTTCTGGTGTTTTTCAGAGTCAGTAGAAAGGTCTCTTTAGTGTCCAAAGTTATTGTAACTGTGACCTTAATTACCTACCACCTGTAAAACTGTTTGTGTCTAATGACTGTTCCATAGGTGCATGTGCAATAATTGTTTATGGTTCATTCAACAAGCAAGCATTGTTTAAACTCTTTCCAATAAAGATCTGTAAAGCTTATTTGGATTTTACAAAATTAACTTTATAATACAGTCTCCTGAAAAAGGGACGTTTCTTTTTTTGCTGAGTTTATTTTGTGATGCTTGCACTGGTGAGAATAACAGCACTGAGTCTCTTCTTGTAATGTTTAACAATGTTTGAGGCACTTGTGGAGGATCTTGGTGCACTCCTCCATGCAGAACATTTTAAGCGCCTTTATATTCATAGGTTTATGCATGCCAACTTCCCTCTTCAATTCAGACCACAGGTTTTCAGTAGTGTTCAAATACAAAGAAGACCAAAACACAGATTTTGTGTTTCTTTCATCATTTTAGGTTGCATTCTTGTTGCATCTCCTATCTCTGACCTAGACTAAACCTACTGGCAGAGGCAACCAGGTTTTATAATGAAATATCCAGTTCAATCTTCACAAGAGCCCCAGAAGTGCCAATTTGAAGAAAGTCCCCAAACATCAATTATCCACCACCATATTTTACAGAGACTATTTAGATTATTTTACAAGTGTATGCAGTTCCCTTTTGTCAGCAAAAACATGCTGATGGTACGCATGACCAAAAAGCCTGATTTTGGTCTCCTCTCACTGAAAATTCTGTAAATCTAATGGCTCTAAATCTCTTTGGGACTGAGATTTTTTATGGCCATAATTGTGTTTAGTGGTATTATTAACTGCTTATATATTATCTTATGTGTATTACTTAATTTGTGCAGGTCAATAATGATCTGTTTCTTTTCTATCGAAAGTTCTTTGGCTTTTGCCATGGTGATGAATAATGTATGTTTTTCAAGAATTACAATCTTTGCATTTATTTAAAATATTCTTGCAATAATTTTGGCACATATTTTTGAGAGAAAATACTATTATTTATATAGTCCTAATGAGAATGATTTTGATAAATAGTACAATAGTTTCTCTGTTATTGTGTATAAAAAAATGTTTATGATGGGTGCCAATAATTCCAGGAGGCACTTTAACAGGGAAAGACATATTGTGGCTGTATGAATTAATGGAATTAGACTGATCATGTACTAGGGGAACACATATGCATGTTTCACAATAATTGAAATAATTTATTTGTTTCAGGTGTTTGACAACTGTGATGCGTGTGTGTTTGTGTGTGAGTGAGTGAGTGAATTAGGCTGGAAAGATGTCTTTTGAATATATAAGTTAAGCTTTACCTCCTTGTAGAGCCAGTTATTTGCTGGAAGAAGTCTAATGCCTCCACTATATGCTTCTTCCCTTCAAACCTGCAGTAAATCAAAATTTACTTATTTATGGAATTTTTAGCAACTGAGCAACTCAGAACCCATGTTAATTTATTTTGTTAATTAGTTCTTGATAGAAATGCTAAAAAGTGGAGAATGTACTATTTTGAAATAAAATCTACAATATTACTATATTTGTGCTTTAATAAAATACCCACTCTCTCAGAGACTGCTTATGTAGTGAAAAAGAGACCGAAATGGCAGGTCTGTGAGAGTGTGTTACCCAAGAACATCTCTTCCCTGCAGTTAAAGCACTGACTCGCTAAGAGTAGAAGATATAGCCATTGCCTTTATATCCTTAATCTTCACTCGAACAGGTATTCATTTTGGAACCAGGCCTGGAAAACACAAAAATTGCTAAAGCAATCTAAAACCAAATGGTGTCAATCGTGAATTAAATAAGTAGTCAGTAAATATGAATTAAGAACTGACCCCAAACCTGCAAATATTGACATGAGGGAGAAACTAGTAAGTAAACCTCCTGCACTCATGCAACCATGTTTGGTCCCTCTATCATTCTCTCTTTGGTCAGAGTGAGAAAATCTGATGACACTGCTCCATCCCTCACAAAAGAAGCTGAAGAGAGAGTATAAGCAGAGGCACTGAGCACCAACATAGTGTATACAGTGTCTCGGTTACATAATATACAGTATATACACACAAAAAAGCATTTAGTGGCATATCTACCATTTTAATACAAGAATAGTCATCATTTTAGTTACATTACAAGGCAAAATATAATTGGTCATGTATGTCTACAATACATTAAGATTGGTTAAACAGTTAATGACTGTTTAGTTAAGTCTGTTCGTGCATCGAGCACGTGCATACACAAAAATATACAACTGTCACAGAGCAAACTAACCTTGGCACCCACACAATCAAATAATTAGACATTTACAAATACACGGACACACTAGACAGATGAATTGCTGGTTCATTACTTCTACATCGATCATAATGTAGAAAATGACAGTCAAGTGCAAAAAAATAAAAAATGTGAGTGTATCCTACAACAAGACAACAATCAACAGAAAACCTGAAAAGAACTAAAGGCAATAAGTCTACATTTTGTCATGATCCTCACAGTGTACACACCTGATCTGAAGAAGGCAGTATCTGACAGAGTTTATAATAGATGTGTCAAGAAGAACGAGGAAAGATTAGCCAGTCAAACTCACAAAGTTAGAATAGAAATGACAGGAAGAGTGGTGGGGTAAATTACAACTAAGGCAATCCAAAAGCCTGTTAGAGGATACGAGAGATTGGAGGTAGTTCTAAAGGCGGTGGGTACAGAGGTGGTTTTTTTTTTTGGTTTTTTTTATACAAACTATTATCACATTCAGAAAGAGAACTGCAAAATTATGAACTGAGACCATATTCAGTTTTTCACTTCATTCTTTTTTCCCCCCTTCATTTTGTCCTAAAGCTATGCAAATTTGCACTCAACAGCATCAGCTGTTCAATAGACAACCCTAATGATGACTTTAATTGCTTAGACTAAAAGGTTATTTAAGCTAAGATAAATGGAATGAAAGCCAAGAGAAAGCAGCAGGTAAGTCAGAGTCCATTAATTGTCATTAGTTGTATAATCACTTTTGGCTAAATTTCTTCACACACTGGACTCTTCCAATATTCATCAACACCTTCTGCATGAATGAGCCATCTGGACCCAGAATCTTTCCTCCTGAATACATAACTGCCATTCCGGCGTTAGAAAGACAACTGCTGCATAATTTAGCTTTGTTCCATCTCCAGCATAGCTGAGTCAGCTATGGCTTAGTAACTAACAAGTTTTATAAGGTGTGTTTGAACACACAAAACCATACAATGCAGACATACCTAGGACCAAGTGTGAGAAAGGCTTGTGTATACAGTGACACAAAAGCACCTGAATATTAAGACTTCAGCAAGTCTACATCAAGCACCAGCCATCTTTACAACAAAACAAATGTTACAAAGTACATGTTCACAACACTGGAATTTCCTCTTCTCAGGTGTATTTTATCAGCTCACAAACACACATCCTGCAATGTCTCAGTCGGAAGATGGTCAAGACTTGTAGTATAGACCACAACAAATACACAAAACACACACCCAACCAGCATTCCCCCACAAACACAAACATTATTGATTACCATGTGATTACTGGAGTTTTCTGGTCAACTGTTGGTCTCCTACAGATTAAGATCAGCGAATACATAAGTATATCAGTAATACCACTACCATAACCATTCTGTATGAATAGTATTGCTACTATGCAGTCTCTACTCAGAAATGCACTTAAACTGTCTGTATAGAAAACAGTAAAATGAAGATGAGTTAAGAACAACTAACAGACATGTACAGCAGGCACATGGAGTGTATATTGAGTGCCTCTGGTTTTTCCACTCAGTCTACCCAGTTGACACTTGATTTAGTTTTTTCCTCCTTGTATATAGGTGCTTGTGTAGCTCCAATAGCCCGACAAGCAGAGAAACTATCACACAGGACCAGGTGCAATACAGAGTTGTGATAGTGTTATCAAATACAATACAGGTCTGACTGTGATGCTCTCAATGATGAAAGCCAAACAAAATACTGAACATAGAGAAAGATGGTTTAAACAGGTCCAGACACTAAATGTATGATCTTGTTAAACTCAACAGTGATGTCCATGTGTTGATAATCGTAGTTCCAATGTTAAACCTTCTGAAGGTCAACACGACAGGTTCTCTTCATCCAAACACATCTTCGGTTTGTACCTCTGCTATTAACGTGACGTCTGTGTTGGAATGGTCAGCCTCTGTAGGTTTTGCACTTATGCATTGCTGAAAGGTTAAATAAGGCATGCCAGTAATCTGTGCATGGGTATGAGAGTTTATTGTGGCAGCTCTGGCAGTCCAATTCTACTTTCAGTCTGTATGGCCACCATCCTTCAGCAGGAAGCCCATGTACCTACCAACCAAAGAGAAAACAGCCCCGGTTTATCCTCAAACAATTCTCGCATTTATTAGAATAAGCAAACTAAACATACAAAATGGTGCAGTACACCATTTTGCTTTACGCTGACTGCTGTAATAATAAAAGACTACAAGCCATCGAAAGACATTAAACCAGATTTCTTCACTATTAATATTTAAAAACCACAAAATGAACACATTAGCATGTCTGTCCTACTTCCACAAGAAGCTGAAGAAGTAATACAAAGAAGAAGTAATAAAATAAGGTAGGTAGTTGTACCTGTTAGTGAGGAAATCACAGGTGGGTATCGAGCTGACAGCCTGGTGTATATTCATGCCTGAGATTTCTCTAGGAACTCTGGTAGAAAAGGAAAAGTAAACAGAAGGAAACCAGTGAGAAAAAGACAGAAATAAAGATTCATGTCCTTTGGGTAAATCACAAAACAACAGGGCTTTTAAAATGCAGAATTCTGTATTAAAACACATTTAGAAGTTTTAGTTATATCGGAAAACTTTAACTATTGAAAACTTTTTTGTTTTTTTATATATTTATTTCCCGATTAATTGCTTAGTGAGATCATGTTAAAATATCTAAATTAAATGTTTATTTGAACCGATTTCTTTACAGTATTTTAATCACCTAATACTACTAAAGAACTCTTCACAAGGCTTAAATAAATAGCAGCAAACTAACAACTAATGGACAAAATCAATAAAATTCAATAAGAAAAATAGGTGGCAACATATATTATTGTAAATTAGTTGGTCTATGTCAGTGGTTCTCAACATGAAGGGCGATCGGTAGGGGGGCGCAAATTGTTTTCAAGAAACAAAAAACACAGGGCATCATTTGGGTACTAGGTTATTGCATTTCAATAAAAGAAAGAAAAAAATAAACTGTATGTTATTTTTGCTGGGGCGAGGCAAAGCTTAGCCTGCCTTTTATCTAGCTGTCAGGCTGTGAGCCAGAGATTTAACAATGTCATGGATAACGAGACGCGCCCTTTCTCCCAATTTACATCATTCATATGCGAATGTTTTTAGAATGCAATACGAATGGAATGCAACATGTTTTACATGTAAAATAGTCCACGTTATTACAGCCTAGTTCTCTTGTTCAAAATAGTTATAGTGTTCACAAACATTTTATTATTCATGTTCCTTAACTGTCCATTATATAGTTTTATAAAAGTCATAAAAATTATTTTTAAAAATCATAAAAGTTAAAAAAGTAATTAAAAAAATTGCACACACAAAATTGCAAATACACAAAAGCAGTTGAGAACCTCTGGTCTATGTTATGAAGCATGCATTGGCATGCATTGCACCACTACATTTAGGCTTTCAGCTACACTGGAAAATGGTGGACAATGTCACAGCAGAGAAAACAGTACAATGGGATCACTTCAGTAATATAGTACCGTGTAAAAATCTTAGGCACATGCACAGAAATGCTGTAAAGCAAAGACAACTTCAATTTAAAAAAAAAAACCAAAACAAAACAAACAAAAAAAAGAACTATAAGGTAGTAGCATACATAAACTAAACAAAGTCAATATTTGAGGTGACAAAAAAGGTCTCAAGTACGTTTGCCAAGTTAATTAACTGGTAAGTTTTACTGAGCAGCTTGGAGAATCTGCCACAGTTCTTCTGGAGACTTGCTTATCTTTTTTTTTGCATGCAAAGAGTGGTTTGTTACATAATATGTTGCTTTCTTTACTGAAATACAAACATTTTTCTGTAACATTTAATTACTTGTTGCAACGTAATGTTTGGAAATATACAATGTTTTACCAGTTTAAAATTGACTTATAATGTGTACAGTCATAAAATAACATCTTTAACAAAATGTTTACTAAAAAAAAACCCAACTTTTTTTGCACAATGCTGCACATCTGGTGATGGCCTCATGACATAACTTATGTTCTGATGCCAACGTGAGAAATGGTGGAAATCTCCCGGGTTGAACTATGTTTATTATCCTACCTTATCCGCTTTTCAAGCTGTATCACAAATTTATCATCATATTTATCAACCTTCCTTTAAAAAAAAAAAAAAAAAAAAAAAAAAAAAAAAAAAAAAAAATCATCTTGTGCCACTTTGTCCAAAAAGTCAGTAGTCTATATGAAAAGAGCAAACATGGTCTTAAATGAAGGATTAAATCATGAGATGAATGTTTCCTCACGTCAAAAACCTATTCATTCCATGAAGTCAAAATAGTTTATTTTTTATTTTTTATTAAATCAGGCTTTTGTGTAGTTTATGCATGTATACTGCATGAGAAAACTAATGTTAATAATTCATTTATGTGGATCAGAATGTGCATTATGCAGTGCTGGGCAGTAGCATCACCACAAGCAGCGAAACTATTTGAATCAATTATGTTCAGTGTAGTATAAACTATTTTAAAATGTTTTTATTGTTTAATCAGTTCATTGTCTTAACATATAGATGTAACAACAAATTGAGATGCACCAAAATGCATTTATAATAGTTTCTGCTTGCTTAGAGGGCTAAGTTGTTGATCGAGTCATGAGGTACCTACAATTTCCCCATTCATGTATATAGCAATGATCTATAATCAACGATCTATGACAAGATGAAATAAACTGCCATAATGAATAGGACTTCGCTAACAGTCTGGTTGTGTGTGAGGGATAAGAGAGACAGACAGATGATGATGATGTACTCATGTGTGTGACTGGGAGCAACTGAAGCAGAGATCTGTGCGAATGTGTATGAGAATCTGGGTTGTGAGAGAGCAACCCTCCTGAGAATGAGATCAAACAGAAATGCTGACTAAGTACTCAGCCTCATCCTTAAACTGGGTTCCTGAATAACAAATAAGCTCATCTCTGTTAGCTCCTGCTTTACACGCATAGCTTCTCTTTCCAGACACCACCATCTCCCTCCCACATATTTTTGTTGTGATCCCAATCCTGATGCACCCCTCTACTGTGTGTTATTGCAGGGAATAATGCAAAATGTGCAATACATATAAAAAAAAAAAGAAAAAAAAAAAGGGCTCTGTGTAGTCTACTTGAGTTCTTCCACACCAACCTTGGCAAACCATGTCTTCATGGACCTCACTTTGTGCACAGGAGCACTGTCATGCTGGAACATGTTTGGGCCCCTTAGTTCCAGTAAAAGGAACTCTTAATGCAACAGCATACAAAGACATCCTACACAATTGTGTGCTTCCAACTTTGTGGCAATCATTTGCGGAAGGCCTATATAATCGAGGTGATGGTACGGTGTCCACTTATGACCATACAGTGAAATTATGCTTCCAGAATTGTCTGACCTCCTTGATTACCTCAACAGGTCAAGGGCTTGTGCTGTGTCCATGAACCATTAGACACAGGAAAAGATGGACAGATGAATAAACACAAATATATTTGATGATGCTTGGATTGATGAATACATGAGATTATTGCAGGGGTGCACATACCTGTTTTGAGGTGACTTCCCATAGGCAGTTGCTAGTGATTCTCTCAGTATCTCGCTGGCAAACTGTTGTGTAGCCTGGAAACAAATGGTTTTATACAAATTAGAAAACAGCCCAGGTTACGTCAATAAAGATTAAATACTGTTCATTATTCAGCAGCTTTTCCAGAATTAGGGTTTTTTTTTTTTCCATCCAGAGAGAATGCAAACGTGACTGTCTTTTCAAAATGTGTCCCTCCTCTGACAGATTCCTGCCATTTGACTGCGGCAGCAGAATCACTGTGTCATATATGCCGTAACCAGCACAGTGAATTCAGAAAGGCTCTGGAGAAGAACATGGATGTGCAATAAGAAGTGCCATCATTAAACAGGTGAACTACTTATTCGTTTGCACCAAATTCAAACAAGAAACAAATAAAAACAATGAGAAACTCAGCATGAGGATCTTGCCTAATGGTAGTTCTGTAGTACATGTGGTGAAAAGTACACCAAAGCATGTACTATCGTCTTTGTTTTGTCACTGTTGTCTCTGCTGAATATATTCAGAACCAAGACAGAACTTTGCTCATAATTAAAACATATTTCACAGGAAATCTCCAGATAACTAACTTTGGCCTGCCACATATTATTCAGTACAAGCACGTCTGTGCCATTACTATAACAAATGTGGATTTGCAAACTAATGAGAATAAAGTCAAAACAAACTAATCAGATTTAATTACAAATTTATTCATCCAGACAATGAAATTTAAGATTTATTTCTAAGACTTAGAAAATTAACTAGATTTGGCCTGGTGCAAAGCCATTTAAATATTTTATTAAATAATTTAGCATTTATTTATCAACACATTTAATAAAATCTTCTTAAATTACATTAAACCAAATTCCCAAATATTTAACACTGCAGACATACAATTAAGTCATATAGACTAACTCACTCAGTATTACACAACATAAAATACAAATAAATGCACAGCTAAGGCAGAGAAGTACCACTGTCCCAAAAATATCTACCTTGAGAATCATGGCTTCTACTACTGGAGCAAAGACATTCCTCTCCACTTCAACTGGCTGGAAACTCACACTAATCTGAAAGAGAGGTGATAAAGCATGAAAGAGCGACCTAGATTATTAGCAGAGTTAAATTAAGTCTCCTGCAGACAGATGTACAGTTTTGCTTGAAAGATTGTGATCCCTTTAAATTTTTCTATATTTCTGCATAAATATGACATAAAGCATCATTAATTTTAACACAGGTCCCAAAAATAGATAAAGAGAACCCAAGTAAACAAAAAAATTAGACTTGAACATTTATTTATTGAAGAAAATGATCCAATATTACATCTGAGAGTGGCAAAAGTATGTGAACCTTACTTTCAGTGACCCCCTTGTGCAGCAATAACTGTAACTAAACATTTGCAGTAACTGTTGATCAGTCCTGCACATCGGCTTAGAGGAATTTTAGCCCATTCCTCAGTACAGTATGGGATAAAATTCCTCCAAGCTGATGTACAGGACTGATCAACAGTTACTGGAAACATTTAGACTTGCAGCATAACCCGTTTTCTTTTGAGATTCAGTTCACAGACTGATGTCCTGACTTTTTCCTTTAGAATTCACTGGTATAATTCAGAACTCTTTGCTCAATGATGGCAAGCCATCCAGGCCCAGATTCAGCAAAACAGGCCCAAACCATGGTACTGCCACCACCATGTTTCACAGATGGGATAAGGTTCTTATGCTGGAATGCAGTTTTCCTTTCTACAAAAATAATTCTTCTCATTTAACCAAAAGGTTCTATTTTGGTCTCATCTGTCCACAGTCCCCCCCAATAGCCTTCTGATTTGTCCACGTGATCTTTAGCAAACTGCAGACTGGCAGCAATGTTCTTTTTGGGCAGCAGTGACTTTGGACTTGCAACCCTACCATACACAACATTGTTGTTCAGTGTTCTCCTGATGGTGGACTCATGAACATTAACATTAGCCAATGTGAGAGAAGCATTTAGTTGCTTAGAAGTTACCCTGGGCTCCTTTGTGACCTCGTGGACTATTACAGGTCTTGCTCATGGAGTGAGTGACATCTTGAATCTCCTCCATTTGTACACAGTCTGTCCGACTGTGGATTGGTGGCATCCACACTCTTTAGAGATGGTTTTGTAACCTTTTCCAGCCTGATGAGCATCAACAACTCTTTTTCCGAGGCTCTCAGAAACTCCTTTGTTCATGCCATAATACACTTCCACAAACATGTGTTGTGAAGACTTTGATAGATTCTTTGAATAAAACAGGGCGCTGTTCTAAAAGATTCACAACCTTTCAAGCACCACTGTAGTAACAATAGAACAGACTGATCTACTGATTGTCTGAATGATAATCACCTGCTCTGCTGTGTCTCTGACAAACTGGGAGGAGGGACATAACCCTAGGAAGTATTTGGGCTCCTCCTCTGCCTCCTCCTGCTCCTGCTTGATCTTGATCCTGCTGCTGTGGACCTCTTTGACAGCAACAATGTCAACAGGCTCTGTGTCTTCCTCTTCTGGCTCAGTCTTCAGAATCCTCTGCAACTGCTCAAGACGCTGGCACAGTTCCTCACCATCTGTCAAAGTAGAGGGACACTCTATATACACACACACACACACACACACACACACACACACAACACCAAATAGTTCTTACAGATTTTATAAAGTGAAATAGATATTCTCCAGAGTAGCACAGATTAACATTACAATTACACTTAGTGATCTCTTTATTAGGAGCACTTTCCTGTCACCTAGTCATCGACAAAGCTGAGACAATACACCTTTTAACAATACAAAGTAGAGATACTAAATTTCTCAGCCGATACCGATAGCCGATTATTCAGCATGATATCGGCCGATACGGACAGTTCTGCCTTTTATGCCTTCTTTTAAATTAATAATAGTTAATTCCACAATTCCACAAAAATAAAATGCAAATAAAACTTTATTCTCTCCACATCAACAAGTTGTTTCACAGTAACTGGTCTCATAAACAGAAAAGACATTACTCTAACATTAACACATGAACTAATTTCTGAAGATTAAAGTAAGATTTCTTAATTTATTGAATGTTATTAATTCATATTAACTTGAGTGAATTCTAAAAAACCTCCTGTTAGTCTCACATTCACTCTCCACAAACACACGCATTTCTACTTCATCACTGACATCAAACTGGTAATATAGAATATAAACTTTTTTTTTTTTTATATATATTAACATTAACTGGATGTGAAATATACTACTCTACAAATATATTTTTCTGTGCAATATATACTTTTTTGTCAACTCATCTTCATTTAAATCTTTCAACGGTGTACTGGCCCTTTAATTCAACGCAAGCAGTGTGGAAATTTTTTTTTAGACTTGACGCCGAAACTCCCGCTTCACTGCTGCTCACTTCCGGTGTAAAATTTTAACAGTGCAGAGATTACCGAGATTACAAACTGCAGTTTTGTCATCATTCCACACAGCACGAAATCGATATTTTTTCCTGCCCTCTTTTGATTGACAGGATATAATCGGCCCTGGACATCGGATGTTTTTAAACTATTGACCGATGGCCCATAGCGTGAAAAATAGCCTTTATCGGCTGATATATTGGTGCATCTCTATGCAAAGTGTTTGCTACACTTTTGCAATACAAAGTGTTCGCTATTTTGTCATTAGGATTATTTTCTTTCAGTGCACCAAGTTGTGATAATGATCAAGACAGTGTTTTCAGTGTGCTCAGCCCTTAATGTTATGACCACAGCCTGTGATTTTCATGTTTTAGCCACTTTAAGCTGAACTGACCAGCCAGGTAGGAAATGGTTAGCTATCTTTTAATAGTCATACATGTGAAAAGCATATTTCTAAAATATTCAGCAGACAGATTAAACATGGAGGGCTCAATGCATAGAGAAAACCCTTGGGTACAAAATACACACACACACACACACACACACACACACACACACACAAGAACAGACACACGTGTGCACGTACACGTGATGAAAATAAGAAGAGATTTAGTTGAAACGGGAAATTTTTTTTTGAGGATCAGCATCCTCTTTGTAAAGCCGTACTGATTAATCCGTGTCCCTGCAGTAGCGGATTTACAGACATGCACAGGCACTGGGCTGCCCAACTACACAGCATTTAAAAACTCTGGCCTCTGCAATTAGTTAATGGAACAAAGGTCAGGATAAAATGCTTGCCAATTAGCAGAACAGCAACTACAATGCAAAATAATCATAATCACATTCACTGTGAGAACTGAGGAGACCGGTCAAGCCCAGATGTTCTCATTGAGCGCACTGTGCCACCTAACATATCAGTATTACACCTTAACGAAATAAAAAGGGAAAACAAAAGTGCAACAAGGGCTAAAAGTCCATTCCAGCAGATCAGATTAAATCTTGATCCTACAGAAATTAGACAAAAGTCATAGGACTAGTACAACAGACAACTGGAGTACTAAATAATGTCTGTCTCAGCAAAATGTCCTCCAAAACGTCCTTATTGTACAGAACGAAATTAACATGCCACATTGTTTTGCTTCAAATGGTTAATTAGATCTCTCCTACCTCCCCTATTTTTGCATATGTCATGGTTTTCAACAAGAATGTACAAAAAAGTGAAATCTGCATCTGTACCAATGTACACAAAGGTTCTAAATGTTAAAGAACATGATTAAAATGTTTGCATACTGATTATTTCAGGAGATGTTCATTTTAAATCCTGATGATGCCTCAGCCATCTGTGACTGGGAGTTAAGGGGAGCAAAACTTGGATGGAAAGGATGGAGAATGGAGAAATTTCTCTCACCTCGTCGATTAGAACTGCACTAATCAACCACAAAATTGTGTAAGCTCATTTTAACAGAATAGGCCAGTTTGCACTCTCTGATGTGCCCAAGCATCTTTATCTGCCCTATGACATGAACAGCGTTTCAAAATGACTGGACAGCTTTACATCCCATGAGGTAGCACAATTTAGTCTTTACTCTACCCAGTATGTAACTGTCGTAGCATTGAGTGCAAACTGAGATCACATGAAGGGTTTTCATTACTATTAAAATATAATTTGGTCGCATAAAAATGTAGCTACTGAGCATAATTACTAATATCATCAGCATTCTTATGAATCACATAATGGGTCATCAAAAATGTGTGTTCTAAATATCAAATCACTCATAATCATGATGTTTATACTTGCCATCACAATAAATAAACGCAAAACACATGCATGCGCACACACGGACCTGGCTCACTGTCTATCTGTGTGAGAATGTCTTCTATGGAGTCCTCCTCTATGCGCTGGGGTTCAGGGTCAGGGGGTGTGTAACCACGGAGGCGGCACCACTGCACCACTTCCCTGGTTTTAGGAGGGCTGAGGGCCTGCAGTCGTGGGTTCCGGTCTAAAATATCCTGAACCAGACGCTTCAATGCTACTGCCCTCTGGAGCTACACACACACACACACACACACACACACACAGAGAAGGCGAAAGTGAGCACAGATTTGACATTATGCTGACCTGAAACATATTAAAGTGCAATGTCATGTTTCTCAAGCTGAGAAAGAAAGAGCAAGATACTTTCTCACACTCTCTCTCACTCACACACACACACACACACACACACACACACACACACAAAATACCTCTGCGGCTCTGCGTTTTCCGATGTTCCAGGAATAGTACTGCTCCACAGAGGTAGCACAGAATGGATTGGAGTCTTCAGCTAAAAACACACACACACACACACACACAATTCATAAGTAAAATTAAAGTGGACAATTGGAGAGGGAAAAAAAAACCCCAAAAAACAATCTGCACCCAGAATCTCTCAGATTCTAAAGTGCAGAATTACAATAATTGAGTTTAAATATAAGCAAGAGAGAGCTAGAGGGAGAGAAGCGGCTCACTTTTCTCTGGGACAATCAAAGGAAATTTCTTCACTGCAGCCGTCAAAAGTTGCAACATGGTCTCAATATGTTCCGTACTGAGAGAGAGAGAGAGAGAGAGAGAGAGAAACAGAAGAGCAGTTATTATTAACAGTTATCTGGTATGAGGTAATATAAACAACAGCAATCAACATTACTATTAAGTGTAAATGTGTAGATGTAACTGTAAATGCCACTAGACTGAAGGAACTGCTCCGGGGATAAGGGTCATCTATTCTTAAGTTTCTTTGTTACACTGGAATAACGGTGATGTATCCTGAGACTTTCTCCCTAATGCCAACCGGATGAGATCACACTTTACATCAGTAGCCTTAAGCAACACATTTTGCAGATAGATGTAAACAAATCCTTCTGAGCTCTGAGGAGATGGAAATGTGGAAAATTGACTTTAAATTTTAGCGTTAAAAAAAGGAATGCATACCGTTTTTAGACGAGTACATGTTTTTTAGTGCTCAACGACACAAATACAGATGCCAAACTGAGTATCCTGCTTAGTATTAAGCAGTGAGGGACATCGTGGGTCACTGAGATTTATTTATATTGGTTGCTGCATCTTTTATGCGTTCGATGTTATGGCAGGAGGGGGGTTTAGTGGTAAGCATGTTTGCCTCACACCTCTGGGGTTGGGGGTTCGAATCCCGCCTCCGCCCTGTGTGCGCAGAGTATGCATGTTCTTCCTGTGCTTCAGGGGTTTCCTCTGGGTACTCCAGTTTCCTCCTTGAGTCCAAAGACATGCATTGTAGGATAACTGGCATTTCCAAATTGTCCGTAAGGTGTGAATGTGTATGCGTGATTGTGGACCCCGGCTAGAGTGTCCCCCTGCCTTGTGCCATGAGATAGTCTCCATGCTCCCCACAACCTTGTGTAGGATAAGCAGTATGGAAAATGGATGGATGGATGTTATGGCATTTAAACAGTATCTTTAATAGAGAGCATGAGGGTGGTCAACCGAGCAGTATCAGCAAGCGTGGTCATTAAAAATGGGCACAACATGCCATGAAATGCACCTTGACTTGCTAGCAATGTGAAGACCCTGGCAAAAGAAGCACGTGACTCACTGCTCAGTACTTGCAGAACTGAAGTGCTCTCCTGTGACAGTTTCTCTGCACACTCGCTACACTGCTTCATACCTGCAAATACCTTTGTGCGTGCACAATTCATAGCTCAATTTAATGACCACGCTCGCTGATACTGCTCCATGTGCTCAGGTTGGCCGTCCTCTAGCTCTCTATTGAAGATACTGTTTTAACACAACAAGACGTTTTATCAGGTTAGTTGTATTACAGAAAGATGTTGTAGTGGGTTCTCTTAATATGCTCCTCTTGATATTTAGCCAACTTAAAACTAGGCAGGCATACAGCTGAGCATGAGTGGTGAAGGCTTTGCTCGAGGGTCCAATGAACACACAATGTTTTGATCTAAGAGGTACCATGGATTCCTCAGAGGAGCTGCAACAAATCACATTAATGTCTGAAAATGGTGGCAAATTGTACAGTACCCTATTGGAAACATAAATCAGTTTCTGCTCCAGCCAGTTCGGTGTCTTCCTCATGTCTGCTTCTCAGACCCTGAACAAGTGTGTCTCAGGAAGTGGGGCAGATGGAGCAGGGTTTCCTGAGACTACTATCGTTGGCGCTTTTCCCTCTTGTGAAATGCGCACAGCCGCATGAGCAATTTAAAAGCGAAGGGTCGCTTTTTAAATTGCTCATGCGGCCGTGCGCATTTCACTTTTGCGCCAACTCAGGGAGGTGGTTTCATTATTATTCTTAATGAAAAACACAACAAAACAAATTCAAAGTATTGCCAAATAGACACTTTTACACCAAATCTTACATCATCGTCTTGTCATTCAGCTCGCCTCACTCTCGTCACGTGATCAATGAAATCTGACACCTGCTGATCTATGCTGACTCATTCGGGTCATGCTGAATTGAACAGACACATACCGTTTTTAACTGTAGTGTCCGTTCTCTTACTAAACTAAATAATGTTTAGTACTATTAAAAAAAAGAAGCAAAAAAAGACAGTGGGGGCAGGGCCACAGTGGGCAAGTGATGTAATCGGTGCGCCAAACACCGCGTAACACCGGGAACACCGACTATCGCAGCAAGTCTAACGCACACAAGTAAACACGGGCTACTCCAGTACAGGTCAGAATCACGTGTTACCTGCCGATTCAACCCACCTCCTCCTCTCTGCCCATAACTGACGCTTGACCACGCCCATGCCTCCACAATTGCATACACTATGCATAGCCCAAAAACGTTACAGTGAAAAATAAACAGAAATGAGATGACCGGATTTTTTCCAGTTTGTCCGATAAACCTCATCATCCCAGAACACGTTGGCCGGCATCAAAATTTCTTAGCGGAAACTGGTGTGTGTGTGTGTTTTGATTTTGTGTGTTGTGGGCTGCTATATGTGCTTGTGGCTTTAATTAACTGGATTTTTCATGTGATTTTTCATGTGCCGATTCTGTGATTGTCCTTACTTAACAAGTTCATGTGTAGTGGTCTCTGTGCCTTGCTCCACTTTAACAGTAGCAGAGGTGGCTGTGGGCAAGGGAGTAGACACTGTAGATAAAGGGGTAGATGTGGGCGTTACTGGGGTAGTGCAGGAGCTGGACAATCCAGGTTCTGTCTTAACTACACAAAAGAAAAATAAAATGGCACAAACAGAGATTTATACATGCAGACAAAGCACAATGTGATTCTATAAACAAACTATTTTGACTCCACACTCCTATGTCCATTAACAGAGTACTGTACATGTGTGTCTCACCTTGAGCTAGAGGTGAAGTGGTAGAAGGAGAAACTCCACTCTGAGCATTGGATGCAGCTTTAGAACCAGACTGCACTACTGTACAACACATACACAGGCTTATTACTGACACAGTTTTTGTCATTCAAATTTCTTAAAAAACATTAAGAGAAAGTCCCAGTTATTTAGAATCTTTTTAATGGATCTATGTCTAAGAAAGAGGACACATATGGTTTTTATCTCTTTGCCCCCACACTGTCTCTCTACTCTCTATTATGCCCCATCACTATGGCAACTGAGAGAACCATTACAGGAAACAGCCCATCTAACACTATGATGAGCATGTGCCCTTCCCACACACAGAGTTAGAACTGGCTATCATGGTGCCTTTGGACAAAGGAACAAATCAATCTGAACTGTAATTACAGCCTGTGAGGGATAGGGAGAGAGAGAGAGAGAAAAATGAGAAAGAGAAAAGGGAACAGAATAGGTTCAATAGTGGTATTTAATGGAGAACGCAAATAAGAGCACTAGAGAAAGTACACCAGTTTCTGCTCCGTGCATTATCCGGCCAAATATACACTGATGAAATATGTTTGCTTCAGAAAAATAACTAAAGAAGCCAAATGAGACGGTGTGATACAAGCATACACATAGGTACATCACTCCAACTCAGCTTCTACCCTTATAGGGTCAGAGTGATGAGGGCTAAAAACCTGCAAACCTTTACTGGCTGTTGGAGTGATGGTGGGCAGAGCTTGAAGTGTGTAGGATGAATAATTCTCAGGACTAATATGTAAGATGGCTTCGCACTGAAAATTTTTACACTGTTCTCTTGCAAAGTGAGTTTTATTCTTAATCCTGCTTCTTAAAAAAAAAAGAAAAAGAGATGAGTACTATAAGAGGGAAAGAGAGCTAAGAATAGATAAAGGAATGTGAATAATACATTATAGAGGTATGAAGGAAGAGGAAAAGAAATATGAAGAATAATTTAAGACGTATACATACAAAAGGAAGGAAGATAAATACTACACGGCTACCTGAAATATAATGGCATGGAAAAAGGAGAAGAATAACAAAATAAAGAGTAAGTCAAGTAACTTTATACAGTGGGGGAAATAAGTATTGGAGTGAATTTTTTCAGTAAATATATTTCCTATGAGGCTATTCACATGAAATTTTCACCAGACATCAGTATTAACTCAAGAAATCTGGAAACATAAAGAACTCACAACATTAAAGTCCATAAATAAAGTGATGTGTAATAAAGTGGAATGACACAGGAAAAATTTCATGTGAATAGCCTCAGTGGAAATATATTTACTGAAAAAACTTGACACATTGAATACTTATTTCCCCCACTGTATGTGTTGTCAGATCACAAAATCCTGCCGTTCTGTGTCAAGTACACCTTCCACCTTTAATGTGATATGGACACCAACAAAATTAGGGTGAAAAACAAATAGAAATTTTTTTTGGGGAAAAAAGAATTTTCTGGGTAAGTCTCTACCAAGGTAGTACATCTTTTGGGATCTTCTGTGCATAACTCGTCATTCCTCAGATTTGGGCTGTGACTGGGCCATTCCTAAAATGTAGATCTTCTTCATCTGAAACCATTCGTTTGTTGACTTAGATTTATGTTTTGGTTTGTTATCGTGCTGGAATGTGAACATTTTCTTCATCTTCAGCTGTCTGAGAGGTCTGCAGGTTTTGTGCCAAAATAGAGGGAATCATGGATAGCTCCAAATACCGATCTTTCTTGACTACAGCCCCAGTCACAGCTGAAGAGAAGCAGCCCCATATCATGATGCTGCCACCAACATGCTTCACTGTAGGCATGGTGTTCTTTGGGTAATAAGCGGCCTTGTTTTTGCAACAAATCTTTCAGGATTATGCCCAAAAAGTTCTACATTGATCTAATCAGACCCTGATACATTTAGCCACATAAACTGGGGTGATTTAGGATGCTTTTTTTATTTATTATTTTGTTTAAATAAGAAAGGATGTCTAACCATCCTACCCTATGCCCAGACATGAGATTGTTAACACATGCAGAGATATTCCTGTAGCTCTTTTAATGTTGCCATAGATCTCTTCATGGCCTCCTTGATAAGTTTTCAACTTGTAATTTTGTCAATTTTGGAAGCATGTCCTGTTCTTGGTAATGTTATTGTGATGCCCCATTCTCTCCACTAGAAATGTTGATGACCTTCACTGTGTTCCATGGTAAATCTAACATTTTGGAAATTCTTTTGTACCCCTCTCTTGATCAATACCTTTTGACAATGAGATCCTGTACATGCTTTGTAAGCTCTTTCAGCAGTTGGACAAAACCATGATGTCAAGAAAATCCTACAGAAACAGCTGATCTTTATTGATTTACTTCATTGATGACAGGTGTATGATAATTACTTTTGAATATGAGGTTGAATGTGATTGGTTAATTCTAAGCACAGTCACATGTCCCATTATAAAAGGGTGTGCACACTTATGCAACCAGGTTTGTCTGCCACTTGAATTTTGTTGGTTGCTATATCACATTAAAGGTGGAAAAAGATCTGAAATTATATATCTTGGTTAAATTTTTAATCACTACAGAAAGGTAGAGAGACCTCAAAGCAGACAGGAGTAAGTTACACATGGTTACGCATAAAGGGTTGAGGTACAGTGATAAAAGACACGTTTTCATCTAAATGTCTAAACTGTCAGGGCACCCAAAGCTCATACTGTCGCTCCTGTTGGTTGTAGATCTGATTTGTTCTGTATGCTTTAATTTTTTTTCCTTTAGTGCATCCATTCAGGTTTCTACAGACCCACATGAAAAAAAGTGAGTGAGATTGCGTCACCTTTTCCCACAGGCATGAGGATGGTCTGGAGGCCTGTGGAGGCCCCGCTGATGCTGAGCTGCTTAAGCTGGTTAGCTGGAATTGTCAGCACTGTCGGTTGTGAGCCTGACTGGCCAGAGTGTAGCTTTAACATGCCTACAAGGTATTAAAACACACACACACACATTTTTTTGTTTTGTTTTTGTTTTTGAAAGGCAGGTTTTAGCAGTAGTAAAGGATGACTGTGTCATATACTTGAATCATAATTTTATATTTAAAATAAGATTTGCAATCTTTCACAATTACAACCATTCTGGTTGCCTTGATTTACTACTAGCACAATGATTTCTGTTTTAACACTAATCTTTAATTATAAACTTCTTCCACTTTCTTACACAAACATCCTCCTCATAATTTTAACTTCAGTCAAAAAGTCAGTCACCTGAAATTGCAGCTGCTGTCTTCCCACTGACTGTAGCTCCTCCCACTAGAGATGCAGGATTGATCAATGAGGGACTGGAGCTCTTGGGCACACTCACTACCGCTGTCCCTGCACCCTTTGACAGGCTAATAAGCGGCATGTTGATGCTTTTAGACACTGTTACAACGGAGCCTGTGTTTTTTGCTAGGTTAGCTGCTGAGCTAGCACTCTTAGCAGCACTGATTACTGCAGCCTGATTGGCTGCCATCAGTACAGAGTGCTGTGCAGCTGCTTTAGTACCTGAGGAAGCAGAGGACACTCCGGCTCCCTCTGCTGACTGGAGGGTGAAACACAGAAAAGAGAGAGAGCGAGTAAGTGACATCTCTAAAACAATAAAGCAAATAAAAGGATTAAAGTGTTTTATACGTTCCAAGAATAAACAGCAAAAATGCAGTAACAGCACAGTCTATTGCTTCCTCTTTTGTAATAGCCTTTTTTCTACCATCCTTGATTTAATCTGAAGGCTCCTGTGTTCTGAACCACACGCACACACACATTAAAACACACATCCAGTCCATGAACATGTATTTCACCTGCTGAGAACTGGAGGTAGAAGCAGGTGAACTAGAAGTAGTGGTTGTGATGATCCCCCCAGTCATCCTCAAAGTGGTACTGCCTGGTTTGGACAAGTGTGCAGCAGTCACCGTCTTCACTGATCCGTCAGACAGCTTTACCTGAGAGCCCTGGGAGCCACCAACCACCTGCCAATCAAATCACACGCCATGACATCTCAGCCAGTTTCGATGAATCTTAAACCAATAACTCAATCCGAAAATCGCTAATGTGTTAAACATTAACATGGTTCCGGTGCACCTGGTTTGGTATTTAAAAAACTGAATGGAAAAATAACCAAGAACCGACATATTCTTTAGTGAGATTTCTCTTATGAATTCAACGGGTACTTGGTGACAAAGCAAGTACAAGTTACAGACTTGTGCTTTGGCTGATGCTATTTTGATTATGTAATCATCCTGCATCCTCCTCAGAATATTGGATAACAGCAGACTGACACACAATACTTTGCGGTTTCCCCAGTTTTGTCCTCTCAGAAAAGAGTTTACAATCTGCAAAAGAACTGGATGTAAACAAATCTGAAATAATGACAAATTTAAACCTGGGAATTATAAGATTCTATCTGACTGTTTGGCAAAAAATAGTAAATGTTATTTTCATGCAAATGAATACATACAGTGGCAAGAAAAAGTATGTGAACCTTTTGGAATTTCATGGTTTTCTGAATAAATTTGTCATAAAATGTGA
>JANDJT010000103.1:11989482-12003190 GCA_024331685.1 Stegophilus panzeri
TGCCAAAAAAAAAAAAAAAAAAAAAAAAAAAAAAAAAAAGGGAATTACAACACCAGTCAGACAGTGATTCATCTGTGGAACTAGTCAAAAGAAGTAAAGTGAGGTAAAGAACCAAAAGAGTCATTCTTCTTCAGTCACCGCTTTTATCCTGTTCAGGGTTGTAGTGGATATGGAGCCTGTCCAGGTAACACTAACTACGAGGCAGAAACACAACCTGGGTGGGACACGAGTCCATCTCAGGCACCATGTACACACACACACACACACACACACACTCACAGCTAGGACAATTTAGAGTCACCAATCTCCCCACCAGAGTGTGACCCGACCTCATGATCGAACCGTGAAGCCTGTAGCTGTAAGGCGGCAACGATATCCACTACACCACTGTGGATAAGCGTCCTGAAACAAAATGTCTTATTTATAGCAATGAACTAATTAGTGGTTAAGCATTAAAAGGTAACTGTGGTAGGAATGACTCCTCATGCGGAAATGTCCTTGGGCAAGACACTGAACCCCAAGTTGCTCCCGCTTGCAAGTAAGCACCATGCAAGGCAGCTCTGCTACCATTGGTGTGCGAGTGTGTGTGTGAGAATGGGTGAATGAGACACAGTGTAAAGTGCTTTGGAACCGCTAAGGTTAAAAAAAAAGCACTATATAAGTGCAGACCAGTTACCATTTGCTTATCTGGACATTTGTAAGTATGGAATTTTATGTAGCTGGACCTTCACAAACTGATCTAACATTTAAGGCTATTCATATTAACAAAACTTTATATCAGGAGATGACTAACATCAAAGGGAGTTCAGTTTTACCTCGGAAACTTTGTTAAGGCCAGCATTAGTGTAGTAACTGGCCACGATGCAGGCTCTCAGCTTGTCCATCATCCTCCTCGCCTCGTTCAGACGCTACAGGGAAGAAACGGTTAATAAAATCTCGTACCATTCGCATGCCAATTGTTTAATATTCCAGTTTATGGAGAATGTGGTTACTACTGCATTACATACACACACACACACACACACACACACACATATATACATACATATATATTTTAAATGTGCTAGTATATAAACCCCGTAACCTTAGAATGGCACTTACATTTATTTAATGCGTACACACACACACAATGTAACGGCATCAAATGCAGTTAGGAACAATCTGCCTTTATAAAACAGTATATACATAACACTGAGTCCATAAGTATTTGGACAGTGACAATGTATGTAATTCTGCCTCTGTACTCCACCATAATGGATTTGAAATGAAGCAATCAAGATGTGTTTGGTGTGTAGGCTTTCAGCTTTAGTTCAAGGGGTTTAACAAAAATATCGCATTAACCGTTTAGGAATTATAGCCATTTTTTTTTCCAGAGTCCCTCCATTTTCACAGGCACAAAAGTAATAGGACAATTGACTGATAAGCAGTTTCATGGCCTGTTTCCTCATTATTTCATAAATTAAAGGAGATAAAAAGTTTGAAGTTGATTCCATGTGCTGAATTTGTATTTGGTAGTTGATCATGGAAAACTCATAATATTTGGATCCAAAGAGGTGTTGACGCAAGTGAAGGAGGCCATCATTAGGCTGAAAAAAAACAGAACAGACCTATCAGAGAGATAGCAGAAACTTTAAGAGTGGCCAAATCAACAATATGGTACATTCTTAAAAAGAAGGAATGCACTGGCAAGCTCAACACCACCAAGAGGCCTGGAAGACCACGGAAGACAACTAAAGTGGATGAAGGCAGAATTGTTTCCTTGTTGAAGAAAAACCCCTTCACAATATCTAACCAACGCAAGTAGGAGTATCTTTGTCAAAGTCTACAATCAGGAGATGCCTTCATGAACGTAAATACAGACGGTTTACCTCAAGATGCAAACCACTGGTAACACTCAAGTACAGAAAGGCCAGATTAGACTTTGCTAAAAAACAAAACAAAAAAACCCCCCGAAACAATAACAAAAAAAAACTCTTCTTTTAAAAAGCCTGCCCAGTTCTGATGCAAGATTAACGTGTACCAGAATGATGGGAAGAGAAGAGTATGAAGAAGGAAAATAAGGGCTCATGAGCCAAACCATAGCATGGACATGTATGGCTACCAAATGGAACTGGGTCACTGGTGTTAACTGATGATGCGACTGCTAATAGAAGTAGCAGGATGAATTTGGAAGTGTATAAAGCTATACTTTGTGCTCAGATTCAGTCAAATGCTGCAAAACTGATAGAACCGCACTTCACCGAACAGATGGATAATGACCCAAAACGTACTGTGAAAGCAACCCAAGGGCTTCTTAAGGCAAAGAAATTAAAAGTCCTCAAATGTTTGATGACCTCAACCTAACTGTGCATGATTTTCACTAACTGTAGACAAAACTGAAGGTAGAAACACTCAAACAAGCAACAACTGAAGGCAGCTGCAGTAAAAGCCTGGCAAAGCATCTCATGGGAGGAGACTCAGTATTTGGTGAAGTCCATGGATTCCAGATTTCAGGCAGTCATTGACTGCAAAGGATTTGCATCCAAGTATTAAAAATACTACTAATATTTATGATTATGTTAGTTTGTCCAATTACTTTTGCGTCTGTGAAAATGGAGGGACACTGCAAAAAAAAGGACTGTAATTCCTAAATGGTTAATGCAATATTTTTGTTTAACCCCTTGAATTAAATCTTGATTGCTTCATTTCAAATCCACTGTGGTGGTGTACAGAGGCAGAAATATGAAAATTATGTCACTGTCCAAATACTTTTGTGATGCACACATGCCAAAATGTAATAAATAAATAAATAAAATTTTTAAAAACACTTTGTAATGTATTTTGTGCACTTCTGAACCATTTACACCTTCCAGATCTAATTTTTACATCTAAACGTTTAGCAAATTTCTTACCATCAAATTAAATGCATATCCTTGTATCTTCCCATGAAGTACTATTATTATGAGAATATTCTGAATTATGAGAAAGATGCAACAACAATATGCAGACAACAGAGTATCATCCAAAACCCAGTCACGAGGAGACTGGAACAGATATTTGGAACATCAGCAGAAATGAAAAAACTGAAAGCTGCATTAAAAAAAAAAAAAAAACCTGTGGATGAAACACAGAGTACTCGCAGTTGCAGGCTTATACCGATAGTGACAACAATAACCAGGATCAGATAAACTGACCAAGCAAGTTCACCAAAGTCTTTAACACTGACTACAATTTGCAGGACAATAAATGGGGGGGGGGGGGGCTTCCAAGTCATAATTATAAATAAACAACAATCAAACAAACAAAAGACCGATATTGACATTAAACCACACAGACAGGTCTTACCTGGCCGATAACCTCAATCTCATGCTCCTTGTTCTTCATCTCCAGGGCAAACTGGTCTCTGATGATCACTTCGATCTTCTGTATTGTGACATCACGTGCTTAAAAAACAAACAAAAATAAAACACTTTTATAAAGGTAGGGAGCGTAACATTATTTCGCTGCCGAATAACTTTACAGTGGCATCATGGGTTTCATAGTACACATCAACAACAGCAAGCGAAACTGCCAGTGTAAGAGACTCAGTATAAGGAATAACACACAACAGAGTTAGTGTTACCACCCAAACAATGAATTATATTCCTATAACAGCACATCCCAAGTGTTTTATTCCTCTTCCACCACAAAAATCTGCCAACTTTTTTTAAAACTCTATTGATGAATGACAAGTCAGATGTTTAATGTTGTGGAACATGAGACAAGATAGTTCCTGTTATCACTCATTTCTAGCCAGCTTCTTTTTTTTCTCTATTGAAATGTATAAGATTAATAATAATAATAATAATAATAATAATAATAATAATAATGCAGTGTTTCATGTCACTGCAAAACAGCAAAGTGGCTTTCAGACTGTTCTCAAGGCAGCAGTGACACTGAGGGGTTTAAAATCCAACCAGGGTTATGTATCAGGACGGGAATTCTGTCAAGACCAAACAAAAAAAGTTGCGAGTGCAGGTCTGAAAAAATAAAAATAAATAAATAAATAACTAAATAAATAAATGTTTTTTTTTTTTTTTTTTAAAAACTTTCTTGTTGGGGGTCAGATATGAAGGACAAACACAGGCCACGTTCATCGACATAAGAGCGTATGTGGTGCTTGCACTTCGTGATGCATTTACTACTTTCATTTCTTCATCATCATTAACTTCTTAACCCTGGTTAGTGCCACTTGTTTTGCATTTTAACAAACAGAACCAGCCAAGTTCATCAGAAAATATCAGGTATAAACAAAGATAACTGTGGGAGCAGACTGGATTGGTCAGAGTTCCTTGGGGAGCAGGAGGAAGTGAGATTAATATCAGTCCTGAGCACACCTCACACCCCTAAACACACACTACACCATCTGCATTGTGTATTTTAACTAACATGCAAAAATGACAACTTTTACCATTCTCTTCAAGTACTTTGCTCCTCTTGCTCTCCTGCACTTGGGTGATGTCCTCATAGTCTGGATCTTTATCCTCCAGTTTCCGTTTAATTCCTGACATGTCGGCTGATCTGAAAGCACTTCAACAGCCAGGGGTAAATGAGCTGCTTCACGTTTAGTAAAAAAAAAAAAAAAATACATATACAATTTCCTTTAAACTGTAATAAACAAATAAGCAACCCAGTGGATAATGATGATAATAATAATTAATTAACCGGCTCGTATTGTCGTTACTACTAATAAACCGACAGCTATTACTGTCCCTCACATGGACCCTATAAGTGTTAGAAATACAGTTCAGTTAGCTAGGTTAGCTAGCACGCTAAGTAATTAGCTATTAGCATGCAGCCTTTGCTTTATATGCAAACGAAAAACAAAACAAAAACAAACACATAATAATAAGCATGACTAAACGCAAAGTCTCAATATTTACCTTCGCATTAGTTCGTGCACAACAATGTAACAATAACATTTCACTAATGCCATAAGTTGGCTTTGAAGATTTAGCGGAGCTTAAACACTGTTCAAGCCGAAACCACGCGCTCAATGAACGGACACACGTCTCAGGAAACCTCGGTGAACTCCTGAGGCCTTAGCCTAGCCGCTCGCTAGCGTTTAGCTAGCATTATACTCCACTGACTATTCAGTATAAGATTAGAAAAAACACTTAAGCTACTGCATGACATTATTTTACATTTTTACAATTTCTAAATCGCGATTTTACTGCACATTGCCCTCAGAGCTATAGTTAATATGTGAAATAACTACAGCTAATGAAATCCCTGAACAAGACTGAATCTAACGTTACCTGTCACACTACAGGAAACTGCAGCGGATTTAAACGCGGATAAAGTTACAGCGCTCGCCGATTCAGTAAACAAACAGCGAGTTCATTCTGCCTGCAGTTCTCCCCAACAGTGCAGCTTCTTTAGGTTAGGGCCTCTCAGGCAGCATGCAGGAGATAATATTCACTGTTAGTGATTTGTTTTGTATTGGCACTAGCTAAAACCCAGGCTAACAGCGGGCATTATTCCATGTGTGCTAACAACACGGAGAATTAGGCCTCGCTATTTCATGAAAAGTCCACAAGATGGCGCTCAAATCCAACGAATTTTAGCTATGGCCTGTCCGGACAAGCAACTAACACCAACACGGCTAAATGGTTATAACAATTACCTTTTGGTGCTTAACCAATAATGATTAGTTCATAGCTATAAATAAGACACATCAGAATGAAGTGATTGTTTTGTTTTGTACTGGTGCTCCAGGCGGTGGTTTAGTGATCAGCACGGTGCCCTGTGTGTGTGGGATTGGCATGTGGTTTCGGGGGTTTCCTCCGGGAACTCCGGTTTCCTCCCCAGGCCCAAAGACAGGCACTGTAGGCTGATTGTCCGTTGTGTGTGTGAATGTGTGTGCGATTATGCCCTGCCCGCGGCGGTATGGGCGGTTCCACGGGTGGAATGGAAGATGGGTGGATGGGGATTCAGGTTGCCAGTTTTGGTTAGTGCTAAAGACTCTGAACAGATGACACACTTGAAGCATGTTGAACAAACACATACTTCTCTAACTAATCTTTAAACATCATTTTTGTTTACTTTTTTTTTCTTCTTCTTTTGAACAAGCCATGTCATCACTTCATTAATCCGAGCAGAGAGGGTAAATGAGCTTCAGGTAACTAATTTGCATAAATGCATAACTTACATAAAAGCTGCAGTGTTTCATGTTTTGAAAAGTGGCATCACTTAAATGAATGAAATTAGCTTTGCTACAGGTCAGGTGAAATACTTTGCTGGGCCAGCAGCCGGACTTCAGTCCACCAGGTGATGATCTCTGCTTCATTAGCTTAAAGAAAACATTTTTAGCCAGGGACATGAATATTCTGGCTATTTATTGGTCAAATTACATTTACATTTATTCATTTAGCAGACGCTTTTATCCAAAGTGACTTACAAATGAGAAAATACAAGCAAAGTGATATATCAAACAGAGAACAATACAAGTAGTGCTACCATACAAGATCCATTAATTGAGTTCCAGAAGAAGCAAAGTGCGCAGAGTAGAGGTATAAGTGCCAGAGTAAGTTTATTTATTTATTTATTTATTTATTTTTAAATGGGTTATGGGTTGGGTAGGTGTTCACGGAAGAGGTGAGCCACGCTGAATAGGCAATTTAATTTGACATTAATTATTGGCTTACTTGTTTTTCAGTTACTGAGCTGTGGATTAAACCCTTTCAAATTCAGCTGACCTGTCAAAAAGACTAATATAAGAACTCAATAAATACAACTTTGATAATAGTGTGTTGTGATTTCACCAACTTTAATAAAATATGATGCTTATGATGATTATGATTATTATTATTGTGGTTATTGTTGTTAATATTAATCATAATAATTACAACAACAATCATCATCATCATCATCACGGACCCCTCGGGCTCCCACTTTGAGAAACACTGGTTTAAGGAGACATAAACTGTAAAACAACCAACTGAGCTTTTAATCATAGCAACTCCTCAAGCACTTTTTTAATTCTAAATTCTCCTGTCATGTGGACAAACTGCCATGGCCTTCATGGTCAACACCAACTGGGTGGTCTGGTACAAAAAGTTATATGTTTTATGTTTTGTTTAACACATCTACGTATAAATACCAGAAAATAAAATCTGAAATTCTAAACTCTCATTTCATATCCATCTTTTGATCTCAAACCCAAATCTCTTCAGTTTACAGCAAAAACAAACGAATTGGCCTTGTTGTGTTTGCAGTCATCATCCCACCACATTTCTGCACCTGGGCAGTTATGACAGCTCTTACATGTTTACTTTATCTGCTGTTATACACCCGCTTTGAAGGTAAAATGAACATTTTGTCTTCAGTAATCCACCCCACTTCTACACCTATGCAATTACGACAGCTCTTACATGTCTACCTTCCTTGCTGACACACAAGCACACACAGCCACCTGGTCATACATTAAAGTCATCTGTGGAAGAACAAATCACATAGACATTACAGAAACATGATTTTCTATTATTGGTCCAAAATATTATCGTACATCCTACCATTATGATCATCATTATCTAATATGATTTTTGTTTTTCCAGCATCTTCTGGATCCTCTCTACAATTTATAGGCTCCAGATAAGTCCTTCATGACTGACACACACACACACACACACACACACACACACACACACACACACACTAATACAATAGTTTTAGATATGGAGGATTGTAATGCTACCTCAGGGAACAGTCGCTTCTCTTGCTTTTACTAATACAATGCTCTAACTAGAGTATAGAGTGCTGTGATTCATTGAAGGTAAGATCACAACAATTTTCATAAATACTTTGAGATTATTCTAGATTATTTTCAGGTATACCTCCAGTTAATATTGTCAGTATGGCATGTACTATAAAATTAGAGCTAGAAAGCAGATGAGGAAACAAATGAAAAACTAGCAAACCAGGATGTAGTATAAAACCAGGATGTAGTATAAAACCAGGATGGCACCTTTCATGAAACCTAAATTAACATATAAAATTCACAATAAGCGATATTGTGAGTTTAAACACATAGAGAGGCTTAATAATTGAATATTAACACAATATACAGTCCCCTCCAAAACTATTGGAACAACAAGGCCAATTCATTTGTGCTGTACACCAAAAACATTTGCGTTTGAGATCAAAAGATGGATATGAGACGAGAGTTTGGGATTTCAGTTTTTATTTCTGGGTAATTTGTATCTAGATGTGTTAAACAACATAAAACATAGAACCATTTGTATCAAACCACCCACTTTTTAGGCAAGCAAATGTATAGGAACAGATAAGATTTGAAGAAAATAAAATCACACTTAAAATTTGGTTGCATATCCGTTGCTTTCAATAACTGCATCAAGCTAGCGACTCACTGACTTCACCAAATTGCTGGTTTCTTATTAATTTGGATGCAGTTCTTTATAAATTGGCAGATAAAATGTTCCTGAAAACTTCTGAATTCATTCTGCTTCTACCATCATGAGTTACATCATCAATAAAGATTAGTGAGCCTGTTCCAGAGGCAGCCATGCAAGCCTAAGCCATGACACTACCTCCACCATGCTTGAGTGATGTGCATGTATATTATGGATCATGAGCAGATCCTTTCTTTCTCCACACTTTGTCCTTCCCTTCACTTTGGTAGAGGTTAATCTTGGTTCCAGAACTTTTGTGGCTCGTCTCTCTATTTCTTTGCAAATTCCAGTCTGGCTTTCTGATTCTTACTGCTGATGAGTGGTTTGCATCTTGTAGTATGGCCTCTATATTTCAGCTCTCAAAGTCTTCCTCAAATGGTGGATTGTGATACTTTCACCCCTGCCCTGTGGAGGTTGTTGGTGATGTCACTGACTGTTGTTTTTGGGGTTTTCTTCACAACTCTTACAATGTTTCTGTCATCAGCTGTTGTTGTGTTCCTTGGCCGACCTGTTCAGTGTCTGTTACTCAGTACAACAGTGGTTTCTTTCTTTTTTAATACATTCCAAATTACTGTATTGGCTATGCCCAAATAAAAAGCTGAAATTCGAAACTCTCATTTCATATCCATCTTTTGATCTCAAACCCAAATCTCTTCAGTCTACAGTAAAAACAAATGAATTGGTCTTGTCGTTGAATTGGCCTTGCCATTCCAATAGTTTCAGAGGGGACTGTAAATATATATAATATTTGTTGAAGCCCCCATCCCTGCCTTTCTCCTAAACCACCAGTTTTCTTTTTTTTACAACCAGGTTATTAGTTTGTTTACACTATATGACCAAAAGTATGTGGACACCTGTGCACTGAACATCCCATTCCGAAACCATGGTATTAGTATGTAGTTGCTCTGTCTTTTGCTGCTCTAACAACTTCCACTCTTCTGAGAAGGCTTTCTAGTAGATTTTGGACCATGGCCTTGGGGATTTATGCCAATTCAGCCCCAAGAGTAGATAAAGAAGGTAAGTTCTTTTCTTGTCTCTCTCACAGTCTTCTTCACTGTCTGATTTGGCTGGAGGGTGGAACAGTATACTTATCTGTCCAGTACCTGGCAAATTTGATCTGTTCCAAACTTTTTGACTGTGACCCTGATTGCTCTCAATGGTACTTTTAACTGCTTATGTACTTCTTTAGACAGCTATTATCTGACTTGTGCATGCCTCTTTTGTGTTGAGAGCTCTCTGGTTTTCACCATGGTTATGGATGACGAAAGGATTATGCATGTATGCATCCACAGAGTTTTTAAAGACTAATGGTGTTTATAAAACTTTATATTATTCTGTGAATTACTTGTATTTTAGAAAACCTCTAAAAGTAATTTGACAGCTAGAGAGGACCCAGAATTAAGCTTTGCATAACTTTTGGGATATACAGTGCTGTGAGAAACTATTTGCCCCCATTCTGATTTCTTCTGTTTTTGTGTATATCTCTTTATACAAAAGAGTTTTAGATCTTCAAGTGAAAGACAACATAAAACAAAGGGAACCTGAGTAAACACACAATACAGTTTTTCTTTCTTTATTTTTAATTGAAGCAAAAAAAGTTATTCAACTCCTATCACCAATGTGAAAAACTAATTGCCCCTTTAAACTTAAAATCTGGTTATGCCACCTTTAGCAGCAATAACTGCAACCAAACACTTCTGATAACTGGAGATCAATCTTTCACTTACTTCTAGCACTAGGATTTACTCCTATGCTTTGGATCATTGTCTTGCTGCATAATCCAGCTATGCTTGAGTTTCAACTTACAGACTGAAGGCCAGACATTCTCCTTTAGGATTTTCTGGTAGAGAGCAGAATTCATGTTTCCCTCAATTATTGCAAGTTGCCCAGGCCCTAAAGCACCAAAGCATCCCCACACCATCACACTTCCACCACCATGCTTGACCGTAGTTATTGTGTTCTTTTTTTGTGGAATATAGTGCTTGGTTTATGCCAGATGTAATGGGACAACTGTCTTCCAAACTGTTCCACTTTTGTCTTTCTGAGAGGCCTTGGATGTAGTTGTCCTTGGCTCTTTTGTGACTTCCTGGATGAGTAGTTGCTGTGCTCTTAGAGGAATTTTGGAAGGTCGGCCACTTCTGGGAAGGTTCACCACTGTGCTGAGTTTTTCCATTTGGAGATAATGGCTCTCACTGAGGTTCTTTGGAGTCCCAGAAGAAGGTATTTCAATCACCTTCTTCCTCATCACTTCTGGAATATCTTTCAACTTTGGCATAGTATTGAAGCATGATGTAGAAAAAGTTCTATTTAAGTGTTGATTTGATTGAACAGGGTTTGCAGTAATCAGGCCTGGTTGTGTCTAGTCCAGCTGAATCCCAATATGAATGCAGTTTCATAGATTTGGGAATTATTAACTATGGGGGGCAAATACATTTTCACGCAGGCCCAGTTGGTATTGAATAACTTTTTTGCTCCAATAAATAACATCATCATTTAAAAACTGTATTGTGTAGTTATTCAGGATGCCTTATTCAGGATCTTAGACTTTGTTTAATTTCTGAAACAATTTAATATGAGATGTACACAAAAACAGAATAAATCAGGATGGGGCAAATACATTTTCACAGCACTGTAATAGAAATGGAAATCATCAGAAATAACATGTAGTATGCTGAATACCCTAAAGTGAGTTTGGAGTTGTAATAGTATTAGAATTCAGATTTTGTTAGCTCTTAAGAGTAATGCTCAGTAACGTTTTTGTGAAATTATTGTCTCCATCAATGTGTACTAATAGGATGCACATAGTCTAGTTTGAAATAGACTCATATGAGGTATGTAACAGTTGATTTAAAACTTGGGCTTTAAAAAAAGATTTTTTTTTTTTTTTTTACATAAGGACAGACTGCTTTAAATGTAGTACACCGGGTTGAAACTGGCAGATAAAGCTTCACACTGTTTACAGTAGAATGCAGATTGAGGCGGCGGAGGTAAAATTCCAGTCATTCTTATTATCTGAATCACTGAATTGCTCTGTAACAACTCTCTGGCATTCCATGCCTTGCATTTCCACTGAAATACAGAAATTACCGGATTAGACCTACTGGGTAACTGGCATGCCTTTACATCAATTATGTATTGCCTAATGCCTGAATGAGCAACAGACGAGAATGATTAGTACCCATGGCAATGAATTAGAACTCTATCATGACTGGGACCTCTGGGGAAGAGGCGGATACTGCAGTACATGTGATGCATCTTCTCCTTAATATATTTCTTCAACTATGTTCAAATATTTGCCTGGTCATTTGGTTGCCAGTTGATATAGTTATTGCACACAAGGGACATGCAACCAAATATTAAGTGTTATTTATATTAAGACGATCTGTTCATATACTTCTGCTCACCTAACCATTGGGTGGTCTGCCACAAAAGGTGCCACGTTCTAAGTTGTGAATCTCAGGAAATGAAAGCTGAAATTCTGATCCATCATCTTATATTCACCTTTTGATCTCAAACCGAAATGTTTTCAGTGTATCGCAAAAACAAAATAATTGGCCGCGCCGTTCCAATACTTTCAGAGACCGGTAATGATTTCGCAACACTACCATAGGCAACACGTTCAAATGACCATTGCCACACAATGTTAGATGGAATTCGTAGAAAAAAAAAGCTTTATTGAGTTTGCTAACAGGTTTGCAAGCATAACACAGAAACACATCTCTCTCTCCCACACACACACACCCTCATATGCACTGCATGTATATATGTATATATAAAGAATTATTCTAAATACACATTCTAACCAGACATGTAATCAATCCACCCATTCTGCGTATTTTACTTTGTGCGTGCACACACACACACACACACACACACAAACACACACACACACACACACACAGACACACACTTAGAGCTAGAGCAAAGATGGGGCAAAAGCATTTGCCAAGAATGACAAAGAATGTACTGGGATTACTCTGGATAAATCAAACTGACACTTGGCTTTGGTACTGACTATGTTCACTTTTGACATTTTACAAAATCGGTTTTCAGATGTAATTATTTGATTCTAAGCATTGAGTTTTATCATAGTTCTCTGAGAAAATACAGAAACGCAGCTCTGAATGTAAGAAACTAATCATCAAAATAAAAGAACCTGACATCCACCACACGTTTTGCCCCGTTTTTTCTCTAAAACGGCAAGGATTATGAGAAAAGTTAAAGCTGCTTGAGGTATTATTTTCAAGCAGCAATGCCAATATACCACAAAGGTCATATAAACAAAACAAATGGGGGGAAAAAAAAAACAGAATTCACTTTGTTTGCCTAGTATGAATTCTGTTATATAGTTAGTATAGTTGAAAGTAAAATTAAAACGGAGTTCTTGAAAATTACGTCTCATACATGCAAGGAAAGTGGCGTACAGTACAAACAGAAGTATAAAACGTGCTAATAATATAATACATAATAAAAATACACAAATAGAAAACAATGTATTTAAATTAAGATACAATAGCACTAACAATGACACACATATAAACATGACATTAAGTGCATGATTGGGGTTCTTTTAAAAACACACACACACACACACACACACCAAGGCACAGCACATTTAAATAAGAAGAATGTAAATGAAAAGTTTCACAGCAAATACGCCACCTGATTCAGAACGGTCTGTCTCTCTGTGTTGGCCACATGACTGTGTTCTGTGTGGCAGCATTTTTAAGTCTATCAGCTAGAACAAGAAACCGATATAGGTTTCAAAATCAGTATTATCACAAGGAAAATTAAAAAAAAAAAATTGAAGAGAAAACATATCAAGTGCCAATAAAAGAGGTGTTAAAAGTCACATATTTTGACACTGGTCAAGCAAATGTATATATCGGCTAAATGGTACGTTACTTTTATATACTGCAAAGTACAATGTCGTTAAAAAATACAAATAATAAAAAGTTCAAATGGTATTAGATACAAATAAATTCAGCAATAAAAGAAACGTCCCTTTTTCACAAGACTGGATTTCAAAGATAATTTTGTAAAATCCAAATAAGCTTTACAGATCTTTACTGGAAAGGGTTTAAACAATGTTTCTCATGCTTGTTCAATGAACAATTATTGCACATGCACCTATGGAACAGTCATTAAGACACTAACAGTTTACAGGCGGTAGGCAATTCTGGTCACAGTTACAATAACTTCGGACACTAAAGAGACCTTTCTACTGACTCTGAAAAACACCAGAAGAAAGATGTCTAGGGTTCCTGCTCACCTGCGTG
>JANDJT010000103.1:12015020-12026348 GCA_024331685.1 Stegophilus panzeri
ATTAATGATGCCCTCACAGATGTGCAAGTTACCCATGCCATGGGCACTGACACACCCCCATACCATGACAGACGCTGACTTTTGGACCTGATGCTGATAACAGCTTGGATGGTCCTTTCCCTCTTTGGACCGGAGAACATGATGGCTGTTTTGTTCAACAACTATTTGAAATGTTAAAATAATAGTCTCATTTTCTGTTACATCTACATAGCTGTTCGATTATATCTACTCATTTTTTAGTGGTTTCCACTTAGGGTTACTATTGCATTGACTTCGGATTTGAATTATATCTACTCAATTTTACGTGTCTTGGCACTAAATGTAGTTATTCAGATCTACTTAAATTTTGTATTTAATTCATAGGGTACATTTCAATGATTTCACAGCTTTAAAACTACTCGATATTTTGAAGTGTATAAATGTTTCACCGAATAATAACTCTTTTAATAAAAGACATAAATAGTTCATGAATAATTCTGTTTAACCATGTTTTTCCCTAACACACACTAGCACTTACACACATGCCCACCTTATCTGTGCAGCTGCTCTCGTCTAGTTCTCCGCCGATGACGAACAATCTCCCAGCGCAGCTGGCCACAGCTGGAGAGCTCACAGCCTCTTTTAGTGGAGCCACCTCTGTCCAGCGGTTAGAGAAGGAGTCGTACACTTCCACATTACTGAGGCAACTCTGACCATCGTATCCTCCGACTGCGTATGCCTGCAAACACACACACACACATACACACACACATCTTACTATCCTTGTGAGGACCATTGACATAATTGTTATTGCAGCTAATTAATGCTATGCTACACCTAAATCCAAGGACGTGGGAAGCAGGTGGGCTGAGGTTAGGTTCAACTTTATTGTCATTGTCAGAGAACAGAGAACAATATTGTTATTGTCAAGTACAGAGGCAATGAAATGCAGTTAGCATCCAACCAGTTGTGCAAATAGTAAATAAGTTAAATGAAATAAATAAGGTTATGGTACGAGAAGTTAAGATAAGAACGTACAGGTAAAGGTAAACAGAATGATGCATACTAGTGATGCAAATGGCAATTACATTAAATGCAGTAAATAGGAACTGTGGTGCAATAGGTTGAGATAACCAGTACACAGATAGAGGTGCATGCAATATGATACAGTAGGTACATACAGTGGATTACAGTAAATGTAGATGTGCAACTTGCAGGATTCCTTTAAGAGCAAATCTTCTAAAATAATAATAATGTTATATGTAATATGTAGATAAACAAATAAAAAAATAGCCTAAACAAACTTGAGTATTTTGAGTAGTTTTGGAGTTTGTATGTTGGAGAGAGCATTCCTCTTATACCACAGCAATTTGCCAACGATTACCATTTAAAAAAATGTATTAATGAACGACACACTGCACTTTTTAACTGTTCGTACTGTAGTTACATTTAATGTTACGTAATGTTTGCAAGACTCGCGTCTTCAGGACAGAGTCCGTGCTTTCCAGTTTCTTTGTAACATGACAAGCTGTGTTTATTGTCTCATTAATGTCAAGAGAGAGAAACGAGACAGGATGGTGAGGGAACAAGTGTATGTACTGTTGAGGTCGTGAATGTGGGACTCGTACACAACTCTTACAAAAGGTGAAAACATTCACTGATGCTCCATCAATTACACGCACGAAAGTCAAATATGCATAACTTTAGATAGCTATTGCAAACTTACTCAGTATGCTCAATGTTATATGGCAGTGCAAATACATCTTTTATATCAGTTTGTACATAAATGAGTTCCAGAGAACTCGACTCCTATCTGTACATCACCTGATAAGGGCTCCCCTACACACGCACGCACGCACACACATATACAAACAAACACACACACACACACACACTCGCATACACACACACACACACACAAACACACACACAGACAAACACACACAACAGAGGCATAGCTAATGAAGGGGAGGGGACGGGTGGATTTCAAGTTTGAAGCCCCCTAGAATATTTTAAGACAGTTCATGGTTACCCTATCACACACACAGATCATTATATACGTGTCCGATAGCATGTTCTGTGCAGTAACGGAGCTATAGTGATTTCAATAAAAGAGCAACAAATTCATCATTATTATTCTCCAACATTTAATTGCCCCAAACGAAGGCATCCCTTATTCTGTTTAATCACATTTCATCAGGGGTGGCACCAACACTCCAAAAGCTTGGGCGAAATGTGCTGCTTTTAATGATATTTAATAAAATTTGAGCTATTAATGATACACACACCTTTTGATGAACATCAGAGTAGTCTGTTGTGACCCCACATGCTTCATTTTGTGTTTTACTCTTTAGTCATCTAATAACAGAAGAATGCTAATACACAAAGTGAGATAGCACCAATTCTAAAACACATTTTAAAAACCGAAGACACAGTTTGTCACTGTAGTCACTGTCTGTTTCACCAAACATTTTTCCCCAGCAAGCCTTACTTACTTTATTTGAAGAAAGTAATTTGAGAAATATTCCTCTAAGCAATTCAGAGCGAAGAATATGTGCATATGTCTCTATACTGAAACTGTAAAAATATTGAAATATTGAAAAATATCGAAACGTTAGCGATACCGATTCATTGCACCATTATTAAGTGCCAGTGATCGCCAAAGCGTGGTTAAACCTTTAACGCTCATAGGAGAGCCCTTTTAGGAGAAATGTCCCATCACAGCTGAACTGGAAGTTTTGCTTGGTTTTTAGACCGAGTCAGGCCTGTATGTTATTGCCTGAAGTGCTGGGTCACCACCCTAGTAGTTTGAAAAGTGCTGGGTCAAATGCCAGCTCGCCCCCGTTGTTCTCTGCATTTAATTGTCTTCCAGCTCCTGTGGTGAGTAACAGGATTAACCAGTCGGGACTGTGCATTTTCCCTGTTTCTGTTTGAAAGCCAGATCGCTCCACTCTGAGCAGAGGGATATCGAGATGACAACCTGTGAAGTACTTGAGGTTTACTGCAGGAGGAGAAAAGAGGGGTAGAGATCTAGTTTTATAAAGGTAATATTGCTAGACTAGACTACTAGATATTACTTATTTGAATAATTTTTCACTGGACCGGTCATAAAGGTATTTTATGGCAACATTATTAATATGACGTTAATATACTGGTTGATCTTAGACTGGATGCACACAATAATGCACAGAAAACTGATAAACAGATGAAAAGGCTTAGAGATTCGATCTGGTTTCTGTTCCAGAGAAAACACTCTTGTTAAGTCCAAGTGAAGTCAATGGAGCCTCAGGACGCTGGAGATCACAGTCACATGTGCATGAGTGGAGTATGGGTGTAGTGTGTTACACCAAAACCCCTCCAGCTTACTGGAAAAATGGTTGCAGATATTTAGTAGAGCTTTCCATAATAAAAACGGATTAAAAGACAGTGACAAAGTGAAGGAAGAGAGAAAAGATGCTGCAATGCTGTCAGTACTTTTCAGTGTAGCAGAAATATTAAAGTGTAACCCTGGGTACACACACTGGTACACACACTGGTACACACACTGGTTCACTGGTACACACACTGATACACTCACTGGTACACACACTGATACACTCACTGATACACTCACTGGTACACACACTGATACACACACTGATACACTCACTGGTTCACTGGTACACACACTGGTACACACACTGGTTCACTGGTACACTCACTGGTACACACACTGGTTCACTGGTACACTCACTGGTACACATACTGGTTCACTGGTACACTCACTGGTACACATACTGGTTCACTGGTACACTCACTGGTACACACACTGATACACATACTGATCCACTCACTGGTACACACACTGGTTCACACACTGGTACACTCACTGGTACACACACTGGTACACTCACTGGTTCACTGGTACACACACTGGTACACACACTGGTTCATTGGTACACTCACTGGTACACACACTGGTTTATTGGTACACTCACTGGTACACTCACTGGTACACACACTGGTTCACTGGTACACTCCCTGGTACACACACTGGTTCATTGGTACACTCACTGGTACACTCACTGGTACACACACTGGTTCACTGGTACACACACTGGTACACACACTGGTTCATTGGTACACTCACTGGTACACTCCCTGGTACACACACTGGTTCATTGGTACACTCACTGGTACACACACTGGTTCACTGGTACACTCACTGGTACACACACTGGTACACTCCCTGGTACACACGCTGGTACACACGCTGGTACACTCGCTGGTGCACTCGCTGGTACACACGCTGGTACACTCGCTGGTGCACATGCTGGTACACACAGTGGTACACTCCCTGGTACACTCGCTGATACACACGCTGGTACACACGCTGGTACACACGCTGGTGCACTCGCTGGTACACACGCTGGTACACATGCTGGTACACTCGCTGGTACACACGCTGGTACACACACTGGTACACACTGTGGTAAGTGCCAAGGAACTAATGGTGCTCCAGGTTTGTCTTTTGTGTGTGCAGTAAATGCTGCTGTCCAGCTGCTGTTAGGATCCCATAGGAAATGGTAGTAGTCTGGATATCTCTTTTTACGAGTTATCCAGACACCAAAACGTCAAAATACCAATTGAAAGTTTATACACACTTGCTCTTATATTTTTAACAGTATTCCTGATGAAGCTTCGTGCACTCTTGGCACCAGCTTCATGCGACACTTCAACCAAGTTCCCAAGTAAGCTGAGCTCTTTGCTCCATCTCCAAACTTTTGTTGGGAAACCTACTTGTTAAAAATACACTGATTCAGAAATAAAATGTATACATGGGCATTAACGTCACTACTTACATCTGTCTTACAAACAGATTCCAATCATAAGGTTTTATGAGACAATAAAAATTATATTCAATCTACCGTGTTCAGACTTTGGACTGGAAGTGTCCCAACGCCTCCAAAAACCTTCCAAAGTGCATTTTACACTTGCTGTGCCAAGATCACCCATCACCCCAACAAAGATTGTTTTTTTCAATTGTTTTTCTATAATAGCACATTCCAGCGTGTTTTATTCCTTTTAGACCATGGTCTGTCCGAATACTCGATTCTGATTGGCTGGAAGGTGTGCGGTCAAACCGTTGAATGCACAGGTAGTACCAATCAGTTTAATCACCGTTCGAAATTAATGCGCTGCCTATAAACAACTGTAACCATGGCAACATACAGTTACAGATGCATACAGTAGTTAAACTCACAGCTTCATTATTAGTAGAGACGCGGTACAGACACAGGTAATTCACATACGCATACTCTCTCTCTCATTGTCTAATAACTATTTATTATAAGTCATTCAAATAAATGTAATCTTATTGCACTACTTTATCTCTGTGAATGATTTAGAGCGGGCGGAATTCTAGATCTAACGACCCGTATATAAAATAACTAACGAAAATCCTTTCAGTCAAATTCTGCTTCACGTCAGAAGGTTCTCTACCTCCAGGTCATGCATTAAAACCGTGTGGTGCACACCTAGCCGTGTGCACACCCCTTACTTATACCACAGCAATTTGCCAATGACTTTTTATGTATTAACGATTTGCCATACTTTTCTCCATTTATAGGTAGATTTAATGTTAGTTGCTGTAATCATTTCCATTACAGCATCTATAAACAGTCGTTCCCTCACTAGTCTCTCTTCTCTTTCGAAGCTAATAGAACACAAAAAGCAGCTTCTCATATTACTGAGAAACCACAAGTCCAAAGTCTTCTGAAAACCTCCCTTACACAGCTCAAAAATAAGGGCCAATAGCACTGTATACTTGTCACAATTCTGTACAAGGGTTATTTGTGTTGACTAACAAGTAGGCCACATGGGAAATCACGTGCTGTATGCAGGCCATGCCAGAAAAAGACTACAAATAACAGTTCTATAATTGAGCATAATAGACCTGTTATTACATGCATAAAATAGCAATGTTCATCCGTTTCACTTCTCATGTGCAGTATAGCAGTAGCACAGGATACACACTGGTTTAACACTCATTATAGCTACTATAGTGGACACGTATATGTCAGTGAAATTAGCTGGGGCCGACACATTTTGCTGTTGCTTTCCTGTGTTTTGGCTTCAGGAGACATGTTGGACTTCAGGCTAATGTTAACTTGATCAATGACAAGAAGACACAATAAGACACACTGAGTGCAGTGTGCTGCTGATCAGACTAATCATTTTTATTTTAAATTGGCTGGTTAAATTAGTGATTTATTTGTTCATGAGAAAATGTTTATTGTCAATTTATTAGCCGCGATTTATAAGAGACACCTAAAACAAACTTCTCAACAATTAGGCTCGGCAGTTGCTACCTGACACTGGTGTGTATGTGTGTGTGTGTGTGTGTGTGTGTGTTTGTGGATTGGAAGAAATTATGCAGAAACACAAATGAGAGTTCTGTTAACACACACACACACACACACACACACACACACCTCTCACATTGTCCTCTGCACTGTGAATATTACTCAACCATAATGATAACTCAGAGAGGAAATAACTGCCAGCTAGTTGACGTTAGCCATCAGAGGTCCAACCAGTCCAACAGGAAGCACAAAGAGAGAGAGAGAGAGAGGGAGGGAGAGAGTGAGAGAGAGAAAGAGACAACAGACAAAAAGACAGAGAGACAGAGAACATCAGAAAGAGAAATTAATGAAAGTACACTGCAGTATGATGCACTGAACACACAAGAACTCAACCCTAAAATCAGTTCCTTCTGTCACTCACTAATCACTAACACACGAACCCCAACACACAGCAGTCTCAGACCCGCAGTGTTTATCATTTAGATTTATTCATTTAGCAGATGCTTTTATCCAAAGCAACGTAGAGAACAATACAAGTAGTGCTACTATACAAGATTTTAATTGAGTTCAAGAGAAGCAAAGTGTGCAGAGTAGAAGTGTAAGAGCCAGAGTAAGTGCAGAAGTTTTTTTTGTTTTAGTGGGGGGAGGGAAGTTAGAGGTTAGTTAAGTGATCATGGAAGAGGTGGGACTTAGTGACGGATTCTGCGGTCCGGTTTGAGGTTGGAAGTTCATTCCACCGCTGAGGGACAGTCAGTTTGAAGGCTCTGGAAAGGGACCTCATGCCTTGCTGAGTAGGCACTACCAGGCGTCGGTTGTTAATCGATCGCAGGTTGCGCGAGGGAACATAAGATTCAAGGAGAGTGTTGAGGTAGAGAGGTGCTGTTCCAGACAAGGACTTGTACGTGAGCATCAAGGCCTTGAATTTGATGCGGGCGGCTACAGGAAGCCAGTGGAGGGAGATGGCAATGGTGGCTCAGTGGTTAAAGGCTCTGGGTTACTGAGCAGAAGGTCAGGAGTTCAAGCCCCAACACTACCAAGCTACCACTGTCGGGCCCTTGGGAAAGGCCGTTAACCTTCAACTGCTCAGTTTTATAAATGAGATAACCGGATAAGGGCGTGTGCCAAATGCTGTAAATGTAAAAAAAAACAAAAAAACCCACAGAACAAATACATAAATGAGATGAAGAGGGGTATGACATGGGTTCTTTTGGGCTGGTTGAAAACTAAGTGTGCTGCTGCATTCTGAATCATCTGAAGGAGTTTGATGGAACTGGCTGGGAGGCCCGGGAGTAGTGCAGTAATCCAGTGTTGAGATTACAAGAGCCTGGACTAGTAGCTGTGTAGCCTGTTCAGTGAGATGCAGTAGGCTCTGATTTTCTTGATGATGTACAGAATGAACCTACAGGACCATGCAGTTGTTGAATGTAGTCTATAGTCTGTAAAGGTCAAGTAGTCATCAAAAGTCACCCCTAGGTTTCTGGCTGTCCTGGTTGGCTTGAGTGTGCTCGAGCCAAGCTGTACGGTGAGGTTTTGGTTGATTGAGGGGCAGGCAGGGATGACGAGGAGCTCTGTTTTTGCTTCCTTAAGTTGAGCTTAAGGTGGCATTTCCTCATCCAGTCCAAAATGTCAGACAGGCAGGCAGAGATGACTGCTGAGATGGATGGATCTTCACGCTTAAAGGATCTCACAAACATTGAATCCGAATTATTAAACAGATTACACTGCTAGCAGGCCCTAAACAGAGTGTATGAATTGGGAAAGTATTTCTTCAATGTCAAAGATATAAAGCAGAGATAAATCCTGAACGAGTGCAGGCTGAGTGAGCACAGACTCGCCGTGGTGAAGGACTAACACAGGAGAACCTGGCTGTCCAGAGAAAAGACTGTGTGCTCACTGTAAGAGCGGTGCAATAGCGGATTATCTTAGGGACACACTGCAGCCTTTACTGCAAAATATGTTGCAGAATGTCAAAACGTGAGGGACAGTGAGACACCGAGTAAGATGCAGAATGTCCTGAGCTCATTATTTAGTGCTTTATGACGCTAAGTTTAACGGTTTCACTACTTGCCTCTTTACTGGTTTATTTATTTATTTAGATCTGCATCTGTAAGTGTCAGGGAACAGGGGCTGCAATAGCAGTTCAGCTTGCTTTAATGAGAGCAGTGCTGATGAATCCAGAAAGACAGACAGAATCAGTATCAATAAACAGGCTTGGGTCAGGCAAAGAATAAAAAAAAAAAAACAGGATAAGCAACACTAGAAATAAGGCTTGGTAAAGTCACCAGTCTGAGACAAAACTGAGCATTTACTTTGCCAAATGTGAATGAATGAACGAATGAATGGTGAAAGGTGTAGTGTGGGGGTGTGTGTGTGATTGGGAACAGGTGGGTGTGATCAGAAGTCAGGAGACTGGGAGAGGGTTAGCGGTAGGGGATTATGGTAGTCCGGGGAGGCCATGTTAGTAGGCCACAGTATGTTCTGGGAATTGGAGTTAGTGGATTGCATGGACCTGACAATAAATCTTAATATAATAGTGTGTTTGTGTGTGCTGTGTGTATGTGTGAGCTGTAAAAGCAGAGATTCTGTTAATACTTATACTTACTTTTCTTTTTTTTACACAATCTGTTATTACTTGCTTTGGCAATAATGTGACAAGTAATATTTATGCCAATAAAAATTTTATTGAATTGAAAGACAGACACAGAGAGAGAGAGAGAGAGAGAGAGAGAGAGAGACAGACAGACAGACAGACAAACAATGAGAGACAGACAGACTAGGGCTATAAAGAAAAAAAATTTCAAAAAGAGCATTCAGAAAATAGTCCAGTGGTCTCTGACACAGCAGCGTCGGTTTACAAGCCTACTGTAGAGCTGGATCGAATAAAAAGGAAAAACGGTTAAAGCCGTTACTGCCATTGAAAGTCGATGCACACTGCCTGGTTTGTGAGTGCATGCATGTAAATGAGAGAGTGTGAGAGAGCAAAGAAAGAGAGTATCAAATCTAAACTTTGGAAATGCTTTGGATTCAACAAAAGCTCAGCACCGCTGTACGCTAATCTTGTAACACTGCACCACAAACCTTAGTGAAGGCTGCACGGGGAAACGTTAACCGAAGCCTGCAGCTCAAGCTGCAACAGATAGCACTAGTGTTTCTTTCTGCGCTCGCTAACCAACACACAGCCACCCGATGCAACTGGTGAGTCTGTTTGCACAGACATGCACAGAAAATGTTGGATTCACCCAGATACGCTATACTGTGTTGGCAGCATTTTAGTTAAGTGTGCATCCCTGCTCTATACAAAAAAACTCAACAGCAACAACAAAAAAACAACAACAAATATTTAGGTAGGGAATTAATGCTGATAAAATACAAACAGTGAAGAAATGCTGAAATTGTGAAATTGTTGTTCTTTATGGAGTGTATGTTACATTTAACCAAGTCATATCGGATCAGTAGTGAACTGAAATATAACAAAATCAATACTTTAATATTTACTACATATCGAGAAGCATACCATAACGTCTGAAATAGTGAGATTAACACCCCTAGTGGAGACAGAGTAAAAGGGAGAATAGGAGGTTCTAAGAGGCAAAAATTTTTATCTCTGCAGGAAATCACCACACACTCACACACATTTACACACTCACACACTCATTCACACCTAGAGTGATTTAGCATAGCCAATCCACCTACCAGCATTTTTTTGGGATGTGGAAGGAAACTGGACAACCCATGCAGACATGCGAAATTTCACAGACAGCAACCCGAGCTCAGTGGAGCAGTGAGGCGGCAATGCTACCTGCTGCGGTGCCGTGCCGCTTCATGTCTCTCGTGCTTGATGCAAACAGGATGTTACAAATGGACGTTCTGAAAAAAGTTCCAAGACTTTCCTCTTTTGCTTCCTCACTTCATTTCTGCCAGTAACAGCTAACGTCATTATGTCCACCTCAAATAAAACCATGTGTTTAATGACTGATGTACTTTTATCATTTTTTTTTATTTACTGCTTGGTCCTCTAACAGCTCAAGAACGTCCTTGCTGGCAAAGCTACACATCTTGTTTACAGCCTTTGCACCAGACACACTGTATTTTCCAATGTATATAGGGATGAGTTTAGACTGCAGGGGGAAGTGTTCTAGTGCTTGACTTAGTGCTGGATACAGAAATTCATGGAAAAGGCAAAACCAGCCCCTTTCCAGGAACTGGAATTTCAAAATATCTTAGTATATGCTGTAAAAAAGTTACATTACATTCTGACAACAACATTCATGACAAAACTAAGAGAGCAGAGTGCTGTGAAAGCAGAAATAATTAAGAAAGAATGGTAAGAACAATGACAAACATATGAGCTACTTTCATACATGCCAGAGGCCTGGCATGGAGTCGAACAATTGCAACAACTGTTCCCAAGTACTTTAACAAAAACACAACACATCTGATTAATTTTCCTCAACAAACATGTCTTACTTTCCCTCTATATTATTGTCTAAACACAAACTATTGAACAAAACTGTAATAAAATTTATTTAATAATGTAATAAATTGATCCAATATTATATAAACCTAGATCGTCCTAGATCCTAGATCAATAATGTATATAGGGTGTGTACAAAGGTCCAAACCAACCAAAAAATGTTTTTATCTCATTTATGAAAAAATAGAAAAAATTTTCAGAGACTAAATGGTAAATGGTGAGAACAGTAATATTTTTACCATTCTTTCTGCACCTCAGCCTCGTGTACGAATTGTGAAACGATATTTAATTAGAATTGATTAATATTAATTAAGCCACATTCTGCCTGAAAACCTTTACTTATGAATCTATGTATGTTATGTGTGTTATAAAACTAGCATGTACAGTGGTGCTTGAAAGTTTGTAGAATTTAGTATATTTCAGTAAGTGGTGTGACCCCCTTGTGCAGCAATTACTACAACTAAACATTTGCAGTAACTGTTGATCAGTCCTGCACATCGGCTTGGAGGAATTTTAGCCCATTCCTCAGTA
>JANDJT010000103.1:12038701-12051427 GCA_024331685.1 Stegophilus panzeri
GTTGTCACATTAAAAGATATAATCAAATATTTACAAAAATGTGAGGGGTGTACTCACTTTTGTGAGATACTGTATGCTAAATGACAGCATTATCTACTGTATAGTTATATTACTAAGTAATTTAGCAGACAAACATCCAAATTTATGTACAGTACATTTAGGGTGTCCTCCATGTTGTTATTTTAAATGATGAAATTACAGATACAGCTAGGGCAAACAACAACAACAACCACGTTTTCAAGCTATGACTCATAAAAGGTCATGTTCAATATTAGGATTTTTTCTAAATAGATTTTGACATGATATAGTTAGTATTGAACTAACAGATAATTATTCAGACAGAAAATTATGTCTGCCCATATGTGAGGTTGAAAACAACAACTTTTTTCTCCTATTTTTCACAATAAGATGGAGAGAGTCAACCTGGCACTATGTGGAGACAGTTCTGTTTATAGCAGTAGACTTGGTAATGAAGTGACAGGTACATGAAAAATGGCAACAAAAAAAATATTGTAATTTGTTTACCTCTCTTCTGCATTTAATGTATTTTTGTGAGTGAAAAGTAGAGAGTTGCTGGCAGCCTTGCACTTCTGGTGTTTGTTAAATGCTTGGCATACCCATGTACACTGATATAAATTGTGACTACTTTACGACCTCCAAGTTTCTTGTTTATGTTTTTATAGGATGACCATGCTGTGTGTAATAAATTGAATTTAGGAAAGAAAAAATAGGGTTGTCAGTGGTTTCAATATTTGTTGTGGGTGTATGGGGTGGCCTGGATGAGTGTGAGACTCCCAGCCTGAAATTATGCCCTGAGCCTAGCACTTTTACAAAGGAAATTTCCAATGCTGCTGGAGCAGGCCTGGAACTCGAACCCACCCCCAGCCCCCCAAACCTCCAGTGACCCCATGAACAGCCAATCAGAGTTAACTCCAGCCTGCCTCTAGTCCAGTAAGAACCCAGGTCTATCCAAGAGGGAATATTCCCAGGCAGCTCTTTCCTGATCTCACAGAAACAGATGTTGTGTTTCCTTTTTTCCACCAACTGTTTCTGCACGTGCCTGAAATTCCGCGGTGTCAACATGCTAAGAAATATAAGCCTCCCTGTGAAAAGAAACTCCTGCAAATGAACTGCTTCTGAAAAATTCTGGTGAATCAAACTCACGAGCAAATCTGTGTGTTTTGATGGCTTGATTTGATGGCAGAGGTTTATATGATGAAAAAGATGAAAGGCTGTTTCGTGACATTGTGACATCCTTGTAAACTAACACTGCTGAATGAAGGAACAAAAAGTCAAATAATTCATTTCAAATATACCCATTAGTGATTAGGTCCTGGCTATAAATAATAAATTCTGAAGTGGTTATGTTTTGCTTCGTAGTGGCACTTCCTTGTTGACATCTCTTTTCAGTGCAGAGGGAACATACAGACAACATTACATTCAATTCAAAGCAGCTTTACAGAAATATGAGCTTGCTCTAGATCCCTAATCAGCAAGCCAGAGAAAAAACTCAGAGAGATGGAATAAGAAAGAAACCTTTGAATATCCATACAGAAGTTCTAAAGGTGTAGTGATTCATTTGACTGATACAATTTAAGAATTAATTTGACTTTTACAAATTAATCAATTTTGCTCTCTACCAGAAAATCCTAAAGGAGAATGTCCGGTCTTCAGTCCATAAGTTGAAACTCAAGGGCAACAAGATACTTATGCAGCAAGACAATGATCCAATGCATAGGAGTAAGTCCTAGTCCTAGAAGTAAGTGAGAGACTGATCTCCAATTATTGGAAGCGTTTGGTTGCAGTTATTGTTGTTTACTGTAAGTTTAAGGGGGCAATACATTTTTTCATTGATGGTAGGTGTTGGATAAATTTTTTTTTGCTTCAATAAAAAATATAAAATAAATAAAAATTGTATAGTGTGCGTTGTTGCCTTTGTTTTATGTTCTATTTCGTTTGAAGATCTAAAACGATTCAGTATGTGAGGTACAGGAAAACAGAAGAAATCAGAATGGGGCAAATACTTTTTCATAGTACTATACATAAAATAAAATGCTGATTAAAAAGGCCATAACTAAGCTTTATCATGGTCAGGCTACAGACCCGAATGCAGCTCTGGAGTCTATCCTGGGAACACTGTGTGTGAGGTGTGAATACATCCTGGATGGAACAGAGAGACAGAACCATGAACCCAGGATCAAACCCGGGGACCCAGGAGCTGTGAGGCAGCAACAATACCTGCTACACCACCATATCAAAATACCACACAAAGCTGATTATCATGACAGGTCACTACACCCACAACTCCATACACCATCATATTGAACAGTATGTTAATCTAATGCGTCACTTATGGAAACTATGATGGAGAATCAGTTTGACACCATTTAGCATAGTCAAATATGCTTAGGCACTCTTATTATACAATCATGTTGCTCTCTATTCAGAATATTCACTATTCAAATTGTCTTTCTGGACTTTCTTGGAAATGGATGGATGAATGGAAACACACCCACTGAGAGTGCTTCAGACAGTGAGCTCACCTGAGACCAGGATGTCGTTGCGCAGGGCACACACTCCATACTCCGACTTGGTGAACTCAGGGTGCTTGGCCAGCGACTTCCACTCACCCATAACAGGGTCATAACAATCTGTGTAAGGCAGGTTAAAGCCTCCTGCCCTCTCACAGCCGCCAACCACCACGATCACCTCGGAAAAACCCGTCGACCTGCATTAGAGACAGAGAGACTGTCAGACTGTAAACGTGTGAGCCAAGTGTATCGTTAAGACTAATGGAAAATGTTCTGACACAGAGGATAGTTGTTTAGATAAGAGAATCCCCCTTAGCTGCCACCTGAGCAGCAGCTAATCTTCCACGTACATTTAAGACAAGACAATGCAGTAAAAGGCAGTTTAAAAAAAAGAGCAAAAATAAACGAAGCATTTCTTCCCTAAATTTATTACGTGTTACTGATGCCGTTTAAATGACTTCCTAGTAAACAACTAAGCACTCCCAACACCCATTGTTATGGGTTGTTGTGCTTTAGGGAACTAGTTGTTCTCCAATTTGTTCTCGAATCTCTACTAGATGTAACAAAAAAGAAGGGAACCAATGTTTCCTTATGGGGCTTGTAAGTGGAGCCGAACAACAATGTAACCAGGGTAACATGCTTAAATCTGATCATGCGTGGTCTGGGTTTGATTCAGCAGAAAGTGTGTGTGTGTGTATGTGTGTGTGTGTGTGTGTGTGTGTGTGTGTGTGTGTGAACGTCTCTACAGGAAACAAAACTCACTGATACGATCTGCTAAACATTATACACCTCATCTTGAGAATTCATACAGTTGAGGTCATAAGTTTATATACGCCTTGCAGAGTCTGCAAAATGTTAATAATTTTAAAAAATAATAATAAGAGGGATCATAACAGTTTATTATTTGGTACTGCCCTAAATAAACTATTTCACATAACAGATGTTTACATATAGTCCACAAGACACAATAATAACTGAATTTACACAAATGAACCGGTTCAAAAGTTTACATACGCTCGATTCTTAATACTGTGTGTTGTTACCTGGATGATCCATGACTGTGTTTATGTTTTGTGAGAGTTGTTCATGATTCCCTGTTTGTCCTGAGCGTTAAACTGCCCACTGTTCTTCAGAAAAATCCTCCAGGTCCTGCACATTCTTTGCTTTTCCAGCACCTTCTGCATATTTGACCCCTTTCCAACCGTGACTATATAACGTTGAGATCCATCTTTTCACTCTGAGGACAACTGAGGGACTCGTACACAACTATTACAAAAGGTGTAAACATTCACTGATGCTCAAGAAGGCAATATGTTACATTAGGAGCCATGGGGGTGTAAACTTTTGAACAGAATGTTTGGTATAAATTGATATTATTTTGTCTTCTGGGAAACGTGTAAATATCTTACGTAGCTTCTGAAGGGCGGTACTAAATGAAAAAAAATCGATCTTTAAACAAAATAATGACAATTTACACTAAATGTAAAAAAAAATGCAATTTTTATGAGCCCTCTAAATTTTTTATTTTTTTTTAACTATTAATATTTTGCAGATTCTGCAAGGTGTATGTAGACTTATGACCTCAACTGTAATGTTTCATGTTGGGGTTTGCAGTAGCTTTTTTTTTAGCCAATGTTCTTAAATTGTTGTACAATAACACAATCAAGAGTAAACATGACTACTTTCTCTTCAGTGTTTAAGTATCCGTATGGGTACCTGCGTGGGCGGGTCCGAGGTGACATCATCTCGTTGCCGAGCACATGGTAGCGTCGGGCCTCGTGCAGCAGTTGGTAACACTCAGGAGCGTTCTGGATCAGCTTATCTCCCTCCACCTTCCACAGAGACATTGCACATTGTAACAGGAACATCAGACACTACACCATCAACATTAAAAGTGACATTAGAAATTCTAGCAAATAATTGCAATAGTGTCATTAACTACTGTAATGTGCGAATCATTGTCCCTTGTACATCGTATACGGGACATCATAGATTATGAGCAGGCATCAGATGCTGTACCATGGACATTACAAACTGAAATGGGGGAAGAACACACACACTGAAACTGCGACATTAAATGCTAAACCAGGGACATTATACACTGTAAATAGGTCATTACTACACATTAAAATAGGAGACATGATATAATGTATGAGAACATTATAACAGTTATAGCAGTCACTCTAACAGGAACAAGATCTTTTGTGATGAACATTATACAGTGGACATTAGACATTTTAGAGATCCTTTAGAGCCTGGATAATGCACAGTATACATTACACATCATAAATAGGATGCATATCAGATGCCATAGCAGGGAAATTCTAATGTAACAGAGCATTACACATTGTAACTGTAAAAAGATTAGCCTTGCTTCAGTGAATATTCTCCCTTGGATACTGTAGATTTGAATAGAAGAACTGCTGCTGTAATAATAAAGGCTGTCCTGTGCTCATCCCAGGACTCTTATTAACAATATCCTTATACTGAACATCCTTTCAACACACACAGTACTTTTTGCCTTCTGTTACAACTGTATGTTGAGCAGAGGATGGGTTCTCTTTTGAGTCCAATGAGAGTACACACTAAAAAGATATTTATACACTGAAATGGGAAAATGAGACAATGTGCCAGGAACATTATAACATGATCATAAGGATGTTAGACACTACTAGAGGTCGACTGATCCACTGAGTGGATTTTACCGATACCCATAACTAAGTTGGGAGGTACCTGCCGATAACGATTAATCAATCGATAGTTTTTTTAAATTGATACTGAATGAAAACTTAACACGCACTTAACTTTTTAAAATGAAATAAATACAGAAATATAGAAATATAGAAAATTAATATATATTAACTATTAAATATTAAAATTAATAAAAGATATACATCCCAACTGAACCAAAACGTAACACTTCAAATAGCAAATAAAAAAATAAAGACATCCAAAATGAATGAAAAAAAAACAACACTTCAGATAAAACAACAAAATTTGTCAGTGATAGTTTTTATTTTGCCTCTAGAGGCCGCTCTTGTACTGTATAATGACACCGCTGTACAGCTATACACAGCTATAGTACATATAGCTATAATGACACAGCTATAAACCCTTCTCAGCCACTCACGCAACGGACGCCATTGGGAAAACCGGGTGTGGATTTTTGCTGATGACCGATAGTTCTAGCAATCGGTTATCAGTGCCGATTAATCAGCCAAACCGGTCAATCAATCAACCTCTAGACACTACAGACATAAGACACTGGAATAGGAATATTACTGTACACGACAGTTGAAACTAGTAATATATGGTAGCTTTAGTGATGTTACTCACCGTCTGTACAAAGTAATTGGGGTGAAGTAGTGGCAGCCGGACGTGCTGGAGCAGCTCCTTCAGCATTGGCCGACGGTACTCCACGATGTGGTAGACCCACCTCATGACAGCTTCAAACACCACCTCTTCCCTGCTCACGCACAGCTCCTCGCTTGCTATATAATCCTCCAGCTCCTCCTTGCGCAAGTCCAGGAACTCCTCATGCTGTGCCACCTCTGGAAAATACTGCAGCGCGTAGCCTCGACAGCGTCCAGCCAGCTGCTTGAGTGAATGCACCTCGGCGAAGCGCTGCATGCCGAGGCAGTTACATGGATCCAGCTGGTCCTCAAGGAATTTGGCGCAGGCATCCCTCAGGGCTCCAATCTGGAAGAGGCTGGATGTCTCAAAGAGATACTGCACATTTTGCGTGGTAATTGTGGCACGGCCCGTGTAGACATACTGCAACAAGACTTCCATGGCGTCCGCCTGGACACCACTGATCTCCACCACGGTCTGCCGGCTCTCACGGTGGTCATTGCAGAACATGGCCCTGAAGTAGCTGCTGCAGGCAGAGAGCATGGCACGGTGGCATGGAAACTCTCGCCCCTGCACACCAATCACAACATCTGTGAACAGCCGACTTGTGCGAAACTCGTCAAAGATGTGTAGCACACTCTCAGCATGTGATGAGCCTGATGAGAAGTCCATGCTGTCGTCCACATTCTTGGGGTCCATCTCGAAGACTTTGCGCTTCACAGCAGGCAAGTCGCACACGACTGCCGGATCCTCGCGGTTCACACGGCGTCCCAGGATCAACACCATGACTGCGGTCTGAGGCTACTACAGATCAATCACTGACAAAAACCTGTGTAGTGATAAAGTCAATATCCTAACAAGATCAGTCAATGTCCTATACCTGACATAACAATTTTACTAAGTACTGGTTGATCAATCTGGGGGTTTTCCTGTTTTTTGTCATCCGCCCATTCTGATACCAATATTTCAGAGCAATGATGATGATGGCTTATAAATAATAATTAAATATCATTTAAGAAATGAGAATTACAAAACGTATACATTCATTAAGCACAGGAGCCTCCAAACCTTAAACATAAAACAGATTTATTAAACAAAAACGTTCATAAAGTTTCATTTTAAATCTAAAATGCACATAAAAAGCAAATCTACATTTGCCAATGTCAAGGAGTTCTAAACTGTACATTGTACACATTTCGTAGAACGAGCTCAACACAACTAAAATACCCACACAGTCTTATATCAAAGCTTTTCCTGCAAGTATGACTATTCTGCATTAACATTATATTGCCAATTTGGATGAAACAGTAAATTGTTTAATGTGATTTCAAAATGATCCAATGCTAAAATAACATTTGACCACTGCGCCAACACGACAAGTCTTTCCAAATAAGACCTCTGACATCCAATCCAAGAAGCTGAAGTCATTTCCTTATGTTAGTGTTATACATTGAGTATTCCTTTCACAAAGTCACTTCACTATTCACCTGAGAGTTGCACAGTGTTAGAGCTGGGAAAGAGTACATAACACACTAAACTCACTACACTGCTAACGTTGGGAATCACGGAAACACTAACGCCGATGCAAATAGTCTCAGAAATAGATAACAGTATCTGTGTTTGTGATCAAAACACTGTATTTTTGGATTCTAAACTCAAAGGAACTGCATAATACAGACATCATTAATCCTCAGCATATCACTGTAACAATATTTGAACTCGGTGCTTTAAGCTCTCGTGGTTGAGCAACTGTACATATTATCAAGGTCATGAATAAAGAGAACCCAATGTGATACCCAGCTTATTGCATCACTACAAAAAAACACCTCTCTCAGTTCAGCACAGTAGCAAAGTAACACACATGCACATGCAAACATTGCATAATATATCATTCTGAGGGAGAGAGCATGTGAGCACATTGCACAACCTTATTTAAAAATGTTCTCCTTGGGTTGTTTTGGGTTTTTTTGGAACAAGTAATGTTGAGTAATATTTACTAATCGTGACGGAGCATTAGATATATCCGAGCGCACCTTAAAAAAAAAAAAAAAAAAAAAAAAAAAAAAAGATCGCAAACTGAAGATGACTATGCCTGTGTGACTGTACAAATAACTACATCAATAAACATGATGTTAGAGTGATAACAATGTGATCATAACATATGTATTAAGCCATCTCATATCTGAATGTTCATGATTTATTACCCTGAACATGGTAATAAACAGTGGTTAAATATCCACTAATAAAATCACGGTATCCTCGATAAATAGATAAAATGAAAATTTTATTTGTCATCATACAATAGGTTAGATAAAATGATAAATAAATAAAAATCTCCACTCACTTTATTAATTGACTATAAAAACTTAACAGTCCTAGTATTGACCAAGAGGATTCAAATGATTAAGCTTTAACTAACTCAATCTCTTGAATTCCCAGATTTACATTAACTCCATATACACTGTTTGTGTGTGTGTGTGTGTCTTCACGTTTCAAGGACATTGTATTCTACCAGTGACCAAGAAACACACATCAACACAAAAGGCTTGCTAGTTATATTGCAGAGAAAGAGGAAGGTAGAGAGCACAGATCCTGCTGTGTCCTACTGTACTTCTCCTTCCACTGAAAATACATTTGCCACCAACTTTTAATGCTTTCTGAACGCTGCACAACTTAATCCCTGCTAATAGACTGTACTAGTAGACAGAGTTAAAATTAATATAGAAGTATCAGGATAATTGGACTGTCATTTCACTACACTGCTTAGTAAGGCAAAGTCAAAAGATGTCAACCAATTAAAATTAATGTTTACCCAAAAACGTCATTATTATTATGCTGCTATTTCACGATGCGGTTATGAAATTTCCAACACCTGTTGAGAAAAACTGGAGCTATTGAACTAAGCATAATAAAGAGCTATTGCGCTTAAAACGTAAACATATACATATTATATTTAAATACATCAGAGAGACAGATTTAGATTGAAAACTAACTGAGCTGTTGAACTTACCTTGAACAAAAGAAAGAACAAACTCCCTACGTTAACAATTATACGAACAAAAAGAACAAAGACGGTGTGTCCATATGGCAGAAGACAGGAGAAGCATAACTGAGTTAGCAAGCCGTTAACTAGCTCGTTTCATTTGGCGGAATAGTACAAAATGTATATCTTTGCCAAACATCCCGCGTCATATCTTCCACCAGCGTTGATACAAAGGAGACTGTTGAGGTCAGTTTTTGTGTCAAATTATTTATTTAAAAAAAATCTCTCAACGGTCAGCTGTAGGATGCCGCGACGCTGGGAAATGTAGTTTTACAGAGCAAGAGATAGGAGTGCTGAACACTGCACAAGAACAACATTACCCACAATTCTTTTCGGCGAGGCCGCCAATGTGACTGGCTTTGTTTGCAAACAAAACAGGGACCGCCTGGCGGGAGGCGGTCTCACAAAAACGGCTCAGGCTGTAAGGAACTTGAACTCATTTTGACTCCTGTGTTGAAAACCGTGCGGAAAACCGTCGGGGTCGTGATTAAAAGCCCCTCATTCGCCAAACATTAAATACGTCACTGATTTACAGCAAAGTCACCTCACGTGTAGTTAGGTTTACAGTTGTTTTTTTTACTTCCGGCGCTTCTTTCCGCAATAGCAAAACACGCGGCATGGTGAAGATTTCTGACCTTCAGTACATACAACTTCCCTGCATGTGTTTTCAATAAGCAGACTAAACCTGTATGTAAAAGACTGAGGACGCAGTTGGTCTACATTGTAGGCAATATAATAAGTGAAGTAGTTTAGCACACAAGTTGTCAAACCTTTTGCAGCCAGTGACCTCCTCATGATCAGAGCAGAAATTAATTTCAAAAACATAATCCTACTCAAAATGACACATTAGTCAACTTTACAGTCATAATTATTAATTAGAGCCATTAGAGAGTTTTAGTTATGAACTTTCCACTCATGTACAGTGCTGTTTTTGTTTAGAGCTCAAACTAAATTGTTTCAGAAATCAAAACAAAATCTAAGATAAAACAAAGGCGACCGAGTAAACACAAAATGCAGTTTTTAAATGATAAGGTTATTTATTGAAGCAAAAAAGTTATCCAATACCAACTGGGCCTGTGTGAAAATGTATTTGCCCCCATAGTTAATAATTCCCCAACTCTATGAAACTGTATTCATAATGGGGTTCAGCTGGACTAGATGCAACCAGGCCTGATTACTGCAAACCCTGTTCAATCAAATCAACACTTAAATAGAACTTTTTCAACAGAATGAAGTTGGTTAAAAGGTCTTACCCACTAACACACTATGGGAAGGTTACAAAGCTATTTCAGAGTATCTGGAACTCCATAGAACCACAGTGAGAGCCATTATCTCCAAATGGAAAAACTCAGCACAGTAATGAACCTTCCCAGAAGTGAACGACCTTCCAAAATTCCTCCAAGAGCACAGGAACGACTCATCCAGGAAGTCATAAAAGAGCCAAGGACAACATCAAAGGACCTTCAGGCCTCTCTTGCATCAATAAAGGTCACTGTTCATGACTCCACTATCAGAAAGACACTGGGGAAAAGTGGCTCCATGGAAGAATGGCGAGGTGAAAAACACTGCTGACCCAGAAGAACATTAAGGCTCGTCTGAATTTTGCCAAAACACACCTTGATGATCCTCAAACTTTTTGGGAGAATGTTCTGTGGACTGATGAGTCGAAAGTGGAACTGTTTGGAAGACAGGGGTCCCGTTACATTTGGTGAAAATCAAACACAGAATTCCACAAAAAGTAAAGCATACCTACAGTCAAGCATGGTGGTGGAAGTCTGATGGTGTGGGGATGCTTTGCTGCTTCAGGGCCTAGGCAACTTGCAATAATTGAGGGAAACATGAATTCTGCTCTCTACCAGAAAATCCTAAATTAGAATGTCCGGTCTTCAGTCTGTAAGTTGAAACTCAAGTGCAACTAGATTATGCAGGAAGATAATGATCCAAAGCATAGGAGTAAATCCTAGTGCTAGAAGTAAGTGAAAGATTGATCTCCAGTTATCAGAAGCGTTTGGTTGCAGTTATTGCTGCTAAAGGTGGCACAGCCAGATTTTAAGTTTAAGGGGGCAATTAGTTTTTCACATTGGTGATAGGAGTTGGATAATTTTTTTTGGCTTCAATAAAAAATAAATAAATAAAAACTGTAATGTGTGTTTACTCAGGTTCCCTTTGTTTTATGTTGTATTTTATTTGACAATATTAAAAACTGTTTAGAATGAGATATACACAAAAACAGAAGAAATCAGGCGAATACTTTTTCACAGCACTGTAACCTAAGCCACTGTCTTAAAGTGTAGTTTGAATAATAATTGTATTGTAATTCTTGTATCATTACACTTATATGATTAATACTTTTAAGTAATTAGCTCAATTATTAATGTTTAATTATTGAGCATTAATTCAAATCATTTCTATACAAGTGAAAATACTTGGTGCTTAAATAGTACCTCAACTGCTTTAAAAAGCAGATCACTAAGGCCTACTTGGAGAATAGTAACACTAATGTTTACTGTTTTTATATGGATGAAATGTATGACATCATACAGTAGGCTGTTGATTAGTAAAACATTAATAATCCTGATATTGACCAAGCCTAGTAATCACATGTTCTCAAAAACTTTGTCAACAGTTCGTTTGCCTGAACAGTTGGCCGAACATTCAGTGTTACTTGATAGCAAACGGAAAAAGCGATGGAAAACGATGGTGGGTCTCTGCTGCCACCTGCCAGGCATTTCAAATCCCTTTAAGTTACACTAGCAACTGTAAACCAAATGCAGTCATCAGCCAAATATATTTGGTGTCCAAAGTTGGTTTCTTTTTTGTATTTTTACACTAGAAGTATAAGGTTAAGGTAAAATACATGACTCAATCATTACGTGTCAAACTATACATAGACCTATAGAGAAGATGCCATTTTATAATAAAAAAAAAAATAAAGATGGATTTGGAGGAAATTTTCTCCAATTTAATCTTCATATTTGACTTATTCTGTTGTTTATTATTATTATTATTATTATTTTAACTGCTTATGTACAAATTGTATTTATAGACTGACCAAGTTAAGTCTGTTGAGGCTGCAGTTTCATGTGATGGGGTTAAAGAAAATAGTATAAGTGAGAACTATTCAAAACTATTAAAACCATTATAAACTGTATAATGACTGAGTTACTACTTAGCAAATGCATGCAAAAATGCATGCTTGCCTTAGTCTCTGGTGGCCAGGCCTGCCATCGACATTTGTCTTGTTCAATGCATTTTCATAAAGTTTTCATATTATAATCACTAAAGCCACAGTATATTTGACAGTGATATTTGATAGGTAACACGGTACACATTTGCAGGAACATTTAAGCCTTCACTATCTTATCCAACAGGTTCTGGGTCTCTTGTGCTATTTGTTATATCAGTGCTTGGTCACAAGCTTGGACGCAGTTGTATGCAGTACCTTGGAAAACTAGACTGTTATAATTTCACATTTTACTCTCGCCTCTTCTGAGTGAATAGCATGTTTGACAGTTAGAGATTAAGCTTCCCACATTGTGTCTGTATATGTTAAATGTTCTCACTGAAATCAGCTTCACTTCATCAGTACTGTAATTAGTTTATCGTCAACATCCTGTATCGTAAGCCACTATCGCCCTTGGTTGGTGTTTTTTTTTAAATTTTATTTTAAATCTACTGATTTATTGTATGATTACTCCACTAAGTATTAAATAAATTTCAGTTAGCGTGTTCAATACTTTTTACCTGTGTCATTCCACTTTATTACACATAACTTTATTTATGGACTTTAATGTTGTGAAT
>JANDJT010000103.1:12051436-12068074 GCA_024331685.1 Stegophilus panzeri
ATTTCTTGAGTTAATACTGATGTCTGGTGAAAATTTCATGTGAATAGCCTCATTGGAAATATATTTACTAAAAAAAAAATATACTTATTTCCCCCACTGTGGATGCCCATTTATAGAATCAACTTTTAGATCCTTCTGATTACTCTCCTTAAGAAATTTGCCTATTATGTTGCTGATTTGTATTTAGTTCTATGTTATTTTTATTTCATTTTCAGTCTAATAGTAGACAGTCACTAAGCAGGTTTGAAGAAATCCACACGTAGATTTAGTTCCCTAATGAGCAAACTAGAGGTGACAGTGGCAAGGAAAACTCCCTAAAAGGACATGAGGAAGAAACATTGAGAGGAACCGTACTCTGAAGGGAACCCGTTTTGTTTTATGTGACACTTGATAGTGGAATTATAAATCATGACCTCTTACAACTATATATAATATACATCACACAGTACGAAGTGTGTTGAAAGGAGCATATTATGAATATGTGCAACATTCTTCTCAGGATAAGAATATTAATCAGTTTAGTAATAATGGTTAATTTTGCCCAGAATTATATAAGTAAAATTACAAATTCATGTGAAAAAAGGCATAAAATACAACTTAAGAGGCATAAAACCTCTGCAGGGAAGGATCACAGAATTTTGTGTCATTAAAAACAACAACAAAAACGCCACCCCGCTCTTCAGAAACACTGCATATTCATAAACACAACCTTCAATAACAAACTAGTTCATAATTGCTGATCCAGTACAGGAAACATATTTCATACATATTAGCATGTCATTAATGGTGGAAACTAGCGACATGTAAACCACCTAACCTTAAACCAGTCCATGTGGTCCTGCAGCCAGTTCACATTTTTATTTTCTCTAGGAACATGCAGACATATGAAAGGAAAAACTAACAAAGCCATATGTCTTAGTAAGGTATTGGGCCACCACAAGCTGCCAGAACAGTCTAAAATCTAAAGTCGGTCTAAAATCTCACGTAGGTGATCAGCTGGGTTGAGATGTACCGGCTGCGAAGACCACATTGTCATCCCATCAGGGTAGAAATGTTTCTTCGTAGGATTATACGATGAATGCTAAGAATAACTTACATGCAGTGACTCTTCCCTCTAAGGGGACAAGTGGACCATGAGAGTAAAATGCCAACTACAGCACAACAGAGAGACCAGTTTTCTTTTAAACTGTCATCAGTCTGTAGTACTGTACAATAGTACTATAGAGTCTGTAGTACTATATATTATAGTAAACTATGTATATTATTCATACCCTGTTCAAAAGCAGTATCTAGTACACAACATGTGAACAATTTGAATATTCACAATATGCAAAAAAAAAACAAAACACCCAGGTGATGTACAGCCCATGTTCCAAGTGCACAGCCAGTTCCTAAAAATAAAGTGACAAACTAGTCAAGAGAAGAAACAGTGGCAGCAATTAGACACTTGAAAACTATTATAGTGCCAGTATATTTATTGCCTACGTGAACAAGATAATACTTACCAGCAACTATCCACAACAGCTAATAGTTATTCTGTATAGATGTTGTAGGTTTTGGAGTAACTGCATTTCATTTCATTGCACTTTGTGCCTGCTACGAATGCAAATGTGATAAATAAACCTTGAATTTCGAGTCTTGTTTTATTCAGCGTTGTGGCAATATGCATAATTTTGAATTTGAAAAAACACAGGACATGTATACTTATTGACGGATTATTTTCAGAATTGTAATGGATTGGCACATATAGATAAAGGAGGACATGCTAAAAACAGGCAGAGCTAACACCCAAAACCAGTGTTGTGGAACTACACCATTATGATGTATCTAATGAAAAAAAAAACCCAAAAAAACCACACACACACACACACACACACACACACACACACACACACAAAACATGGTCTCTAATTCTGAGAAAACTGGACCCATGGATGAATTTGACTAATTAGTAGTCACATGAATGTTTAATATTGTTTACCAAATGATACTGTATAGTATATACTGCATACTTCTACAAGGAATAGGATACAGTACTGTGGCATTGCACAAATATTGCTTTTTTAAACATAGCCAATGATTACCTGAGTTACACTTTTATCAGAATTAGGACAACAGTTGAAATCTTTAGCAGGGTAAGTCTAAGGAAACATAAATGGTCTATTGAACCCCTTTACACAATCCCCATAAAAATGATTTAGCAATCACATCACATCACAGGTGTGATGGCCCTAGGTCGATTCAGCCTAAAGAAATCCAGCAGAGCCCCACGCAGGTTCCTGTACCTGAGCCCGTACAGGTAGGGTGCCAGGGCTTTGGGTAAAACTAGCAGGATGTTGCACAGCACCAGCGAGACCCAGAGGCCTGCACTGGGATGTAGCTCACTGCTGTAGCTGTACAGCAGCAACTCGATGACCAGTAACAGCATGGGACACACAGACAGGAACAGGTGGAGATAGTGAACAAGAAATGTTCCTTTAGCCCGGGATGACCGCTCTCCTCTCCACACTCCGGACTTGCTGGTATGACAGTACAGTACCACATAACCAGAGCCCACCAGCAGCAGGGTGATTATGACGGCCGTGACAGTTAGCAGCATGCACACCTGGAGGGGCTTCGAGTGGCTAACAGTTAGCACTAGGACCAGAGGCAGAGAGCAGATGTGTTGGGCGCAGGGGCTCATTGTATGGTACCACAGGAAGAGACCCACAGATGCGGCGGGGAAGAAGATAGCAACGGTCCAGATAGTGGAGACAACTGCATAGGTTCTGGAGACCGGCCACAGCATAGCATATCGTAACGGGGCTAATATAGCCAAGGAAGTGTCCAGCACTATGGCGGTGGCGCTGAAGAGCCCACCGCTGTAAAAGATGCCCATCAGGAAGAGCATGGCAGCACAGGCCAAGTCTGACATCAGCACCGTGGCTGCATTCAAACAGGTGGTTAGCATGTAAAGAGCCACAAAGAGTAGGTCACTAAGCAAGGCATTGGCCAGGAGAAGGTAGAGAGTCTGCTGCCGCAAGTGAGCTCGGGACAGGATCCGGGCCAGGACGATTGGTGTGGTTAAAAATACAGCCAGAAATCCTAGGATGGGGCAGATCTGGAATACCCTTATATGCCGAGGAGGAAGAAAAACCTGCCACTCTTCAACAAACAACTCCATTGCAGTACGAGAGGTGTTAGTCAGGGCAAATTGTCTTCTGAGACGCTCTGCCTGCCCCGAGCTGTTGTACCAGTCCCCAAATGTACACAAAAGAGATAGTATGAAATCCTCCGCATCCACGAAGAGCCTCTCTGTTTGCCCCTGCAGAAGAGCCTCCATTACTACTTCAATCTGCGTAAGCAAGCGTTCAGCACTGGCAGTTCGCGCTTCTCCTCACTGCAGAATGACGGGCAAGCGCGTGAGCCAGGTGATATTGAACGGTTTTGGTCATGTTTCCATGGAGGTGGAGATGAGGGTAAACATCACTTTGCAGGTAAATGGAGCAGAGTGAGCTCTCTCACTGCATGCAGATATAACAACAGATAGCAGATCGCTTAGCCATAACTAGGCCTGTTGTATAATTTAATCTACTTCTGTACATAAACTAAAGCGTGTTGACAAGCCTTTATTAAAAAAAAAAAAGTAATTGAAAACAAATAGGAAATGTTTTTACAATACAGCTTTGTTGGACTTGGATTTAATGACACATCAATTATATGTTTACTACGAAGCTGTTTAAAATATATATTATTTAACAGGAAGAGTACAAAAGCTTCCTCATACAAAAGCAAGCATGTTAAAACAAATAAAATTGAAAGTAAGACAACGAATAGCATATTATGTACTCAAAACAGGTAACATTACAATGTAGTCCTCATCATAGTAGTCCTGTTCTGTGGGTTTATTATTGCTCATGATCAGCACCCTACTGTACTCAGAGAAGCATCTGTGTGCCTGTACTACATCAAACTAACCTGTTAAGGACATTTCCAGTGGGCAGATGTGATCAGTTTATGAAAAAATGTTAATTATTCTTATACTGCTATTTACAAAATAATTTTTTTAATTTGTATAGCACTTTTAACAGTAGATATTGTCACAAAGAAGCTTTACAGAAATAGATATAGATTTAGATTCCTAATGAGCAAGCCAGAGGCAACAGTGGCAAGGAAAAACTCCCAGAGACAAGATGAGAAAGAAAACTTGAGAGGAACCAGACTCAAAAGGGAACCCGTCCTGGGTTACACCTGATAGTGGGGTTTATAAATCATTACTCTTCTACAACTGTACTGTATATTATAAAGTGAAACAGGGCTAAGTGTGTTGAAAGGACGTTTGGTATGAGTATATTTTGAATAAGCCTGGTTTAAACCAGCAGTTCTTAACAACAATATGAATGGAGGGAGGTGCTACCATGATGGTAAAAAAGAGGCATTGTAGTAAATAAAGAAAAGTGTAAAGCATTCAGGCAAACAGTCTGTTACAGTCTGTTAGCAATCATAGATAACGCTAACTGGTTTTCAAATTCTCATTCAATGCCACATGATCATTTTTGGTTGGATTTCTTTATATAACACTAGAAATTAGCAAGTCAAGAATCCCACTGCACTGATTTGCACCCTGGAAGATTCCATTCATGTTTGGCCAGGTTAGGTTTTTTTGTGTAATTATTCTGCTTAAGGGCCGGTTGATGTTGGTGGACTGGTGGTGCGCTGGCTGAGGCATCTTTTCCACAGCATCAGCTGAACCGTCTCATAGACCTCACGGTAACGCAAGCCATACATGTACGGGGCGAAAGCACGTGGCACAACCATCAGCACAGCCATATTCGCCATATTGATCCACACAGTCAGGTGCAGATGCTTAGATAACTCCTCAAACTGTGCCAGCTCCACTGTAAACACCAAACCGGGTGCGAAGTATGTTAGCAACATCACAGCGTGTGCTAGCAGAGTCATCCGGGCTCGTGAGTAGCGACTGCGCCATATCCCAGAACTCCTGGTGACCATGTAGAGACGGATGTAGCAGTAGAGGATGAGCACAGTGCAGAAAATAACCCACACGCTGAAGTAGATATGCAGACCGACCTTGATGTCTTCTTCCAGGGTCCCTAGAGTGAGCAGCACCAGACAGACCTTCAGGCTCTCTGGGTTACCCCGTTTTGTGACTGCCATCACCACCACCAGTGAGACTGGATACGTCACGGCTATGACCCACACCAATCCGACTATCTTCTTTACTCGTGACAGAGGCAGGATTTCATTGTAGCGCAGTGGCCAACGCACGGCCATAAATGTGTCAATGACCATCAGCGTGACAGTTAACACTGAGGAGCAGTATGTAGTCACAGTGGCAACCATTAAGACCTCACAGAATATGTAGTGCATTTCCATGTCCAGCGCATTACAGGAGATGTTGGCAAGGTTGAAGCTGAGGAAGAGGATGTCCGATAGCAGTGTATTGGCCAGCAGGAGGTAGCGTGTTTCCTGTCGGAGAGATGGACTACAGAAGATGCAGAAGAGGAGTAATGGGTTTATAACCAGAGTGACGATAGTGAGGAGAACAGCAGGGATGAGGAGGAAATTCATTCTTTCACTCTGCATGACCAGGAACCACTTGTGAGACATATCAGAGAGGAAAGAGTAATTCATCTTTATGTATTTCTATCTTCTTTTCAGACAGGTGCCTTCAGGATGAACAGATTCAGGTTCTACCTACAGGATAAAGGACAAAACCAAGGAAAGTTAACATTTGCATGAAGGTATTTCTTTTTCAGTGACTATACAGACTTTGATTACTTCAGCTCTTCATTTCAAATCACTGGGTTTTCTTGCAACTTAAAGGGCCCCGGGACTGAAGGAAACAGCACAAAATGGATCATTTTAACTATGCTTGGTGTCTAAAGTGTAAAGTATACATACAGCTATTACTTGTTAGCAACATTAGCCTCTTAGTGCCTCATAGTTCCGACGCACTAGAAATCGAATCACCAATTTGATAGGAGAAATTTTTTTCAATGTAGTAGGGGCTCGGGTTGCACTGGGCAACTGGGTTCACCCTTTACTTTCACAGTATCCATTGTTACCCAGATGAGGATGGGTTCCCTTCTGAGTCTGGTTCCGCTCAAGGTTTCTTCCTCATATCGTCTTAGGGAGTTTTTCTTTGCCACCGTCTCCACCGGCTTGCTCATCAGGGATAAATTCACACATTTAAAAAAAAACCACATGTATCCTGTGTTTATATGTTTCTGTAAAGCTGCTTTGAAACAATGTCCATTGTTAAAAGTGCTATACAAATAAAATTAAATCGAATTGGGCTTCATCAGAAGAGTTCAAATCCTGGCACTACCAAGCTACAACTGTTGGGCCTTTGAGCCCTTAACCCTTCATCTGCTGGAACACCATTCCACTCACTTGCAATTTTTGCACATTTCTTTCTTAAATACCTGCTAAAACCTCATAAAAAATACTGTACTGACCACCTAATTAAAAAAAAATTATTTATTTATAACTTTTTGTTTATAATATTGTTTAATGCTTTATGTGTCAATGGTGGGGTGAGGTATTGGTATTTTAATGTGCGAAGCACTTTGTATCCTGCCTCTTTGCATAAAAGCATTTTGTATAAAAGCATGAATAGCCCTTTATGTTAAACTCTTAAAACTGTGCAGGTCTGTTGGCTGTCCTCATAAAGTACCTATTTACATTTACAATTGGTAAATACTGTGAGTCTGGTATAATATTGTTCTTAGCAACCTGGGCTAGAAATCTGCAACAACACAGATAAATCAGAATCCAGAAGAGAGATTCCCCAAAGCATTATCCATCGACTCAGCCCTACTACGCTTCAAGACTAACAGTAATTATTAATATTATTTATCCTTTCTTTTCAAATATGATTTACACCAGTGTATTATGCATTAGCACCTGCTCTACACACTTCTGCTATACCAAAGCATCGGTTTTTCATAATGTCTGGAATAACACCGACTTCACAACACAAACACTATTATCTGACACAACAGCTCAATCTCCAGCTTGAATTTTTCACAACAACAACAAAAAAATGACATATTGCAGCTTTAAATAACAAGATCTCAACATTTAAATGTAAGTTGTTTGAGATATTCATATTCTTGAGACGTTCTTATCTTTCAGAGACTTGTGTTATCTCAACTATATTGACTTTAATAATGGAGAACATGGTCAAGTGACTAACCCTCTCTCTTCTCCCCCCTCTGAATATCCGCTTCTGATAAGACTTGGTCCAAATTACGGCAAACACGGATGTAAAGGTGTAAAGTGTGTGTAAAGGTGGGCTGATGCTCACGTGTGTTGGTTTGGAAGGTTATAGTCTGACAAACTGCCTTCTTACTGTAAGCCTAAATATTACAAATAGTAGGGCACATCTACAGTGATTTTATTTTTATTTATTTATTTTTAAATCTTGGCAGTGGGGAAGAACAAGGAAAGTGGTAAAGTGATGTTAGAGTAATATGAAAGTCATTTGTTAGCATTATAAAACATATATAAAGCATTTATGTATAATTAAAGTAGGTCATCGTGTCTTGTTTACACGACTCATTGTCTCCTCGCTATTTCACACACTTAGTTATTTTGTTTATGGCATTCTTAACATTCCTAATGTTTCAATTATCTTTTAATCATATTTGGTTTAAGCTTTAGTGTGTGTGTTCTGTGTCTTAGTAAGCATATATTCTACATGTAATTAATTTACCTACTATTTAAACAACAAATACATAATGACAAATGAAGAAGCTTTTTTCTCTTTCTGTTGGATGTAATTTGTCAGACGACGAATACATTTAATCCTGCATGTTTTTTTTATTTTTTTTTTAAATTCATTAACTTTTTAATAACTGATCTAGAAAGAAGACGGAGAGCTACTTTATGAATGAAGAGTAAATCCTTGTAAGTTCTTCCAGAGCGGTTCTGTTTTCCAACACTGAAAAAACATTAGATTTCAGGACACCACATGCTGTTGTGTACATAGTCAAAATGATGAAAGCGCCATTAAGTCAAAGTCTCGTCTGTTCTATCGATTTAAGTCACTTTCAGCTAAGCGACACACACACACTCACACACACACACACACACACACACACACTCACAGAGAGATCAATTCCACAGAAATAACGATCACTCGCTTACCTTTTTCTCACACATCCATTCCCTCCGTTCATTCACATCAAAGTGCGAATCGATACACAAAACACGCTACACACACACATTACACACATACATTACACACACACCGGCTCGCGCCCGAACAGTGCGTCAGCGCTATTACCGGTGCGTGAACGCGCACGCGACCTCAGAACTCCTCTGGCGCTCCATGGCTACACAGGTTTTTATTTTTTAAAAAGTTTTTTTAAGCCTAATTTACTGTCACACCAACCCAACACTCACTTCAAAACAAAGCTCAGAAAACTAACACGGATAACTTCCCTAGGAAGAGAACTGGAACTGTTTGGTGGCGTTATCATTGTGCTTTGGCATCATTGGGGATTTGTTTGAACAAACAAGGTTTTATGACAGATCTTGTCTTGTCAACTTCCTGCTTTTCCTGCGTTTACAAACAATCCATAGTAGGTAATCAATAAAATGCAAGAAGATAATAAAACAACATTTATTTTGATATCGATGGCATACTACATAGAAACAGAGAAAATGTGAAGCTACGTTTGAGATCAGTGTCTTTCTGGCATCTTGGCTCTCTGATTTGTTTTCTTCTTGAAGGAAACATGTCTCTCTGTGACATCATCATCATCATCATCATCGTCGTCGTCGTCGTCATCGTCGTCGTCACCACTGCTGTACTCTTCACCTTGCTCCTCTTCCTCCTGCTCTCGTGCCACAAGTTTCTGGAACACATTAAACTCTTCCTGTGTGGCACTGGCAACAGAGGTGAGAAAAATGTCCTCCGAGACGCTGAGAAATTCTTTGAGGCGTGGGTTGAGTATAAGCGTCTGGCCCTTCTTGTCAGGGGTTTGGTACAGTCCACGGCGCTCCAGGAAGCTGTGACGACACCGCAGCTCCTCCAGGGAGACTCTGAAGAGCTTCGCCTTCACCATCTCAGCCTGGCTACAGCCCATACGGAAATATACATACTGCAATACGATGAGAGAGAGAGAGAGAGAGCGAGAGAACAGGGTACAATAAAATCTGCTAATAAAGTGAGGGGTGAAATTCAGGACAAAAATTCAGGACAAAGTTCAGTCTGCTCCACACTGGCTGGTTTGCTGTCTGGCTCTCTGGTTCAAATCTTCTTAACTAATATATAAAGCCAGAGACAGACAGAAGAGGAGTGAATAAGTGAGTTGATGATAATTGTAGTGATTTGAAATTGTTTTATTGATCAGTTTACAAGAAATGTAAGAAATCTGACCTGGCAGCTTTGCATTGAAAATGGTGGAAACAAACAAATCTACTGCAAACACATGATGCACTGTTGTTGTTGTTTTTTTTTTTAGGTCCTGCCATGACAATGTTGCAGAAAGCTGAATGGAACAATATAGTAAGAAACCCGACCTACCTGAAACATGTACTCCAGATGTGCAGGCTCTTCCTCCACTACATGCGGCGAGTCTCGGAGGATGTCTGCCATCTGCTGAGCGGTGAACTGGCACTTCTCTCTGAGGACCCGAGACACAGCGCTCACCCTCTTCACTGGAAATGACAGGATCTGAGGGTAGTGGCTTATCACCCTCTGCAAACTGCCTGACAAACAGAGGCCAGGGTTTATTAGCCAATTTCAGTCAGCCATTCTGTGTTTCTATTCACAAATCCAGAGCCAATTTCAGAACAGTCACTGAAAGATAAACCATTGTGTCCATAATGACTTATGTGCACATTCTAAACACAAATGCTGCTTCAGTACTGTAACTGTAGAAGGGATGTATGGATGCACACGTACAAATGAGATGTTTGTGGATATCTTTCCAGCTAAATCAGACCAATATATGTCAGAACAAGAGGAGCACTCTGGAAATATACGGCACTGGGATGAACGTTCAAACCGTCAATGATGTTTCTAATTCTCCGCATTTACAAACATCCTTCATTAGAATAAAGTACATTTAAAAGGTACAGCTTGAAAGCTTCAAGTCAATTCAATTCAATTTTATTTGTATAGTGCATTTAACAATGGACATTGTTTCAAAGCAGCTTTACAGAAACATATGAACACAGGATACAGATTTGAAATGTGCGAGTTTATCCCTAATGAGCAAGCCAGTGGCGATGGTGGCAAAGAAAAACTCCCTCAGACAATATGAGGAAGAAACCTTGAGAGGAACCAGACTCAAAAGGAACCCATCCTCATCTGGGTAACAACGGATAGTGTGAAAGTAAAGGAAAGTTCATTATGGTTGAAAAGTGCTTTTAGACATATAAGTTCTAAAGTCACCTTAGAAAAGGCTTCTGAAAAAAAAAAATCTTTCCAGCCCAGAAACTCACTCTCTGGCCCAATCAGAACATAGCTGCTCCGTATAATGCAGTGTGCACATGAAAATCTCTCCATCACTGACACGCCCACACATGACTTTAATCACATGCGATCCGCTATTTTGTGATCGCTTCATGATCTTTCACCTGGAGAGATCCCCGCTGAAGCACTCTTGATCCCTAAATCCCACGAAAATAAATGTCAGAGAGTCCATCATGGCACTTTGTGGCTTTGGGTTGGGGGTTGTAACAAAGTCCTTGCGTGTAAAGGATTGTTGATGTTTTCATGATCGCGTTTGCATGATGAGAATTGAAATTGAAATGGGCTGTAAAAAAACAAAAAAAACCCAATCCAAACAGCTCATTTAAGCTGATACAGAGCAGTTATGATGAACTACTTTTTGCTATAATAATACTAGTAATAATAATAATAATTCTAGTAATAACAATAGTAATGGTAATAATAATAATAACAGTAATAATTCTAGTAATAATAGTAATACTAATAATAATTCTAGTAACAATAGTAATAATAATAATAATAATAATAGTAAAAATAATACTACTAGTAATAATAATTCTAGTAACAATAATAATAATTAGTAATAATAATAATAATAATAGTGACAAACAAGAAGAAAAGTTCAAATCAATTAGACTTTTATTTAAATAGCCATAAATGAAAGACATTTAGTATGAAGTAAAATAAAGCAGTAAATGAAAGTAAAAGCTGTTCACCTTCAAGCAGGCTAAGTTTCCTTAGATTCATAATTCGCTGCTGTAGCTGGGTTTCTTTAAGAGAATACAGCTCAGGACATTTCTCCAGGACCTTCAGCACGCTGCCTGGGTTTAAACCGAGGCCGAAGAGCACGGTCAACACTGGCGTGTCATGCTTGCAGCGGTTTTTATTTGCTGCTTCATACACCATCTCAGCCTGGCTCTCTGAGAAACCCATTTCAGTCAAAGACTGCACGGTTAGCTCTCTCCTGCCACGCTGGACGCTCTGAGCAGGTGTGGACAGGGGTGGAACCAGCTGTGATGAACAGAGTGGGCGGTGAAGGAGAATTAATGGCACCCTGGGCAATTCTTTCACAGGGACACATTTTGGTAAGCAGGTTTTCCACGTCCATCGTAGAATCTGGCACAAAATACAAAAACAGTATAATTTTTTTTTTTTTTTAAATTAATTAAATAAATAATAATGTTCTTGTATGAATGGAGATGATGGCAACAAGTCTTTTATTAGCTAGGGGTAGGGATGTAGAATCACAGTTAATTATCAGAATTACACAGCAAATTTGAATGCACTTGTACAGTGAACATTATTAGCTTAAATCCCCTGGATCTAGTGTTACCCAGTGTTATCATTCTGAGGAGCTGAAGCAGGTCATGAACATGTTTTACTCCGCTTATACCATGGCAATTTGCCAACATCTACATTTTATTATTTATTAAAGAATGATACATGATACTTTTATCTATTTACAGTTGTGGAACATCTGTAATGCATTATCACTTTAAAACAGCTTGAAGCTCTAGAAGTTAATAAGACCAAAAAAATGCATCAGCCATAACATTAAAACCACTCTGACTGGCCTGTGGCTACGTAGCTCCATATGCAGCAAGCTGTGATGCACTGTGTTCTGACATCTATCTATCATAGCCAGAATGAACTTTTTCAGCAAGTTGTGCTACAGTAGCTCTTCTGTGGGATCAGACCAGACCGGCTAGCCTTCACTCCCCACGCTCATCAATGAGCCTAGGGCGCCCACGACCCTGTCACCAGCTCACCGGTTGTCTTTCCTTAGACCACTTTTGGTAGGTACCAACCACTGCATCCCGGGAACATACCACAAGACCTGCTGTTTTGGAGATGCTCTGACCCAGTCGTCTATCCATCAAAATTGGGCCCTTGTCAGAGTCACTCAGATCCTTACGCTTGCCCATTTTTCCTGTTTCCAAAACATCAATTTTGAGAACAGACTCTTCTAATATCTCCCACCACTTGACAGGTGCCATTGTAATGAAATAATCAGTGTTCTTCACTTCACCTGTCAGTAGTTTTAATGTTCTGGCTGATTCACCTCTGAATGTTACAAAGGGCTGACACTGGAGACTCCTTCCATAATAGTTTTAAATAAACATCTCCATTTTTATTGGTTAAATAACACGTTGTAATCATTAGTTATATTACGACAATGTATTAGAACGAACAGATAAATATAAACCTGTGAACTGCTTTACAGCTGGAGCTACAGTCAGAGCTGCTGTAACAGAAAATTAATCAACACCTTCTGGCCAATCAGAGTCCAATAATCCACCTCCTGGCCAATCAGATTCGATCATTCTACAGCGCTGTTGTGAGTTAAATGATTAAATTCCGGTTAAATGTGCATCCTTAGCCGAAACCATGTTTTACAACCTGGGGCCAGTCTCATATCTCCTCACTACTTTAGAAGCGCACTACACATGGTGTACAGAAGGCGTTATTTTATACTATGTTGGGAATTAACGTATTAAAATTGCTCCCATTTAGGACACGGCCGCGGTCTGGTCGCTGACTAGTTACAGCTGCAGATGAACTTCCCTCCGCTTCCGCGGTTTCAGAAACCTGCTTCCCTTTTTCTCCCTGTCTGGTAAACTAGATCTCCAATCTCCTGCAACAGCTCCTCAAAATAAAGTTATTATTAAAGCGTCTGAGGTTTCTTACTCACCCCTAAAACAGTGTGTACTTGGCTACCCATTGGTCCGGCGTCCAAATGTGTTCCCCTGAATACAGTTCCCATTATAAACCTCGTTCCGGGGGGAAATAAAAAGAAACAAGAAACATGCTTTGAATTGTTTTATTTAAGTCCAGAAAAATGTTCTTGAATCACGCAAGTCAGTTTTAATGTTAAAAATATTTAAAAAACAAAACAAAACAAAACCTCAACAACAACAAAAAAACCCACACACAAAAGGCATGATTTTATTCACGTGAAATGTATAATAATTAAAATGTAAATATTTAAAATGTGTAACGTTTTTTATAATATTTAAAATGTAAATAATTTAGTTAAAAAAAAAAAAATCAAGTTAAAATTAGTTGATTATAATTGCTTCTTTTAAACCTAGCATTTCAAGGCTGTTCCTTAAATGATCAATGCATGCAACCATACATCTACACAATTTAAAATAGGCACAGCACTCTTGATTGCTTTTACAGTATTCCATACTTTTACTTCATTTTCCAACAGGAAAATGTTCTGAAACAAGGAGTGCAACAATTTAGACATTGCCCGTTTAATTTGTGATTTACATTACCAGTGCCAAATACAGCCATGGTTGTTTTTTTTTGTTTGTTTTTTTGCAACATGGGCTAGCCCTCTCTCTGCCTTCTATGCCAGTCATCTCAAACATGATTTAGCGTTGAAACAAAGACAGGTGTATTTTGGAGGGTGGTGTTTATGCAGGACATCATGCAACCTGACTGACAGTTAGTCAAAGTCTTCAAGCACAACATCAAACACAATTGGAAAGAGTAGCAGCACAGTTATTTTTTTACACCTCTGTTTTTCTTATTTTAACCTTTTCCCATTGCAGGTCTCTGTTCAAAGCAGCCCAAAAGCTTCCTCAGTCTTCAATTAGATACTTGAGGAGTTCAAACTCCAGCGCTGCCATAGTTCTCCTTTGCTCTTTATCCTCATCTTCCTCCATTTCATCATCATCATCATCATCATCATCATCCTCCTGCAGAGAAGTCTCACCAGTGGCACCATGCGCGCTGGCCTCCTGCTGCACATCTGGACTGTACTGATTTTGCTCGGAAGAGTCTGTAACAAAAAAAGACAAATCAAATTAAATCCATAATGAACTGACAAAACAAGGATGAAAAATCCACCAGGTGCTTTTTTTTGGTAGAAATTGAGACACAGGAACAGGAAGTAGCACACATTAAATAATTTGAGTTTCAGAGCAGTGATGGTCAATAAAAAGCTCTTAACTTTTCAAGATATGAGGCACAGTAACAGAAACTGAAGCTACAAACTGTGAGACAAGTCCATCATTTGAGGACTGAAACCTTTCCCTAGTTCGCTCCAAATACATGCCAGATTCATGTACTTTATTCTATCAAGAGATGCATTGTATTCAAGCAGCACACACCTTCAAAACATCATCTCCTTGTTATAACTGGACATTTGACTTGTGTACATTCTAAAAGGTTCTGGATCAGTATAATAGCTGTCTAACAAGAGCAGTAACACATCAGAGCTCAGGCAGGAGGCTCTCACGGGACAACATGCTCAGGAGGAGTGTCTACGTTTAATCAAGCTATGGACTAATTCTCATTCATTCAAAAGAGAGGTTTTGGAGGCTTCTCATTTCTTTAACTGCACCCGTTTCCTTGCTTCTTAGCTCCTTCCTCTAGGGACAAGGAGAAAGGATGCAAGGACAAAACACTGACAATTGGAATCGAGCATACACAACAAGGTGTCATTATATTTTAAACTAACATCAATTAAAACAGTGCTCATGAACACCCTTAAATGACACTTTAAACAATAAAAAGGTTCGTCCCATCACCTGACTTCTCAAGGGCATTAAAATCATAAATGACTAAAAAATGGATACTAAAAGCATAAGGTATTTTATCAACAGTTTAATTTAAGTTATTCCACATGTGACAACACCCATAGATATGGGTGAGGTGGTGTTTCCTCCCCCCCATTTTCCTTGTAGTCTCTCTCCCTATATATCTATAAAATTTAAATTATCTTATCTGTTTAATTAATAGACAAGTATGGACAAAATACAAAGTGAATGCTGAAGTGAAAAAAAAAAAAACCCAAAAAAAACCCAAAAAACACACAACTAAAAAAAATAAAATAAAATATTCACCTACACAAATGAGGCATTCTGTTGCCGTTAAATTTCTGGAAAGTGCCTTAATAAAATGTATTCCTTCTAACTGGAGGGGAACCCCCCCATCTCATTAAGCCAGCTTTGAAAACTGAGATGGTGTAGATATCTCCCATTTAGTATTTGCCAAACATTCACAATTGCTGTGAATATGAGGACAGTGACCGGTAGAGCAGCCAATCTTCCAATATCTGAAATATTCTCCATGATATGTCTACTGTTTAAAAAAAAAGTGTAACTCAACACCAACTGAGCTGATGTCTCCACCACCAAGTTGGAACCACCCTTATATATTCTATGCCAGAACTATCCTTCAAATACATTTCAAAACATTTTTTAAAAAAAAAAAGGAAAACAAGCTATTGAAGAAAGACTATTTCAGATACTTGACCTTGCTGTAATCTTCACTTTGTTTGGATCAGATCTAAAATCTAAATCAGTTCATCTGCTGGTTACAATGATAAACACCACATAAATCCTACACACATTCAACCACACTGAATAGTCTGTTTTGTGTTCTAATCTTCTGGATCTTCTAGATAAATAAATGCTTTTAAATGTAATGACATACAGTGCCCGCCACTAATATTGGCACCCTAAGTAAAATTGAGCAAAGAAGGCTGTGAAATTGTCTAACGCTCTGATATTTTGTTCAAAAAAATCCTCAAAAAATACTCTGATCTCATGGATATCAAATAATTGCAAATCTTTGTTAAATATTGGTGTGCAACAATTATCGACACCCTTTTAGGCAATACTTTATGCTACCTCCCTTTGCTAATATAACAGCTCTGAGTCTTCTCCTATAATGCCTGATGAAGTTGGAGAATACATGGCAAGGGATGAGAGACCATTCCTCCATACAGAATCTCTCCAGATCCTTCACATTTTGAGGTACACGCTGGTGGACTCTCGTCTTCAGCTCCCCACAGGTTTTCTATGGGTTTCAAGTCAGGGGACTGGGATGGTCATGGCAGGACATTATTTTATAGTCAGTAAACCATTTTTGTGTTGATTTTGATGTAAGTTTTGGATCATAGTCCTACTGGAAGATCCAACCACGGCCCACTTTAAGCTTTCTGGCAGAAGCAGTCAGGTTTTCATTTAATATCTGTTGATATTTGCTAGAGTCCATGATGTCATGTATACTAACAAAATATCCAGGTCCTCTGGCAGAAAAACAGCCCCAAAACATTAAAGACACACCACCATGTTTAACTGTGGGCATGAGGTACTTTTCCATATGGCTACCTCTCTGTGTGCACCAAAACCACCTCTGGTGTTTATTAC
>JANDJT010000103.1:12068576-12097185 GCA_024331685.1 Stegophilus panzeri
AAAAAAGTAATGGTTAAACAATTTCCCGTTCCAAGACAAAAAGGTGTACTTAAAAAAAAAAAAAAAAAAGAAAAAAAAAAAAAAGGTAAAATATCAATGGGAATATCCTTCAAATATATTTTTCCTCATATGAATTCATAGGGGTGCCAATAACTGTTGCACACCTATATTTAACAAAGATATATATATTTTCGATAAACCTGTGTTGTTTGTAATTGTTTGAGATCCATGAGAGCAGAGTATTTTTGTGAGGGTTTTTTAACAAAAAGATCAAAAGGTTAAACGATAAAAGAATTTTGCAGCCTTCTTTGCTCATTTACCAAGGGTGCCAATATTAGTGGAGAGCACTGTATTTGTCCATGTGCAATGCAGGTCATGACCACAACCACAATGTCTGCAGAAAGTTAAGAGAAACAATAAGCATAACGACGAGCTATGTTAACATCTCATGGGTGGTGCACAGAGACAAATATGGCATCCAATTGCTAAATATTTTACTAGCTGACATGGCAACCTGTCGGACAGACATGTTTTGTCTGTGACGTGCTAGTTGCTTTTAATCCTCCAGATGTGTATAAGGTACACAGGAAAGCGCTGCTCACGCTGCTGCCATGTCCACATGCATCAAGTATAAAATCAGGCCTAAAAGCATAGTTGTGTGACCGTGTGCGCGTGCTTACCATGATTGCAGGGGAACACTTCACTCCAGCTGTACTCTGCCAAGTTAATGGGCTGCCGGATCCACGATTCCTGCAGGAGCTCCTCCAGTGTCATTCTCTCAGACGGCTCTCGGTGCAGCAAACCAGCCAGCAGTCTACACAAATCTAGAAATCACACACACAATCAATACATACAGGTTTGTGCAGCACTCAACACCTGGCCATGCTATTCTAATACAAAGGCTTGATATCAGGTAAGGCACACAGGTTGTAGGATTTAGTTGTTTGTTCATGTTATTGGAGATTCTTCAGCACCCAGTGTGCAGTAAGGCATCACACCCAGTTTTGTTTTAAAGGTCTCATACAGTAGATTTACATGCATCCAAGATCAAAAAACACTTTAATGTGCTCATAATTTAAACTGTAGCATTACACCCCCCCAGTTTCTCAAACGACTCGTTAAAGGATCCGTGCTAAAGGATTCATTCTAAACTCCTCCTTTCAGAGAGCATACTCTGCTCCGATTGGTCAGATGTCCCTGTCTGTTGCGATTGGTCTACCGCTGTCAGCGTGTGTCGGGAAAAAGAAACGCCCACTACCATAATGAGTTTCAGCTCCATCTGTCAGCGAGGGTAGATAAAGAGGAACAAAACTAAATGGGCAAACAAATTAACACAACTAAATAGGAGATATTTTAAAAAGTAAAAAATTAAAAAGGGCATATATTTCACTGAGCAAGGTAAACATCTATATGGATTATTTCAAATTAAGTTGGTCTTTGTCTGATGACATTAAAAGCAGAACAGTTCAATAAAATGTGCTTTACAGTCAGAGGAGTTCTACATGACTGATCTGATATGATGCCTCTTCACCTGTTAATAAAAAAAAACATGGGTTAGTCTTGAGTGACCTATGAGACATCTTGTGTACACAGTCTGATCCCAACGAGTTTTAAAGGAATGAGTCAGTCTTGTGCCAATAACAGGATTGATTTGATGCATCTTATCCTAATTTCCATTCCATTTCCCCTGCCACTTGCTTACAATATAGGAGTTCAAGCTCAGCCTGAGGTCCGATGGTGGGATAAGGCACTTGCTGGTTCTCATTCCAAGGGCCTTTTTAGTAGCCATGTCTGCCTGCACATTGCCAGAGAGCCCAAAATGGCCCGATACCCAGCAAAAAACAATGCTATAGTACCATTGTGGACAGGATTTAGAATTTGAACAAATTAAAACTTCTTGTGCATTTTCAATGTATTCCAGGGCTAAAAGCAAAGCACAGAACTTGGTCTGTAAAGACAGAGCTTTATCCAAGAATGCAGATGCTGTGGTGCTGTTGTCCATCTGCTAGAGCAACAGATACATGATTTCTACATTGGATTCATCTGTGTATATAGGTATGTGATGAAGTCTTCTTGTGCTTCTTATGTTAAGGGACTGCTGCTGGTACATAACTGGGAGAGTTATTGACTTTCTATTGCAAGACATATCAGTTTTTATTTTTCCTCTCCCAGGGGGGAATAGAGCAGAGATGTGTCAGGGTGAAGACGTCAAGGTTAATGTTCAGGTTTACTAAATGGGATCTTGCATGTAGCCCAAAGGGACAGATGCACTTCAGTCTGGACTCCTACAAATGCAGTTAATGGGGATGAAAACCTGGAGAGTAGGTTGGATTTTGCTGATTTGTCTTACACTTGGTCATATACCGAAGAGACTGGTGTTTCAAGAGTCTGTTACTCAATGGCTTCAACATATAGGCTCTGAACAGGAGAGGTTCTAAATGCTCCCAAGGCAAGTCATAGTCCTTGATGGCGCACAGTGTCCAGCATTTGTAGGTATGATTGACTGGCAGAGCCATAGATCATAACCCTATAATCTAATCGGGCTTGGATCAGTGCCCTGCATAGGCACAGTAGTAAATTACAGTCTGCACCCAGTTTTTTATTTTTATTTTATTTTTTTCTCCCCCCCCCCCCAGCACCTTCTGAAATATCTACAATTTTAAGGCAACAGTTCTTTAGGCGTTTCTTGGATATGTGGGATAAAAGACAGTCTGTGGTCTTAAAAACCTTGTCTCCTTTACTAACTAATGAGGGCTTTGAGGATCATACAAGACCCAAGCTACCGGAGCCACAGGCTCTTTGCACAACTACCTTTAGGTAGACAGTACTCCAGCACCAGCACGCATACAAACATACCCGGGGACAGTGTTAGCCCACAGGCGATATGGCTGCTTAATAATAACCACTCAAACCACTAAAGAACACTTACATTTCCACTTAACATTTAGGACTGCTACAGGGTGTGAGATTACACTATACTATTGCACTCTGCACTTTAACAGACTGCTGGAGACCTGCTTTGTTTACATACAGTATTGTGTGCAAAATGCCATAAAATCACAAAGCAAATATTGCACCTTACACATTTATCTGATTTTATTCTATTCTTATTCTTTAAGTAACTTTTATTGTGTTTATTACTTATATGTGCATATATTGTATACATGTATATTACTGCGTTATTGTTGGTTCTCTGCACATAATGTCACTCGCATTTTATACTTTACTGAGTAACTGTATAAACTATGGTGTAACAAATCTGACCTCTTTCGTGTGGTTTCCAGGCATGTACAACTCTGACTCATGGTGTAGAGATCACAGTAGGCAGAACTGAGTACACAGTTTTTGCTTAGGAAAATTTAAACCTATGATTGACTGACCACACATGAATCTTATTTATACATTATTGTGGCTCAATGGTATTAATATTTGTCCCCTTGTAGAAAATACAGAGAGCTTCCAGACAAGCCTATTATTAACCATCCTCTCCCTGGTTTACGTTCATGTTACACATCATACACCAAACCTTCTTTGCTGGTGCATTTAGTGTTAAGCTTGATACAAATTGCCTCCAACTTTGCTTCTTCGTTGCACTGATTACTCCGCTTATTTTGAACTCCGATAGATTCTCAGTTGTTGGGTGTTGGTTAAAAAGCCTTTTTTCTTTTTTTAAATGGACCTCAATAGCCTTTTTACAGTTTATCAAACTAAATCTTAAATTTGGTTTTCCTGATGTATTTGGGATAACTACATCTGCGACTAATATTAGAGTATCAGTGAACCACTTTAAATGGGTCCTGGATATATTGAGGCTCTAAAACTTCTCCTGGCAAAGGGTCTGAAAGGAAGGCCAGTTAGCATGTTTTAACCTGCCATCTTGAGCACTCTTTGTTGCATGTCTGCTTCTGCGAAGGTTATATTCGAGGGAAAGTGATTCTTCCCACATCGGCCCCTACTTGCCATAAGAAGTCAAGCAATAATTCAGGTTCACATACGATCAAATCAATTGCAGAGTATGTCCCATGTCCAGATAGGTATGCGAGTTGTCAATTAGAAAACAGAGGGGATGATTACTGATAAAGTTCTCTACAGTCTTGCCTTTAGTGTTGTAATTGCTGATTCCTCATGGCTTGTGGCTGTTCAAAATCACCCATAAGAACATATGGGGATTTCAACTGACCCAAAATGTCATCCAGGTCTAGAGCCATCAGGTGGTATATAGATAAAGCAGTGTGATGGGTCTGTGGAGTGTTAAGTGTACTGCTGTTGCTTGTAGGTTGGTGTCCATTGCAATGGGACTATGAATTATAGGTCTTATTAAGATGGCTGTACCATCAGAGGGACATTGTGGATTTGGGCCACTCGGGCCATTTGGTACCAGGTGGGCCTCCTGAAGACAAAAGGCAAGAGAATTAAAAACAGCAGCTAACCTCTAATTCTGCAAAGTTGGATCCAAGACCATGACAATTTCATTGAACGATATTATTACTCTATATCAGGTAGACAGTACATGTACTCGTACTTTTGGTGAGAAGCTTGCCTGCGAGAGGTTTTGGATTTTCAGTTTTGCTCAGGCTGTTTTCTTCCATTTGGTTGTTGTAGGGTTTATTTCTTTTTTGCTCTTACCATTACATATATTAGATTGTTCTCTTGAAGAGCATTCATTCCAAGAGCTTATGATTTTGTTTTTTTTGTAGAGGGGGGCACGTACTACTACAAATTGGTTGAGGTTGGTCTTTGTTCATCCAGGTCAAGTCTGTCTGACTTCTGACTATTCTTGTGGACTTGACTATGGACACAAGTGATCTCTCTAGTTTAAAGGAAAGCAGGCTCTCAACCAATTTCCATGCTTCAAGGTAGCTAACTAACATTTTATTCTCTGGACCTCTTTCTTTGTCTTTTGAGGAGTCACTATGTTCACCTGCACAGCAACAAAACTATGGTGTTTTTTTGCAGATACGCTCATGTCCTTCCTCTCCACAATTGCAGCAGATTGCCTTGATTTTACTTGCTGATCCATGAGCAAATTTCTGGCAGTTGGAGCATCTTAGTGGGTTGGGTATATATAAATCCACAGGTACTCTTTGGTAGTCTATTAGAATCTTTTCTGGTGGTTGTGGCCTCTTCATATATAGGTGCTGTCAATGTAATAATATAGATGTCATGATGTAGGAGCCACCAGAATTTGGACAGAGACCTTTTCTTTTATTCCTGAGATGCCTTTTTGTATGGCGAAAGGAGATAGCTTGGTAAGGGGCATGTCCGGTGATTGAGATTCTAGGATTACAAACCACTGCCAGTTATCAAATGACAAACAAAAAAATCTCTATTTACTGAATAAAGATCTAAATCATAATCCAGCATCCTTTTAGGGGGTTTGTTTGGTGGCCATGTCTATATGCATTTTGTTTCATCACCCCTATTCCCAACCCATCTCAGGACCCAACAAGGGGATGCACAGAGCCGTGGACATCCTGCATATATGCACCAGGGATATAGGGGCGAGTACTCGAGCGACCACATAAATTATGCTGCTCGATTGACCCTTAGTCAATGCCTTCTGGAAAGAGAAAAGGAATGGCCGAAATTTATTAAGTCTTGACCGGCCACTTGATTGGAATGGGCCCTTCGAACTTCCTGTGTCTGGTGTAGAAGCCAAAGCATTGTGTCAGACTAGTGGTAGACACAGCAGACCACATTCCTCAAGTGCCAGGACTGATTCCCCAAAGTCACAGGTCACAACTCAAGGCAAACAAGTCACCCAATTTGTTGCCTCTTACGATCAGCAAGGGAATGGTAAGGACATATTCTATCCCCGGTCTCCATGGGGACACTAACATGTGAAAGATACAGGGTTTGAGAACAACAACTAATCCAGCAAACATAGAAGAGACTTTCATGTTTCTTTTCCTGTAGTATCAATAACTTAGCAACCAGAAACCATGGCCATTTTCAATACAAGGCATGGTGACACAGAACTCCATTTGCATCTGGTGACCATTCCAATTTGGTTACAGGAGTTTGTAGCAGTAAAACAGTTTTTTTTGTTTTTGTTTTTTTGCACCTGATACATGGTTAACATGTCCAAATTCAAGTCCAAGAAAATTAACCCCACATACAGCGCACTGGGGTTGACATCTACATCGCTGACCGAGTGTACCTGTAGAGATGTCAAAGGGGATGTTGAGTTTGGCTTGGATGGTCTCTTCCACACTACAAAAAGGGTTTTCACTGAACAGCAGGGTGTATACAAGTACTCCTAGAGACCACATCTCCAGTTCCGGTCCTTTATACCTACACACAATATAATGCAAGATCTTCATTAGAAGGCATCTACCAAAACATGACTGAACTATACAAGAGAATCATAGGTGATTCTGAAAGCAAGCTCTTTAACTTAGGCACACTTGTTAAGTCCAATTTATTTCAATACTTAGTAGTGCAAATATGCCTTCATATTTATTTCATTAACCTCAACCACAATTTATCTAATGTTTCAGTGATAATTCCAAACTTTAAACTGTGGGAAGGGTTTCTATCTCTAAGCCCAGGCTTAATTCAGTGGTGCCATCACCATTTTAAAATGCATTCATGTTAATAGTATCAGTGTTCTGTCTTCCAAGTACAAAGATACTTAGAGTACCATAGGAGCTTGGAAGCTGACAAATGTATTTGAATATGAATTTGTATATTTAAAAATCATACAGGTCACGTTAAGTAAAACTGAATGGGATGTCAAAAGTTAAAGTCTCAAAAATATATAAATGCTATATGCAGTGTACATACGGGTTTCCTTGCAGCACCTCAGGTGAGCAGTACTCCAACGTGCCGCAGAATGTGTGGAAGAGCTTGCCAGGCTCCAGGAGGGTCGCAGAGCCAAAATCAATCAGTCTGATATGAAACTCCGTGTCTATGATGACGTTCTCATCTTTAATGTCCCTGTGCAATATGCCTCTCCCACGAAGGTAAGTCACTGCTGACACCAACTGTAACACACTTTCAGATTATTAAAATGGTATTGATTTTTATTTATTTATTTATTTAAAAAAAAAAAAAAAAAAAAAAAAAAAAACCATCCTGGCCCTTCTCCAACAGCTACTACTTGTGTACCCTGAATAAGTCCTTCACATTTACCAGCTTACACACACCTGCCTGAAGATGTAGCTGGCTAGTGGTTCATCCAGCCTGGGCTGCATGTCAATGAACTCAAACAAGTCAAGGCCATCTCCATGTTTCTCCATCACCATCTGGAAGTAGTTCTCATTCTCAAACACCTCCAGCACCTTCGCAAAGGGGGGTAAAAACACATTAAAAATATGACTTCAACACATGCAGTGATTTTAAACCGTAAGGTGGGGCTAGAAACAGTAGTTCTTCCCATTTCACACACACAAAAGCATTTAGTCCCTCTCTGATCTCAAACCAGGTCTGGATTAGTTTTACACAGGGAAGTGGGGTTTTAGGCTCTTCCAAACCTGCAGTGTCAGTCCGTTTGCCTGGAAAGATTATTGTTTTTGCATTTATATAAAATGACAAGTATATTAAACTCAGGTAACGTACAACCCCAATTCCAAAAAAGTTGGGACAGTATGGAAAATGGGGGGGAAAAAAAAAAGTCAGTTCACCCTGTACTATACTGAAAACACATTATTTGATGTTTTACTTTGTGAATTTATTTTTGAAAATATACACTCACTTCAAATCTGATTACTGCAACATACTCCAAAAAAGTTGGGACAGTCAACTGTGTAACATCACCTTTTCTTTTAATAACACTTAAGCGTTTGGGACTGAAGTCACCCGTTGGTTAAATTTAGCAAGCGGAATTTTCACCCCGTCATCCATTATGCATTTCTTCAGCTGCGCAGCTGTACAGGGCCTTCGCTGCTTTATTCTGCACTTTATAATGAGCCACACATTATGGTGGGTCAGGACTGAGGGCAGGCCATGCTAGCACCCGCACTCTCCGCTCTTGTAATCCAGGCAGAATGTGGTTTGGTGTTGTCCTGCGCAAAATGTATACATATCTTTCTGCATTAATGCTGCCCTCACAGCTGTGCAAGTTACCCATGCCATAAGCACTGACACACCCCATACCATGACAGATGCTGGCTTTTGGACCTGACACTGATAACAGCTTGGATGGTCCTTTTCCTCTTTGAACCGGAGAACACAATGGCTGTTTTGTCCAAAAACCTATTTGAAATGTTGACTCGTCAGACCACAAAACACGATTCCACTGTGCTACTGTCCAACTCAGATGAGACCGAGCCCAAAGAAGTCGGCGGTGCTTATGGACAGCGTTGATGTGTGGCTTCTGCTTTGCTTAGTAAAGCCTTAACTTGCATCTGTGCATGCAGCGGGGAATGGTGTTAACTGACAAAGGTTTACCAAAGTATTCCCGAGCGCATGTCAGGAAATCCATTAAAGACTCATGACGGTTTTTAAGACAGGGATGTCTGAGGGATCGGAGATCACGCACACTCAAGTGGTTTTCGGTCTTGCCCTTTACAAGATTTGACTAGACTCCTTGAATCTTTTAATTATATTGTGCACTGTAGAAGGTGAAATGCCCAAAACCCTACTGATTTGTCTGTGGGGAATGTTGTTCTCAAAGTACTGGATTATCTGCTGACGCATCTGTTGGCAGATTGGCGAGCCTCGACCCGTCCTTGCTCTTGAAGGACTAGGCCTTTTTTGGAAGCTCCTTATATACTATGATTAGATGATTGCCTCACCTGTTTCAGATCACCTTCTTATTGACTCGTCACGTCGCTATTAGTCCTAAATTGATGTTGCATCCATCAATTTCAAAATAAACGTTTATCTTCCAAAGAACTATGCAGCTAACATCAAACACCTTGTCTTTATACGTTTTTTGTTTAAATACAAGTCAAAAGTACATTTACAAATCACTCCTTTGTTTTTATTAGCATTTTCCATACTGTCCCAACTTTTTCGGAACTGGGGTTGTATATCCTGTGAGAACAAACATGCTGGTAAATATTCTATTATATACTGTGGGAAAAGACACTTTGCACTTTTTCTTCATTATTAAGCCACTCTAGGAAGCACTCTTTCAATCGTCTCCCACTGAAACCAAAAAGCGATCAGTTATCTGCGGAGTTAAAAGCTCAGAACAATGCACACAGTCAGGTCCATAAGTATTTGTAATTTTGCCTCTGTATACCACCACAATGGACCTGAAATGAAGTAATCAAAAATATGACTGAAGTATAGACTTTCAGTTTTAATTGAAAGGGTTTAATTGGAGTTAAATTGGGGCAGCTGTGGCTCAGGTGGTAGAGCGGGTTGTCCACTAATCGTAGGGTTGGCGGTTCGATTCCTGGCCCACATGACTCCACATACCGAAGTGTCCTTGGGAAAGACACTGAACCACAAGTTGGCAGCCTAGCACCTTGCATGGCAGCTCTGCTGTCACCGGTATGTGTGTGAATGGGTGAATGAGACCGTGTAAAGCACTTTGTAGAAATGCTAAGGTTAAAAAGGCACTATATAAGCACAGACCATTTATCAAAAATATTGTATTAGGAATTACAACCATTTTTTCTACAGAGTCCCTCCATTTTCACAGACTCAAAAGTAATTGGTCTGAAGTGGATACAAAGTCTTGAATTTGTATTTGGTAGCTGTTCATGGGTACTCTCAATATGCGGTCCAAAGAGATGTCGATGTAAGTTAAGGAGGCGATCATTGGAATGAAAAAAAACCCAAAACAGACCTATCAGAGAGAGAGCAGAAACTTTAAGAGTGGTCAAATCAACATTTTGATACACTGTTAAAAAGAAGAAACGCACTGGCAAGCTGAACACCACCATAAGGCCTGAAAGATCACAGAAGACAACTAAAGTGGATGATCACAATTCTTTCCTTGTTAAATTAAAACTCCTTCACAACATCTAGCCAAGTCTTTTCCCACAGTATATAGTCAAGAACACTCTGGAGGAGGTAGAAGTATCATTGTCAAAGTCTACAAATCAAGAGACGCATTCATGAATGTAAATGGAGACCGTTTACCTCAAGATGCAAACTACTGGCAACACATCTGGTACTTGATAGACTTTGCTTAAAAAAACCTCTAAAAAAGCCCGACCAGTTCTGAAGCAAGATTAACTTGTACCAGAATGATGGAAGTAGGCTTGCTGCGATAGTCGGTGTTCTGCCACATACCGATTACATCAGTTGCCCACAGCGGCACTGCCCCCACTGTCATTTTGCTTTTTTATTAGTAATAAAAATCGTTTAGTTCAGTCAGAGAATGGACACTACAATTAAAAACCGAACACAACTACTCAATTCAGCATGAGCTGGAGGAGTCAAAGCACAGATCTGCAGGAGTTAGATTTCATTTAGCACGAGTGAGTGACAGTGAGGCAAGCTGACTGACAAGACGATGGCAGAAGATTTGGTTTAAAAAGTTCTATGTTTAATATAAGCGAGTTCGCCATTGTACTGTTTTGTTGTGTTTTTCATTAAGAATAATAATGAACCCACCATTCAAGCAACTGCTGCCCCCAAACTGCTGCTAATTCGAAAGCGAAAGTAAAATGCGCATGACCATTCATAAGCGATTTAAAAGTGAGGGGGGAAAAAAGAAAAAAAAAACAAAAACTGATAGGACAGTGCTTCACAGAACAGATGGATAATGACCCAAAAATGTACCACGACAGCAAACCAAGGGTTTCTTAAGGCAAAGAAATGAAATGTTCTTAAATGTATGATGACCTCAACCCAATTGAACATGCTTTTCACTTACTGAAGACAAAACTGAAGGCAGAAAGACCCAAAAACAAGCAGCAACTGAAGGCGGCTTCGGTAAAGCCATGGCAAAGCATCTCAAGGGAGGAAACTCAGCATTTGGTAAAGTCCATGGGTTCCAGATTTCAGGCAGTCATTCACTGCAAATAATTTGCATCCAAGTATTAAAAATACTCCTAACATTTATGTTAGTTTGTCCAATTACTTTTGAGCCTTTGAAAATGGAGGGAGTCTGTAAAAAATGGCTGTAATTCATAAACAGTTAATGCAATACAATATTTGTTAAACCTCTTGAATTAAAGCTGAAAGTCTACACTTCAATCACATCTTGATTGCATCATTTCAAACCAATTGTGGTGGTGTACAGGGGCAGAATTCCAAAAATTGAGCTACTGTCCAAATACTTTTGGACCTGTCTGTATTTGTAATGTTTAAAAGAACTTATGTAAGGTGTTGGGTTCCTAACAGATACAACCATACACATTATCATGTAACCTAATGATCATTATTAGAGATGCACCGATACTAAATTTTTCAGCCGATACGATAACCGATTATTCAGAGTGATATCGGCCGATACCGATAGTTCTGCCTTTTATGCCTTCTTTTAAATTACTAGTAGTTATTTCCACAATTCTGGAAGAAATGCAAATAAAAACTTTATTCTCTCCATTTCAACAAGTTGTTTCACAGTAACTGGTCTCATAAACAGAAAACACATTAACTAAATTCTGAAGATTAAAGCAAGTTATTAATTCATAAGAACGTTATTAATTCATATTAACATTGAATTCTAAAAAGCCTCCTGTTAGGCTTCACACTCACCCAGACTCGTTTCACTGCTGCTATTTCCGGTGTCAAATTTTTAGCAGTGCAGAAATTACAGAGCTTACAAACTGCAGTTGTGTCATCATTCCACACAAGAGACATCATCTTTACAAAATCGATGTGTTTTCCCACCCTCTTTTTATTGAAAGGATATAATCGGCCCTGATCGGATGTTTTTAAAACTATCGGCCGATAGTGGGAAAAATCAGCCGATACATCGGTGCATCTCTAATAATTACTAATAACTAAATGTGGCCATATATAATAAAAGTCTAAATAATTTGTATAAAACTAAGTGTATGCAGGATGCATGTAATGTTTTTGTATGACAGCAATGCGTACATGGTGAAGACATCTCTAATTTATAGACACCACTTATCCATTGTCAATTATTACTACACAGGCCTGGAAATCTTATCCAAAAAGTATCAGTTTATGATGTTTAGCTGAAAAAACTTGTGCACCTTGACAATGTTGGAGTGATGCAATCGGGCGAGTATGGCCACTTCCTGAGTGACCTGACCCAGTTCAGGGTCTTCCACCCAACACTCCTCCACCACCCTGCTCTTCCTGATAAACTTCACTACCACCTGTGAGAAAAAGAGGAAACAAGAGGTTGAAGTCACTGAGAGGGAAGGTTGAAAGGGAAAATGGACAGAAGATGGAAAATAAAGCACAGACTAAAATACTCAGGTGTCTCAGCCATTCAGTTCTGAAGAAGACTCTACTTTCTAACCTCCTGTTCGCTGCAACGTCGTAAGGCGAGCCAGGCAACACCAAAGGCTCCCTTCCCTATGGGTTGCAATGTATAATAATTTTCCTCAAACTGTCCATCACATGCTCCAGACTGCTCCAGGCTCATGGAGGAGCGCAGACCCTTACCATAATCTGCTTCACTGATCACCTGAATTAAAAGTTGAAAAAAAAATTTAAAAGACAAAAAGGAGAGGAGTAGCACTTTGGATAAACAAACCAAACTTTTTTTTTCGGGCTGACATCAAGCACTATATAAATTGACAGACCATGTAAGTAAACAGCTGAACCATTGCTTTTAATGCGATATCTTTTGGCGTCACCTCTCGCAGGCTGGAGGCTAAGCTGTCCTCAATGGAAGACTCCGCTATAGAGGTCTGGGTGCTCTGCAGTGTCTCCTGCTGGTGGAGGAAAAGATGACTCCCACTCAGCCACACACAAAACAAAGCACCTCCACTAGAAAGAGTAGCTCTGCACACGTCACACTGCACCTCTAAAACAACAAAAATGGAAACATACAGCCAGAGATCAGACGCACAGTCACTGCTACATAGCTACTACTATCCATTTAGTGAATACGAGTAAAGAAAAGCCTTGATGTGATTAGCAGATTCCTTGTGACTGTACAAAATACGAGCGGAATCTTAAATATGAACATGGAAAAATATGTTGTGCTGCAGGTGGGAAATTCAAAAATGTTTATTCCAAAACTTTAAACTAGACAATTTAAAAAAAAAAAAAAAAAAAAGAAAAGAAAAAGAGTGTAATCTTATACCAATAGGCGTTCCATCTCGGTGGTAGCAGTTGGCACGAAACCTGCCCTCCTGTATCAGGGCGAGAGGGGAAAGTGGTCTAGCAGTGGTGGACAGTGGCCTTTTTGGGGTGGAGGTTGCTGGTCTGTCACCTGATAACAGTATCTCACTTTTACAAAGCTCTGAGAATGGAGTACATTGTTCTGAATTTTTCAACTCAGCATTCCATTGCTCTGGGTTTCCCTCGAAAAGTAATAACGGTTTTAGTGAGCGACCGACACACATACCCAGACATTCCTGCTCAGTAATTTTCTGTTCAGGGGGCTCGGTTTCAGGCTCAGACTCCACAATGCAAGGCGATTGTGTGCGCAGGAGCTCAGCCGTGTTACACTCACTTAGCTCCAGCTCTCCAATAGCAAATGCAATCGCGTCACCATTAGCATCCAGGTCTAGGAAGAAGCTGCTTGAATCTGCTACTTCATGTTGCGTGTCATCTGGTTTCTCAGGGCCTGCCCACTTTTCACAGAAACCCGAAGATGAGCGACTGCCAAGGGAGATCACCTCAAAGCTGGAGTTCTGGAGTCGGGCAGAGCAATCCTGGGACTCGAGCAAAGCAAAGGTGTGCAGTAGAGATGTGGTGGAATCAGCCGGACCGGACTCTTCACACTGGACTATTGCTGCAGCTGCCTCCTTGCATAGCTCTGTAGTGTCCTCCAAACTGTATGGAATAAATCATTATCAGATAATCAGTAAACAACTAGGACAGTTGCACCAAACCCAGAGCTCAGTGACCACTCATTCATGAATACACAATTACATTCAAACATTTATTTAAAAGCATTTTAAGATTTTACTCCGAATTGATTTACAGAGAAACATTTGCATGACCGACTCTTCTGAAATTTGTCTCATGTGATGATTTACAATTTGAATGGGCAACTTACTTCCGTGAAGTCTAATCATGCATGCATACATGCATGCATGCATACATACATACAAATATAAAAATATAAAAATATTAAAAAACCAAACTCCACTGCACCAACATGAAAGAAAAGCGTCTCAAACCAATTGATTTCTTAAACAAATTTTAATGCTGGAATAGTGGAGATAAACACGGCATTGTTAAATTATGTTTGGTCAGTTTAAAAAAAATAATAATAATAAAAATAAAAAGGAGTATACACTATTTAGAAAATGAAAACACTTCTCTGCTACTTGGTCAATAAAACAATCTCAGTTAATCAAGAAGCTTAATTTAAAAAAAAAATAAAAAAATAAAAAATGTTGTGATGCTCTGACCATCAGACACTCAAAGCTCCCACTGGTTTCTATCCTGCTCTCATTCACATGTGTCTATTGGCAAATAACAGTAGCTTCAACAAGGAAGTGGGTAGGCAGTTCGGATGCTATGGTTTCAGAATTGTTTTATTTCCTGAACTGACGAGAGGTTAGCTCACTTGTTCACAGGCATGGGGGAGATGGCAGGAACAGTAATGGCAGAAGGGGCCTGATGCTCTTGCTTGGCCCTGGCCGCAATGAAGGCTCGCTTCCCTTTTGCAGCACCTCCTTTCCTCTTCAGGGCTGGGAACAACATACTGTCTTTGGCCAGCAGAGTCTTGGGACCTTAACATAAACAGTACAAAAATATTATTGATTTGGTCCATTTCATATAAACATACTATACAGTCAGCCTGGGCATAACGTCAACATAAATGAATTTCTACTTCATCATTCTTCATTACCAGGGTTAATCAATTGCATTGCTACAGTGTTAAAGTGCATGCATCCTGGGGCTGGGTACAAAGGTAGCAAGGCTCCATTATACATGACTGATGTGTAGCCCATAGCATGGTTTCGGTCCCAAATGATTTCATAGTCACAGTGCATGGACTATATTCAAAGTGTTAAAGGAGGTTTTGGACCATCTGGTATACCACATTCGAGCTCTGTGCTATGCACCTTACCGAACATGAAGGCTTACGAGCAGGTCAGCTGCATGCCTGCCATTGACACGTCCAAACATACGCTAGCTAAGCACCCATGTCATTAGGCATTCTGCTACTTGCACTGGAATGATCACAACAGCTATCGACCTGTTTGTGAAGAAGGGTCAGTTCTTCATGGCATTGGGGCATGCGTCATACACAATAGGCAATGTTCCTTGTCCCCGGCCTTTAGGAGGCATGAAATAGAACGCTAGTTTCATATGCATTTGTAGTTCTATGACAATCGGATGACCATCAGGGTTCCCGGTTGGAACCCGCACCAAAACTGTGTTAGAAGGGTCCGTGAAAATGATGGCTGTATGAAACGGTCAACCACGCATTTATACACACACACAGCATCCAAGTAATATTCACCACTCCTAATGTTTATCTGTTGTTTACAGCATTTGCATTTCCTCATTTGCTTATTCAGAGCAACTTACAAATCAGGCACAGTTATATAAATAGCTAGTAGGGGAGGATCAATACACACAATGACTATTCAATTCGATTCACAATACTGACTTCACGACTGGATTCAATTTACTTCCTGGAATATTTTGAACAAATTCTGCATGAAGATAAATAACTGAAAATACTTTTTTTAATTTATGAATCAAACAACGCACAAAACAATGTGCATTTATGTTTAAATCTAAATACATTTTAAAATAGCTACAAACATGTATCTAATATTGTAACCAAAATGTACTACAGGGTCACCATATTAAAAATGAAGAAATAAACTTATATTTTCCCAAAATCTGATTGAATAAATAGTCTCTGACATAATGAAACTGATCGACTGAAACGTAACGAGCTCTATAGCAGCACCCGAGGCGTCATTTTAACCAGAAATAGCGCTCCAAGGTCTGCAAAAACACCCGAGATACACAGTCTCTTTCTCAAGCACTGTAGATTGCTCGAAAGCTTCTGTTATACTGTGGTCATGTAAGTATATAACGTATAAGGCGTGTCAGTCACTGTGATACGGAGCTATTGGGCTCAGCATGCACGCTATACATTTTAAAACTATGGTTTGTGCAGATTGTGGTGTTTAAACAATGCAACTGCATTAGTAGTATAATTAATAGAATGCTGATTCCCATGAAGCAGTCAGATTTTTGAGTCATCACATGATGCATCGTTACACCCCTAGCAATTTGCGTTACACATCATCTGTAACTCAAAGGGCATGTTAGAAATAATGCTAAGCACCGACATTCGTATTTAGGGTAAGGTAATAAAAGTGTATGATGAGCACTATGGAGTAAAGAGAGTCAAGGCTATAAATGAGCATGTACACAACAGATCTACAGGACTACCTCTGAAGTATATACACGTGTCACTTCCAGTAAATATGGAATAACTGTCCATAATTCCATCTCCACGGTAATGAAATTGTGACTGTACACAGAAAGAAAGGCACTCACTACATGTGTCTTGATTCTCCATTGCTGAGGTAGCACAAGCAGATGGGCTTAAAACACCACCCCCACCTCCATTAAAGGATCTGCAGGAGTCTAAGTAGATCAGAGAAAATAAAGGAACTGAAGTTATAATGTTTAATTTTTACTCAGATTTGACATCTAATCCTGCCCTTACATTTATATATAAAGTGACAAAATCCTACAGAAACAGCTGAAGCCACCTGGGGTTAATCACAACCACTTCACTGATGACAGGTCTATGATAAATACTTTTAAACCTGAGGTTATAAAAGGGTGTGCAAACTTATGCAACCAGGTTAAGTTGATTTTTTTTTTTTTTTAATTTAACCTAAAATCCCTCTGTGCAAGAGCCCACACCAGTATAGTTATGGCCTGAAATATTCCACACAAACAGAACCATGATTAACATGGGTGCGTATTAGATGTGATGCTGCAGTTGACTGTCACACAGTTACAAGCCTGATTTAACTAAAGAAGGCCTCTATTAACATTTTCTGTGATAACACGAGAGTGATCTACTAGGTCACGCCAGATTTCCCAGAGAAAGCGCATATACGCAGGTGTAGGCCTGTAATTATGTTATCGACTTCTTGTATGATACATGGACAAGACCTTGATCATTTATGCTGATCTCAATGGTGCCCAGTGTTCACATGTTTGCTTATTTACATAAGAATGAACGCCACCAACATTTTAGCCATTTGCTAAAATACGCTCCAAGTCTAAAACAAGCGCTAAAACACAGACAATGACGAACTAAAGCATAAAGAGTTCACAATGCTGTATTACAATAGTGTACTCATTGTAATGTTATTTCAGGAGAGTTTTCACATGTTTTTGTTGATACATGTTGAAGTTAATATAGAAAATGTGCGAATACTTGGTTTAATCTGTGCATTTTCTCATCAGCTACAATGCAGATGACTAACATTCACTGCCTTTTTAATGACACGACGAAATATCAACTACATTTAAACGATATTTTCATCAGAAGACAAAAACTATTTTCTGACATTTCAATTACAATGTCTGGATATTCTTAAGAATGAGAAGTTCATTGCTCTTTGAAAGGGTGTCCTTGCATTATTATATCATTAATATATCGGTGGCACAAATTGGTCTTAAAATTACAAGAATACCGTTTAGCGCAATCATTTCTGGGACAAAAGGATGTTTGTTGGATGACAGGCCTATCGTGACAGGCCTACCTGTGTGGCTACTAGAAGAACTGGATGCAGAGCCATCTTCTTGATAAGATACAGGACTGGGGCTTCGGTCAAAGGCACACATCATCTCGTAAAAGGCTGGAATCAAGAAGGTGATCTTCTATACACATGCACAGAGGTACACGCACATTTACAAATAGCTTTTATTACATTACCCATCTAGTTACAGATATTTCAATATTTCACACTTAAAAGAAGTGCTTGTAATTAAGCTAAATTACTCCAGTACATTAACAAAATGTGCAAATTTGCATAATTTTAATTCATCACCTTTGTAAACTGTAAGTTGTAACTTGTTTGTTTTTCTCTGACAGAGACCGTAGGCATATTACAGCAGTACCTTGCCTAGAAGCTCAGTCATGCTATATCCCATCAGCAGGGGACAGTAGATGCTGTTGATGCTGTTAATGGTGCCATTGGGGTAGAGAGTCAGAAGGCTGCTGGAGGGAACAAAAGTCCATAGTGACCCAGAATAAACCACATCTGGGAGGGGCAAGCACATGCCTTCACCAGCACCATCTAGAACAACTGGAGAGCAACAGAACTGAAGGTTGGTAAGTAGACTATTTGCAGCAGGAATGCAGAACCCTTCATTTTAGCCAAATCTGGTGCAGTAGGTTAAGAGTTTACTCAAAACAGCCATTTGCCATAGCAGGTTCTCTCAACTGCAGCCTGGTCACAGCGCATTAAGGGCTTGATAGTTTGTGGTATGAGGTGGTTTAATGTTGTTTGATGTTTATATGGTGCGATACAGTATTTTAGACTGAGGAAAACACTAAACGACACTGATTAAATGAAAGCACACCATTTAATTTAGTCCACCATCAGGCCAAACCTGTGTAAATTATGGATCAAAGCATAAATACAGACCTGCTCCTGCATCGGGGAGTGCTGCATGTGAATTTTCACTGGGTTCAACACAAGGGGATTTGCCCATCTGGCTCAAAGGCCCTCCGCAAGATATAGCGGCACGCAGTCGCACACACACACGGAGCTCTGCACTACTCCTGCCCTGCACACACACGCTCTGCACACGCATCATCTACGGGAGGACACACATCAGGCCATTTAATCCATGTACACCACAAAAACAAAGCACTTAGACATTCACATTCCTGCTCCATTGTTAAAATTATTTGAAAAGTGGAAATTTACACACCCAGAATCATCTCAATCTAATAAACAGTAAATGAACCCTACACTCTTTTTAAAAAAAAAAAAAAAAAAAAAAAAAAAAAAAAAAAAAAAAAAAGTTATTTATAGTTGCTGTTACTCCTTTAGCCCATACTAATGACAGCATCAAAATATCACTATACATTAGGTTGTGCAATGAGGCACTACGAAAGATAATACTCATTAGTCGGGGATTGGGGTTTGGGGGAGATGCATAATGAAAAAAAACTTTTAAATAAATAAATAAAAATAAATAATTTATTAAAAAAAAAAAAAAAAAAAAAAAAGTGCACACGCATGCTTTTTGGTCAAGCAGCTATAAAATCAAAGCATGCTCCAGACCTTTGGTATGGTCCGACACTGCAGCGGAACGTGAAGCATTGGCATCAGAGATGTGACTGAAAGCCCCATCAACTCCTCAGCATTACAGTAACCATGGAGATTAGCAAAGGTGGAGTCACAGCTGAGAATTCCACCCTAAAGAAACACATTTTTGTAGGTTTTAAAAATGTTTAACTACTATTTTGCTAGCAAACTTAAGTGTGCACATCATGACATCCTAAAATTTTCTTTCCATATCATGACTCACCATTTTTCTTATAACCCACTCATTACATTCATTTTAGTACAAAAAGTAGTTAACACATAAGCAACTAAAAGCCCTAATTTAGTAGCTGCAAATCCTGAAGATCCAGAGCACATTTCTAACACAAAAACAAAACCTTCATGTGGTTGAAATTAAGGGGGCTTTCACACTGGCAATTTAGTACGAAACAGAGCACGGTTTGCATGAAAAATTGGTAATGTAAAAGCAGTCACGTGGACCAGGACGTGCACGGCGGTACCGAACCCGTGACTGCATGTAGGAGGTGGTCAGAGTTCGGGTTTAACTGGAACGGAGCCACAATTCCTTCGAATATGAATGCAACTTGTACTCAGGTCTACACTTGTTCAGCTCGAAAAGTAACCCGTGTGTGTTTTTTAGCCGATGAGGACATCGTTAGTTTCCACAACACACGTGTACCAAATGAATTCCTTGCAATCAGCTGTCTCCTCAAACAACACTTCTCCTGGACATCAGATGAATTACGCCATGCGACGTTCACTTTGCTGCACATAATAGCACCAAAAAATATCTAATAATAAAAGAATATGGTGAGTTGCGTCATGTTCTCCCATTGCGTTTGTGATGAAGCAAGATGAACGCAAAATGCACCGGGGTTCAATAGAATCAAGCGAGTCTGAAACCAGACCACTCAACTGCACTCAGATTTGGACCGCAGCAAAATGTGCCCAGTGTGAAAACCACCCAAGTGTGTAAGCTATATGCTAAAGCACGGACCCAACAGTCTGATGCGTGTTCAATCATTCCAGACAGTATGAACTAATCAACAAATATAAATCTGACCTCTTTAGAGAAGGAGAAGTGGGCCGATATCCTCTCCACTTTCTCCAGAAGCAGTACGCAGGTTTTGTGATTATGTGAGCGTGTCCACACAGACACAGGGAACTCTGAGCCTGCTTTACTCACTGCATTTACCTGCAAGGAAGAATGGGGCAGACGTTTCAAAGTTGGAAAGAAAACACCACAATGTTTTGGGACAACTGCACTTAAGCAGTTAATGACAAAAATTACAAATCTACATAGACAAACATCTTTATAAAAAAATAAATAAATAAAACCCCGCTGTTTGGAGTTTGATCTACGAGTCTGTGTGAGCTCAGCCGTCGCTCGGGTTGCCTCAGCCTTGCTTTTTACCCCTCACAGTAGATAGTGTTGCCACCTCACAGCTCCTAGGTCCTTGGTTCGACCCTGAGTTCATGTTACCGTCTGTGTGGCAGTTCACGAGGGTTTCTATTTTCCTCGGTGTCCAAAAAATGTGCCTGTAAGTGAACTGGCTATGTTAAATCGCCCCAAGTGTGAATGAGTCGGCAATGCGTGTGTACACGGTGCTCTGTGATAGACCGCCGTCCCATTCAGGGTGCACTCCTGTCTCATGCCCAGTGTTCAAGACCCTGACCAGTTACTCAAGATGAAAGAAATTTTGTCATTGTGATATTCAACATGTGTACTGAATGTGAAGATTTTTTTAAACCCATAGCATGTATGTCATTTGCTTTTATTATCTGAAAATGATCATCCCCCCCCCTCCCAAGGGTTCATACCACTTTTCCTGATATGGTGATTAAGTTGCCTGCAGAGTCCAGGATTTCTTCTCCCAAGACATCCTCAGACATCTGACTTGTCTTCAGGAGGAAGGTCAGCGTTCGCCCAATCAGCTCACTGCGTGTGTACTCAAAGAGCTTGCAGGCTTGCTTGTTCACATCCAGCACCTCTCACACACACACACACACACACACACACACACACACACAGAGAGAGAGAGAGAGAGAGAGAGAGGTCTTAAACCTGCAACTTGCAGAACACCAACCACGCATTTGAGATAATCACACCTGCATTTTTGTTTCTTGCAGCAGAACACATTTTCAACTTTGTGTTTTTTTTTTTTTTTTTTTTTTTTAAAACTTATATCTTAGCTTTAAAACATTTGGGATCAACATGATTTCCCATGGTTTCATTCAGTACATCATTTTACATGTCATGCACAGCCTCGGCTTTAAAGTTACATGTTCTTGGATGAAGAAAAATGAAATTGACCATGAACATGTCCTTAACACTAGGTTTTAATGAGAAGTATGCATTAGACACATAACCAATCCTGCTGGTTGTTGCACGTCTTGTGCATGTCTGTTTAAACAGCAAGTTGCTAACAGTTGCTGACAAACAGTAACACTGCACTTAGACTTATAAACAATAATACCCTCTGGCAAATTATTTAATAACTGCAAATCATACATAGTTTGCCTGTTAAAAGTGCTGGGACTGATCAGTAGTCTATTTAAATTTATTCTTAGTTTGTACTGTTTGTGCACTGATGTGAGGTTACCTTCCTCATTTTAATCTTACAGTGCAGTTAAAATCTCAGCTACCCTCCATTGTTAAGACTAACATGAAGGTCAAAGGAAAAAAGGGATACAAGTCCCTTTAGTCCATTTATGAACAGCCCATGCTCAAGGGAGCACAGAAAAATAGTGGCTGACCCATCTAGTGTCCTTCACTGCGATTATTACCTCCTACCCTTTGGCAGAAGGTACAGAGTGCCAAGGTGCAAACTTAACAGATGCAAACACTCATTTGTACCAGCTTCTATAAAAATTTACATTGCACAGTCTACAGAAGTGCGCAATAATACAGGGACTGTGCAATATGTCAAGCTGGTGGGCTGTGCGATTTGTTGTTTTATTTTATTGTCGGCACTCAGACATGTACTGTATGTATATTGCATGCATGCATGTTATATGCTGTGAACAGAACTGCATGTTGCTATTCAAGCACATTTTCATAGTTATCCTATTAAGTGATTTGTAAGTAGGAATTAGTAGGTTTAGTAGCGAAACCCGGTATTAAACTGGCCCCAGTGTTAATTATGAAAGACTAGTATCGTTAAGCTCGGATGCGATCGGTTCTGCTTTCAGTACTGGAGAAATGAAGAAAATATATTTCCTATTTATTATTGCTAAATAAATGTTATCCTGCACATTTTATTTTACCAACCATTTCCAATTTGTGATAATATTAAGACATTCATCTGCATTTTCGTCATTCGCAATCCAGAAGCGAGTATTCTCGTGTACGGAGACTGCATCACACACGAAAGCTCCCGCTTAATACAGAGTGACGATGGCGGAGAGAACCAAACGTTCACGTGTGTTTACACTTCACTAGAGCTGATCCAGGCAATGTTCGTTACCACAAGTGCAACAAGATTTTTGCTTGTAAGGGCGGAAACACAAGCAGTCCGTCAAAGCATCTTTCAAAAGTGCATTATGTGCAGACAGAGAAACACAAAGTTTTCAACTGCCTAGCTAGCTCGTCTCTGGATGCCCCATCTACATCAGTCTTCCCAAATAACAAGGACATATAATCATCGCATAATCGAGGTCTCTCGCGGCATCGAAACAACGTTCATCTCCGACATCGATCCAACATCTTTTTGCTCGTTAAAGTCATGCTGAAATCAGCGTTGTTCACACCATTTAAAATAAATGTAAAATAAATTGGTTTGCTTACCTTATGTTGAAATGATTATTTCATTCGGGTGAAACGACATTACGCATTCAACATACGTACTACATGTTTTTAAAATCCCAAATAAATCAGTATGTAAACATTTAGGCTATTAAATGCACATCACTTTCATTTACTTTACAAATGGCCTACATATAAAAATTGAGTATTTTTTCTGCAATATATAAATCTTAAACACTAAAAAATGCCTTCACACTGGTGCATTAGGAATAGATGTATAATAAACTTATTTTATTAAAAATTTTTTAAAAAAAAATAAAGCAATGTTAATTCTGTTCTCAATAGGGCTGCAACTAACTATTAGTTATTACTAACTATATCGATTAGTTGGCCGATTATTTTTTCGATTAATCAAACGGGGGAGGGGCAAGCTTTTGGTACCATTTTTTTGTTTATTTAAAATAAAATCCACAAACTGAGTGTTACAAATATAAACTTCAGACTAAAACTTTACACAACTGTTTGTCTAAAACAGAAAAGAACCAATACAATGTTTTTTGTGCAGGCATAAACATAATGCATAAATACACACACTAATATATATATATATATATATATAAATAATTTTTATTTATATACACAAAATATATATTTTATATATTATATATTTATAAATAAATATTATATATAAAAAATAAATATAAATAAATATATTTTTATATAAATATATTATTTTTTTTATATATATATTTATATTTTATATATTATATAAAAAATTATATACACAAATAAATAATCTATTTTATATACATGTAAAAAATAAATATATATATTTTTTAAAATATATACACATTTATATATACATAAATAATTTATATCTATATATTTATACATATATAAATATATATTTATTAATATATACACACATTTATATATATTTGATATTTTTATATATATAAAAATATATATAAAAATATTAACTATATAAATAAATAAATATATATATATATTATATAAATAAATATATTTGTTAAATATATACACACGTGTGTGTAAAAAATAATTATATACAAATAATTTTTTTAATACATACACATTTATATATACACAAAAAATATATTATCTATATATTTATACATATATATTTATATATAAATAAATAATTTTATATATAAATAAATTTATATATTTTTATATAAAAATATATATAAATTTTTTTTATATAAAAACAAATAAATATATATAAATAAAAATATAAATAATATACACAAATATATATAAAATATATTTATATAAATTTATATAGATTTATATAAAAATAAACAAATGTGTATATATATTTATATAAAATATATATTTATATAATATATATAAATTTTAAAGTATTTATTCATTATGTTTATCGATGCACAAAAAGCACAGAATTAAACTACAGTATTAAATTAATAATAAAAACTCACTTTCACTGCACCTTGTGGTTTCTGTTACTCGCTGCCTTTAGGAATATTATTTTACTTTTGATCATAGTGTTTTAATTAGACATTACAGATCTTACTTGCGCTCCCTCTCCATATCAGCGCATCTACACTGCGCGTGAGGAGCAACACATCATCGTTACTAACAGATCACTTCCGTTATAATAAACGACAGAATTTACACTGCAAGCATGCAAATACAGCATATAATGACAAACTTAAATTAAACTAAACCTTTTAAGCAGCTTGCACCAGTTTCCCCTTCCCCTTACACGCAGTGGAGCATTTTGGATATAAACATAACCTTGTCCTCATGCATCAGTTTGATTTCCATGGTGTTTAAAATGCTCTCCTGCCTTAGAGGACTTGGAGGTTACACACTTTCTTCCTCAGTCACGTGACAATTTCGCCTCCGTCTGATGATGACTGAGGTCATGTTGGGAATAAAAGGTAACGCTGACAGAAAGTAAACTGAAGAAAGTCATTATCGGTGACTCTGGGTGTTTGATAATGCTAGCGTACGTATGACGTCATGCGCCGCCATGGCTTATACTTCCGTTTAGTAAAAAAAACCCGCTAGTGTTATATTTGAGATGATATTACTTTTCTAAAATCCACACACTAGACAGTAGTGCAGAGTGCACAGTGTAAGTGTAAAGTACTTCATTTGGGACACAACTTTAGTATTTACCCTCCGGAGTGTGTTTTTGTGAACAGAAGTAATGTAATGAGTAAATGTACCCCGTGCCGCACGCAGACTAACTAATCGATAATGAGATTCCTTGACAATTTTCATAATCGATCATTATCAATTTTATCAATTAGTTGTTGCAGCTCTAGTTCTCAGTTTGTTTCTTTTTAATAAAAACCAAAACAAAAACAAAAAAACCCACAACACAAAGTACCGATAAGAATACCGTTACAGTACCGGATCGATAAGCAGTATCAGAGTAGTAATACAGTTAAATCCTTAAAGACTCCTATCCTGATTTGTAAGACTTGTATCCCTGCGAACCCAATGGTGGTGTTATACCTGTGCTGTAGTACAGTCCACAGTGATGGTGGCCTTATTAGGGCTGTGGATGAGCTTGAGTCCCTTTTTTCCAAGGCAGGGTCTTTGAGAGAACAGCTTCTCAAGCTGTGAGCTCTCGAACTGAGCCAGAGATGAACCTGAAGCTCGACAACGGCAAGGAGAACCGCAAAGTGGGGATAAAGGAACATCCTTCATCACTACTGGTGACTTTCTTCTAACATCACCTACAAATAAGCAGAGTTACCATGTCAGGATATAACATACACTTACATGCAAATAACTTGTGTTCATTTAATGCAATCTCATCATTTGTCTTTCACTATTTGGCAACACCATTTGCTTATGTTTTTTTTTTTATTTTATTATTTTTTTTAAGTCAAATGTTTCAAGTCTGTAGTTGCATTGTGTCTTGTCTGAATAGCAAGCATGGTAAACAGAAAAGCTGCACTTTCCATTAACTAGCTTATTCATTCAAAACACACAAAACAAGTGCTGGTGTTTGTTCAATCAAACTACACAATGAGTCAATGTTCATTTACTTGTGTTTCTCTATTTTGAAAAATACATGATTGAGGAAGTAATCCACTTTGTGTTTATTATACCCATTATATTTCATGCGCAACTTCTCAGTCAGTGCTAAGGACATGTCAGAAGTGGGCTTCACTAGCCCCAAGGCACATAAAATCTAGGGGATGTAAGCAGCGAACATGGCTGTCACTGATAGGCTGCAAAAACCTAGTCAATCTGCACAGGATTTCACAAAAAACAAACAAACAAAAAAAAACACATTTTGAGATTGTTGCACCCCAAAGTGCTGGAAGACTACTTGAATTGGCCAAATTGCAATTGCATTAGGTTGTTTTGCATGCTCTTTCATAGTGATGTTGGTTAGTAAATGAGACCTTCTAGCTGTAGTCATGTTCGACGCATGTGAACTGAAGAGGGCTTTGGCTGAATGCACATTGTGATGACGTCACCCGACACGTCCTGGCCCAAATCTGCAGAAAATCTGCGTAATTTTGAAAAAAAATTTGCACGCTCCTCAAAATATAACGGAGTTTGTTTGACTTTGTGTTCATTTCTGCGATCACTAGTGATGGGAAGCTCGGATCATTTTACTGACTCGGATCTTTGAATCTCGTTCAGCAAAAACTTTTTTAAATATATATTTTTAAAAATAATAATAAATAAATAAAAAGTAGTCTCACCTGTAGTGGAGTCTGGAGTGTACTGAAATATGCTCTCCTTTGCAGGAGGTTCTGGAGGAGACAGACTTGTCTTCACAGAGTCCTCAAGTCCCAGCAGAGCGGATTTACTCTTAGCAACAACACAAACACTGTCACCTGTAGCATGGCTGACCTTCTGTTTATCAACGACGTGGCGCCACAGCGACATTTTCTGCACTTGAAACACACACACACACACACACACACACACACACACACACAATATTACTCATTTAAAATAACCCCAGCACTGCACTACAGGGCTAAAAGGACGCTATGTGGGAACTCAGGCAGCAGACTAGCTAAAATGCCGTTCTAAGTAATATAGCTAGCTGGCTAACAAACTAGGAAATATTCAGTTCCAGACTCCTAGAAGAGTAATTATGTGAGAATTCAGAGCCAGCTCTCATCACTCACCGGTGATGTTTTGATAAATAAACCAACCGCCACTCTGTCTAAGCGTCTCACAGGCAGGTAGGCCGACTCCAAGAGCTCCTGCTCAGCACAAACGCGGATTTTTCACCGAAACTCAAGCAAAGCGATATTCAAATAGTTTTCGCAAAGACGTGTATAACAAGACGTGTACAAGAACATAAACAGAACAAAAGTCATAACACGCGCTTTTGTTAACGCAAATAAATTACACCTGTACTGAAAACCGCAGACACTTGAGTTTGGCGCTACAATAAACAAACGAATATGACGCGCCACAGCCAACCAATAAAAAAGCCGAGCCCGTAAACAGGGCCGGCAAATCAACCAATTAGGAACGTCAGTAGGCGGAGCTTTTCCTTGTGTGTATCTAGGAGAGAGCCCTTTTGCTTTATTTTTCCTCCTTGTAAATCACACATCCACTTAATTCAGAATTTGTAATGCTTCCATCTGGAAGAAGGTATAAGGTCCCAAAATATCTCAGAAATGTGTATAAACATTCCTTTATACCAGTGGCAATTAGAATATCAAATGAAGGGTAAGCAACTCCTTTTGAGAATAATTTTTATATTGATGTATTGTGTATGTGTATAACTTGTGTATTGTGTATGTGTATTTGTGGGTTTTTTCTTTTGTGTGTGTGTGGTTTTTTTTTTTGTTTTTTTTTAATGAGAAGCCAAAGAATAGTTTCCACATTGGTGGACAATAAAGTTAAATCAATCAATCAATCAATCAATCAATCAAGCAAGCAAGCAATCAAATCTAGTATTATGAATACAATATTTTTTGCAAGTTTCATGTTGCTAGATATCTAAACTAGCCCTTTACAGAATCATATATTGATATCACTATAATAATTGCTGTATGGAAATAGCTGCAAAAACAATTAAGATTAAACTGAAGATAAATTTAATCTCAAACAACTCACTGTCTTGGTTTTCAAAGATTATTGATGCATAGCTCATACTTAATAACAAGTTTCTCACTATATCATTGTCTAAACAACATCTTCAATGGTTCAAATGTCATTGAATGATAAAAATATAAACATATAATGATTGATTCATGGATTGGTTGATTACAATAAATTACTACTTGTATACAGCATGCACTTCCTCTTTCACAGCCATAGCTAGATAGTTGGAGAAGTAAATTTAGAAAAATAAAAATGACTGTTCTATGCTTAGTGTTATTCATTCTACGAGACAGATTTAAATGAAGATGAGTGACAAAAAAGTAGTATATATTGCACAAAAAAATATATTTGTAGAGTAATATGTTTCATATGCAGTTAATGTTAATAAGAGTTAATATCATAAAAAAAACTTTATATTATATATGACCAGTTTGATGTCAGTGATGAAGTAGAAATGCGTGTGTTTGTGGAGAGTGAATGTGAGACT
>JANDJT010000103.1:12116372-12132652 GCA_024331685.1 Stegophilus panzeri
CTCTGGCTTCGCTGAAACATACAGCTGTGTATCATCAGCATAACAGTGGAAGCTAATTCCATGTTTATGAATAATTTTGTTCTACTGTAGACCCAGAAAGACTTAAGGCTGCCAAGGGTCCTTCAACTTAGTAGTTATGGGTCTGAATACTTATGTCAGTGTGATATTTCAGGTTCTTTTTTTTGAAAAATTTGCAAAGTTATCCCAAATCTGGTTTTTGCTTTGTCATTATGGAGTATGGAGTGTAGACTGATGTGACCTTTAAATATATATATTTATATATATATAATTTAGCATAAGGCTACAACATAACAAAATGTGTAGAAAAAAAAAACCCCAAAAGGGGACTGAATACTTTCTGAATGCACTATACAGTAGGTTGTTGTGATCAGGAGACCCCACAATCTATTGTTGGCTCCTCCAAACCTAGTTGCACCTGGTCAGGTCATTGCAGCAGGAGCCATTAAATTGCAACAAATCATTTGGGTCCACCATAAATCTTTCAGACATTACACGTCTGTATTCACTACTTTACAATATAAATAAATGTAACACCATTAGGCTAGTAATTACAAGCTAATGGTATGCTATCTGTCATAACTGTCTAGAAAGCAATGTGGGCATTCTGTCTTTAACACAACAGCTAATGGTTGGAACAGAAGATCCTAAAATAATGTTAGAGATGGATATGTGATACTCATTTTACATATATAAAATGATTCTACTATTTGGGTGTAGGAAAAATAAAATGAACAAATGTTAAGCTGTAATTTCTCCTAAACAAGATCTTAACTGGAATGATTTTGCCAGACATTTAGCTACAAGTACACAGTTGCTCTAGTGCAAAGTACAAACCAGATTTTGTCTTTTGTTGAACTTTTTATTCATTTCAGGTCTACTGCTCCTAGATCAGCCCAAAGTAAGGATTTCTCGCAATGTGAGTGCTGTTAGGTTTGCACACTTACTGCTTCTCTAAAGCAGTCTAGCACACTACGTGACGGAACTCCCATATGAATAGAAAGCCATCTGAGCCCCATGCCTGTGTTGTCTTATTTTGCTGCATTGGCCATGCTCACGGCATTTTGCTTTGTTGACTTTGCGATCCATCTTTCCACTGCAGTCCACAAGGATACGACTTCCGTGCACGGTTTTTAATTTCTCTCTGCACTACATCAAGACAGCATTTAAAAAATATATTTAAAAAAGGATTTAATTATCAATTTAATCATCAACAAGCGTGTGCGCTTGTGTGAGAGAAGGTGAGGAGAAAATAGCAGGCTTTGTTTAAGACGCATGCTGAAGCTGGAACAGCGCATAATGGAAATAAGAGTCTTCTCCCACTCATTCATTAGCAAAAGGGGTGTGTGTGTGTGTGTGTGTGTGTGGGAGAGAGCAGTAGGAGGAAGTAACGAGAGGACGTCAGCTGAGCACAATACATCAGCACATAGAGAGATGTAGAGAGAGATAGAATGAGAGCAGAAGTGGGAGAAAGGAAGAATGGGACTACGCTGGAGGAGTTTTGCATATCCAGCTGTAGGTTTTATTATGTATTATGGCGCACACTTTTATCAAACCCTCCAAAAATGTCCTGCTGTGTTCTGCATGCACATTGAGTCATGCTTCTCTGCTGCAGATTTCAGAGTATTTGCATTTCATCTTATCAAGTTTACTTTAGCTACACACACACACACACACACACACACACACACACACACACAGAGTACAAAGGCTTATAAAGCAGCAAGTAACACTACTAACATTCAAATAGAATAAAAACACACACAATCAGAAAGCTATAGAGTCACCAGCATGCTATAATCTGAATTGGCACTGCGGCAACAGGCACTGCAGATTTCTTTCTAACCTCACTCCAGGCAGAATCAGGAACAATGAGTAAAAATGCCTGCATTTTCTTAACAGCTTGAGAAATGTTGAGAGATGTAATGTGACTCTGTAGTTCACTGTAATATTGGGTTGTAAATAAAAGGAAAGTGAGAAGGCAATCTGACTGTAGTAAGAGATTTCCAATCCACCCTCATACATGAATCACAGCACTGCTGGGTTGTGTGTGTGTGTATGTGTGTGTGTGTAAGGGGCTACCCGCAATAAAACACATCCAGTATAGACTGTGTCGTTCATGTAAAATGGTAAATGGCGCACTTATATAGCGCTTTTATCCAAAGCACTTTACACTGTACAAATAAAGGCATTACAGGCAACAATTTACAAGAGGGATGACAGCATGGATTTTCTTTGAGTGCTGAATGCAAACCAAGACATGTTTCCTCCTTCTTTTTTAACAGATTCATAAGTAGTGTATAAATATTTCACAAAACAAGTCTTGAAAATATGACAATACGAGCGTGTTGGCATTAAAGCCATTATATATATATACGACTTTACATGAAAGAGTGAAAAGACAACACTCAATTATCATTACGAGTCGACCGTTCGAGAAGGTACTGTCATTTTTATATCCTTATATTGCAAAATTTGACATTGTTTTTAACATCCCATTCACAACACTTTAAGTTGTAAAAGGCTATATAACTCATAATGGTGTTATAAATACAAATTGGACTGCCATGTTTGTCTGAGGTCATTAAAATAATGAATTCTGCTGGCATATGGACTTCATAAATAAGATTTATAGGAATGGCACTTCGTAATAGATTTATAGGCAAATGGAGCACTCAATTAAAGAGAATTCAATTCCTTGTTACTACAAGACATCGATCAAGTAAATACAGCTCCAAAAAGGTAAGAGGAAATCCTCCAGTATTGGTTTATATAATATTTATGCAATGCTTAGGAATATTATGTATGCCCAGTATAGGTTCACTTCAAATAAATTGTTAACAAGACATTACTTTATGATTATGATCTAATCTGCAGTCTAATTCGCAGTTCTTTAGCATGAAATGTAAATAAAACTCAGCTAAAATCATCCCCAAATAACACAATAACAGATGACCTTATGAGTGTCTTATGAGTGTCAGTTTAGCACCTGAAATAGATTACTTCATAACTAAAGCCAAAGAACAAGAGGCTAATGTTTGTGTCAGAGCTGCAATGCAGAGACTGCAGTCCCGTGTGAGTGTGTATGAGTGTGTGCATGAAATGACCTGTCATTCTGTAATAATGTGTGTAGGAGGCGAGGGGAGATAAAGTATTGCTGAAAGGGTTGTGTGTGTGCATGTGTGTATGTGGGGGGTGGGGCGGGGGGGATATTGGTCTGAAGAAAGGAAACTCAACTGACTTCCTAATCATTACATTATGACATGGTCCTTCTTGAGTACAGTCATAAGGCTTCTTTACCATGCTGACTTTTCAGCTCTAGAAGCAGCTGTGTTCAGTGTGGATTCATTACTGTAAATATAACTTGTAAATGAATAACATTGATGCGGGTCAAATCTCAGCACGGGAATCATTTATTCCACAGCTGAATCATTTAAACTAAGAACCAAGATGGCTCTGGTATGAATCAGTATATCTTCAGTATACTCTCTGAATTGTGCTTTTTGGTTCTTAATCACATGTTCTTTCTCGTAGCCAAATGCTCTCTCTGTTGGTATCTATCCCTCTCCTTCAGCCTCTTTCTGTCTGTTTGAGTCAAGAATTTTGGTTTAATTTTATTGCCATTTTATTAGCAGGACAATTAATGAACATCGTCCGGACAAAGTGTTATAATGCAATGTGAAGGTAACACTTTACAATAACAGTACATACATAATCATGCATGAATACCTGAATTAATACTTACTTAAATATGAACTAATGAAGAGTTAAGGCATGCACTAATCACAAACTAATGCAGAGCTAACCTTAACCAGAGCTAACCCTAACCAGAGCTAATTCACGTGTGAATAATGTATTAATTAACACATAGGGGTAAACTAAACCAAACATGCTCTATTAGAAAGAATATGAATGAAACATGTGCAATTTCAAATCGTTTATTTTCAAATGTAGAATGACACACTAATAATAATCGCCAATAATATCTTCTCAACCTGTGCATGGCCATTTTGAGGGGCAGTGACCCAAATCATGAGCACTAGAGTGAAATAGGCGACCGTTCATAATGATTTAAAGCCAGGAGACACATTTCACATAGGCACAGTAAAAGCAGTCAAAATAGACACAGCGACATCTAAGACTAAAACACTGGAAAATAATCTTACAGAACACTGGTTTTAAATGTTAATAGGTAATAGCATCTGCTAAATAAGTGACTAAATAAATAACCAGCCCAAAAGGACCCAGGTCACACCCCTCTTCATCTCCCTCCACTGGCTTCCTGTAGACGCCCGTATTAAATTCAAGGCCTTGATGTTCATGTACAAGACCTTGTCTGGAACAGCACCCTCCTACCTCAACACTCTCCTGAAGGCTTATGTTCCCTCATGCAACCTGTGATCGGTTAGCAACCGGCGCTTAGTAGTGCCTAGTCAGCGTGGCTCAAGGTCCCTTTCCAGAACCTTCACACTAATTGTCCCTCAGTGGTGGAATGAACTTCCAACCTCAATCCACAGAGTCTGTCACCATCTTCAAAAAACAGCTAAAGACCCATCTCTTCCGTGAACACCTAACTAATCCCTAAAACGCCGACCCCACGTTATCCTTTAAAAAAACTAACAAAAAACAACCTTACTCTGGCTCTTACACCTCTACTCTGCACACTTTGCTTTTCTAGAATTCAATTATAAATCTTGTATGGTAAAGCATCTGCTAAATGAATAAATATAAATGTAAATGAATAAATGTTACTGTATTAATGTCACCTTTGTGGGCAACGGAGCAGTGCCCTGGGCCCTAGCCACCCGGAGCACGTACTAGTACTACAGTGGGATGTAGATGGGGAATGACACAAAACGGGTTGAGTTGAAATTATGGGTGTTTATCATTAGTGTGTCTTTCTACGTTTGATAAGGAGGATCGATGTAAATTATAAAAGTAATCCAGCACCATCCAATGACGTTTGTGTACCCAGCTGAATATGGCAAATGATATAAACTACTTCAAATTGCGCATGTTTAATTCATATTATTTCTTATAGAACATGTTTGATTTAGTTTACCCGTTTGTGTTAATTAATACATTAACTAACAAACATGTACTAACATGAACTTAAGGTGGTCGCTATTCACTCATGAATTCATAAGACTCAAGTTGTAGTTAAGGATAGCCCTTCATTAGTTCATCATTAGTTCATATTTAAGTAATTATTCATTCAGGTATTAGTGAAGGATTATTTGTGTACTGTTTAGTCCCTCCAGGATTCAGCTGTTTTGCGATCGCAGAAATGAACACAAAATCAAGGAAACTCCGCACGTCATCACAACGTACGCAGCCCCCTTCGATTCACGTGTCAAACATGAGTACAGCTAAATGTTCTCATTTACAAACAAACATCACTGCAAAAGACCGTGCAGTTGCAATTTTGCCAATTCAAGTAGTTTTCTGCAAAAATAGCACAATAAAACTCAGCAAAGAGCATAGCAAACTTTGGAAAAATCCGCAGCAAAATAGCGAAATCAAGCATTTTTGGTCGCAAAAACCACAAAAAAAAAAAAAAAAACCATACGGACTGACTGTTATTGTAAAGTGTAACCCATTTTGAGTATTGTTATGAAATGCAGCTGTTTCATTTCATTCTCTCTCTCTCTCTCTCTCTCTCTCTCTCACACACACACACACACACACTGTATACATCTTCCAAGTTAAATTTATAAAACAATAGAAAATGGGAATGCTGTAGACTTTCAGAGAACTGCAGAATCAACGTTTCTGTCACTGAAATAAAGCAGTTACAGTGCAGTTACAGAATCTGTGTTCAGTTTGGGGGATTATTCTTTAATATTATTTAATAAAGTCTTTTAACCGCTGAATAAATTGGACTGAAGTGTGATTTTATTAGGCGTTTTGCTTCCAGAATGTGGCAGCATTATTGATGCAAATATATAAACTTATTATGAGTAAATGCTTGAGTCTGCATGATCACCCTCTTCTGCCTTTTCTCTACAATTGAATCATTGGTAATAAAAGTCCATGACACTCACGACAGTTTTATGGGAGAAAAGCAGAGCAGATAAATTAGCTATTTTCTTCCATCTTTACTAAAACCTATTGTAGTCATTTATTCATGAATATGCATGAGGATGATACAGAAAATATATGAACAATTTTACATAATGTGTATGAACATTTCTGCTTGTTCCTGAGTTTGGTTTACATAATTTTTATTAAAATGTCCTCAGTTTCCTCCGGGTACTCTGGTTTCCTGACCCAGTCTGAAGACATGCATTGTAAGCTAACTGGCACCTCTAAATTGTCCATAGTTTGTGAATGGATGTGAATGTGTGTGTGATTATGTGTGTGATTGTAGCCTGTGTTGGGTTGGCACCCCGTCCAGGGTGTCCCCCACAGAGTCCTCTGCCCAGAGTCCCCTGGGATGGGCTCCAGGCTCCCCGCAACCCTGTGTAGGATAAGCTGTACAGAAGATGAATGGATGGATGGATAAAAATTCTACACACCCCTGTTAAGATTGCAGGGTTTCAGAAAGAAAATAAGAAAAGAAAAGAAACCAAGATTAATCATGTAAGATCTTTTTCCTCCTCTAATCTGTAATAGCAACCAACAAAATTCAAGTAAATAGAAACGTTTTAGAAAAAGAAAATTATAAAACTTACAATAAACTATGCATAAGTGTGCACACCTTTTAATAACGGGGCATTTGGCTGTGCTCAGAATGAACCAGTCACATTCAAGCAGATGTTCAAAGGTAATTGTCATACACCTGTCATCAATGACGTGATTCTGAACCTCAGATAAAGATCAGCTGCTTCTGTAGGATTCTTCTGATATCTTCTTGTTTTCATCTGACTGCTGAAGCCATGGTCCACAAAGAGCTTACAAAGCTTGTACTGTACAGGATTTCATTGTTGAAAGGTATCGATCAGGAAAGGGGGTACAAAGGAATATCTACTTCCTTACTTACTTTTATTAGATGTGCCATAGAACACCATGAAGGCCATCATCAACATTTCAATTGGAGAAAATGGGACACCACAGTATCATTGCCACAAACATTTATGAAAGTACATGAAGAAAACTTATTAGGAAGTCTGCCAAGAAACCTATGACCTACCTCCCTGCATGTGACAACAGTCTCTCACATACTTCACATGTCTAGGGCTATGGAGTAAGGCTACATGACAGACCTTTCTCACAAAAAAAAAAGCATCACCCCAAACCATGTGGCACAATGTGTTATGGTCTGCTGAAACCAACGTGGAGCTTATGGCGCATAAACAAGACAGCTTATCACCCAAACAACACCATAGCCATGGTGAAGCATGGTGGTGGCAGCATCAAGACAGAGGGAATAATGGTTGGTCTAAATAGCTATCTATTTTGGCACAAAACTTCATGCCTCTGTTAGACAGCTGAAGACAAAGAAAAAATTCAGCTTCCAGCACAATAACAACTTAAAGTACAAAAAAAGGAATTCAGAAGACTTGAAGAGGGCTGTGCACAGGAGCTCCCCTCATATTCTGATAGATCTGGAGCATTTTTGTAGGAAGAGTGGCGGAAAAAATGAGAAATCACGATGTGCTGAGCTAGTATTACATGTGCTGAGTGCTGTATTACAAGCAAATGATGCTTCAACTTTTTATTTATTTATTTATTTATTTATTTATTTATTTATTTATTTTATTGCATATTTATTGGTAATATTTTATCACATTAAAAGTGGAAAAAGCTCTGTCATGATTTTCCTTAGTTTCATTTTTTACATCACAAAATCCTGCAATTTTAACACGGGTGTGCAGACATTTTTTTTTTATATGTATACACTGTATTTTATTAATATTCTATTTTCTTTTACTAATTTACTACTATTATTATTTTGTTTTATTTTGGTAAATAGTCATACCCATAAATACCACAGCCATCCATGGCCAGGAGCTAAGGGAGCAAAATTGTCCACACAATATATTCACAAGCTCTTCACAATAGACCACTTGTGAAGTTAAGTCTTACTCGAACACTTTTCTTACTTGTATTGAATCTCCACACAGCTTTATTTTATGATAGTGTTAAATATACTTAAACAATGAAAGACTAGATTTTGTGTTAGTTATCATAATGTTAGGTAATATTAGCCTTTTGTGTAATATTTTGTCTATTCAAATTGTGAGTATTTGTAATACCCTTTAGTTTTATCAGATCAGGTCAGCTACCACACCATGGTTAATTCTTGTGCTGTTTGCGGATGTGACCGGTCTGTGACTCTGCTGCCTCTCCTCACTAATCTGAGACAGGCTCGTGGGAAAATGAGAGGATACACTAATACTGACAGCCTGAGCATTTGTGCTGAGTCCTTCTCTCCAAGGGATTAAAAAGATGCAACTTTTTTTAATCCTGTCATAGAATATGTCATGTCAAATGCTTCTCAATTTTATGAGCATATTATGTCTGTAAATGTGTGGCGCTCTGGGAAAACCCTGACACTGTGAAATTTTGTCATTTTGTACTATATATTTCTAAGAAACACATGAATTCCTGAACTGAAATGTTTCTCTTATGGATATATCTCAATAACAAGTAAATCAAATTGCATTTTAAAATCTGAAAGTAAAAAGGGGGAAAAAATACATTTAAAGACAGCATTCCGACTGTGGCGCAGGAACATTTTGACAGTATTTGATTACAAACTGAGTTGATTATGCATATGTCTGGAATGCAGCACGTCTCCATCAGTTTGAACAATTTCAAGCCTGACATTTACTGTGTGAGGAAATCAGCGTCACACAAAAAGGAGTATTGATGTCATGGATCAGTTGATTGGTAACTACACCTCAAAGAGGAAAACAAAGAGATGGCCAATGGCTCTATTTTACAGCCTCCTTGATGTGGCAGCCCTCAGTGCTTACACACTCTTAAAGCCCAGCACCCTCATTACCAGGAAGGTACAGTACAGTCACAATTAGTAGTAAAAATGTTATGTGGCGTTATTTCAGGACATGTATGAATTTGAATTAAACACCTGCCCCTCCTGCCTTAACACGCACAATGGGACCTGCCCTTAAAGTTCATTATTTAAATCTGTGGAAAGGGGACCTGCAGAAATTGAAGGTTAATAGATCATTTCAAATGAATAATGATAAGCACAGGAAGTTATGTCGCTGCTCCTAAAACATATATCCGGTTGACAGCAAACATAATTAACCATTGAAAAACCATTCACTGTATGCCTATTTTTACAAGGCTGGTAGCTTGATTTAATGACAGGATGACCAAATTAAAATTAGGATCATGCTGTTCAGTTGTTGGATGTTCCGTCAGGCCAGGAACAAACCTGTTCTCAGAAATTACAGTGTATTGATTTTCAAAAGATAAAGCATAATGGAAAGATCAGATCACTGAAGAGAAGCAGTGGATACCCACATACTTGAGGATCTGTGGCACACACTTTATGTCAACTCATATGAAATATTATATACTTAGAAACTGTATTGTTGCAGCGTGCCAGTCATCAACAAACTGTATCAGAGTCTAACATACATTTAAAACCAGAGGTCAAAAGCAGCTGAATGTTGTATCCTAAACAGGTGAACACTTAGTTGTGTAATGCATTCATTAACCAAAAAAGAAAGCTAACCAGCTAGCTAACTCACCCAGCTACACATGTACAGCTTCCCATACAAACTTCTCTTTTCTTCTTATCAAAGAACCGTGCCGAATACATTTAAAGTCCCCATTAGTATAAATATGTTAGGCTTAAGGTTATCTATACGCTAGTGTGCTGCAAAACAATGACTAAATTCGCATTTAGAAGATATATTAAAAATTTACAGTCTCTCTCTACCACCAATATGAATCAACAATTTTGATGACATTCTGCACTTCAGTTTCTCATCAGATTTTCTGTCCAATCAGATGCTGTCTAGAATCTGAAGTTTCCCGCCCTCAACGTTATAAAAATCACCTTGCTGAAGTTACTGTCGTTAAGTGAAAGAAACTATATATTAGCAAGCATGGGTTGGAAATGTGTCTTTGGCTGATCAAATGTGCATTTTATTCAGTTTCCAATTGTAAATTGGTTAAGAAGGAAATGAAGAACGAATTCATTCACTTTCAATTTTTTCAGTTTCCCTTTTGTTGTGTTGTCAAGTACGGTTTATTCCGGGCTGTGAGGTCATCTAAACGTTACTGGCTATATAAAAAGGGGAAGGAGCCACTCAATATGTCCTGCCATGACATCCTGTTTTAGTGGAAATTGCATCAACACATTGACTAACGCTACACATTTCAAGGCACTTCACAGGGATTTTAACACCGTCTTACTGCTCCAACTTCATCATACACGATACAGAGACCATCCACATTATAAGCGCAAATATTTCCGTTACATACACATACACATTACATATTAACAAAGTAATGATACACACGTCAGGTAAACCAGTTTTTTTCAGTTAACTCAAGCTTGTCATTTGGTTTTGACAGCTTTACATCAGCTTTATATTTAAAAATGGCACTAATGGAATTGCCTTAGGAATGCACATGCACAGTAACTTGCTTTGCTTTCCTCATTGAAATGGTCTATATTTGAACATGCACAGAGTGTATAAGAACTACATATTGTAAGATAAAACTGTGTACATACTTTGATAGACATAAGCACATTTGGAATCTAACTAAGATTTAAGCAACACCATTAAAGAAGTCTGAAAGCTGTCATAGATGTAGATTACATCTCATCGTTCACTTTAACGAAGCCACCATTTACACATAAACACCACATAACCCCCAAACTGTTTATAGTAACATGCCATGAAAGCGGCCAGTGGCTCCTAAATGAAGTGTTTCACTTCACTGTAATGTGAATGCACCATTAAGGACTCTGTATACATCTTGTGGCACTGACATTTACATGGATTTGGTAAGCAATATGACTTTACTGCAGAGAAAACAAACAAGCACAGATGTCATGTGCAAGCTTTGCTTGGCGTGTCAGCTGGAACACTGCAGAACTCCACCACGTGGCAAAGCCTGTGACTGTCATTCACACACAAAACCTCCAGCTTCTTACAACAATCACAAAATTTGTGCTGCTAAAAGTATACCTAGGGCTTTAGACATTAAAACAGGTATTTATGATGTCTGACTTTGTGAATCCCCAGTGAAATGTGTTCGTTTGCTGATAAGGAGCTACTTTAGAAAAACTCTCCTCACTGCTGGGGTTGAGTTTAAGAGATTCATGTCAGCTATTCATCAAGTCCTTGAGTGGTTGGATTTGGGCCAGATCTTGGTTGGTATACGAGTGTGTGTGTGTGTGTGTGTGTGAGATGTCTCTGGTAGCAGCAGGAATTCAAATTTGAAGGTCAGAGTCCAGCAAGGTCTCTCTCTCCCCCTTTCTCTGTCTCTATCTCTCTCTCTCTGTCTCTATCTCTGTCTCTGTCTCGCTCTCTACCTGCTGTCTCTTTGCTTCTCTGTTTCGGTCACACACGTAGCGATCCAGATGGATTCTCCTCACTCTCTCTGTGCAAGGCTGAAATGAGCCACTGGTGAGAGACTGCAGTTATTTCAGTCATGCTGCAGCACTCTCTCGCTCTCTCTTTCTCTCTCTCCTTCACTCTTGCTGCAAAGCAGATCAGCCCAAAAATATACTGTCTATTCCCCACAGGTTCTCATTTAATCCCGTCTGGGACAGAAAGAGACTAGAATAGAGAGGGATGGGGATGGGGAAGGGGTGAGGGGCAGAGTCATGACTTTGCGAGTCAGAAAGTAAATATAGGGCAGTGGTTGCTCCATGTTGAGCAGTGAAGCCTGAATTATCACAGAGCACAGTGCAGTGGTTAAGGGTAGATAACAAGCACATCAGAAAAGGGACTATTATTCAAAACACTGATTCAATGCTCAATGCCAAATCTGCCTATTTTATATTTGTTCTACAATTGGATACATGCAGTACAGGAGAAGTATTTTAGCCTTAGAGATAGTGGAATCTGGACCAATAAGTCCCATATCTGGAAAAGTTTGGCACGTCACAGGTGGATCTCTAGCCAAGTCATCTGGTGACTGTGGTTCTCCCTGGTGGAGCAGGACAGTCTGAAAGGTCAGGTCACGCTGGCCCACAGCTGGCCGTGATGTCTGTTGTACACATTTCTGACACTACCGCTGACTCTGCCCACAGAATTCAGCAATCAGACCACAGATTCTGGCTTGTGGCCCTGAAGCGGCCTGAGAACCTTGGTTTCCACTGTTGCGCTCACTGGTGGACAGAACATGAATATGCTGTATTGTATGTATTGTGGCATAGGTTATTCAGGTGATTCCTACCAGCCCTGGTGGTTAGGACAGATGAAATAGAACTGGCTGTTATACAGTAAGGTATACCTTCTTTTGCACATGCACATTGAGATATTCAAAAAGTTGCTGTATGATGTAATATTTGATATAAATACTGTTGTTATATGGTCATCATTCCCTGGACCCTTCTTGCCAAGTTTCCGCTAGATTGGCACTGGTTTCAAAGAATGATGACGGAGAAACGTAATGGTTATCAATCACATACATAGCTAGCATTCATATTCATCTTTCCTAAATTCCAGAGGTGGTGAATATCACCTGGATCACCTATGCCGCAATGTCATGAGGAACTGACACACCTTAGGACTGACTAGAACACTGCTGCACTCATGCCACTGGAAGTGGCAATGTTAATCTTGTAAAACCTGAAGAAGGCCAACGTGATGACGTGCACCACCCAGTGGTGTGAACAGAGCAGATGAACATCTGGTCTGGTGCTCAAATCACCACTAGTTGGTCCGAATAGTACCAAAGAGCACACACTGAGCATAACAAGGAACCCTCAGCAGGTTCCCCTTAATGGAACGCTGCAAGGTCAATTATAAGCCTTTGGGCCCTTTGTTCAACCACAAGGTCATTTTGGAGTCATTTGGCCACCAATGCATGCAAGGTGAGCTTCTTGCCAAGGCATGCCATTGTCACACTCTTTTGCTGAAGTGATCATTAACAAAAAATATATAAAACCCAACTGTCTCTGATGAACAGCAATAATCATTGTGGTAGAAAACTGTGTGTTCATTAACAGCAACATTATTGTACATACTGTATATGCTGAATAGACCAAACCATGCATTACTGTCATGTAAATATCAGAGAAGGTCTAGAGACTATGATTCCCATCAGCCATTGCACCTCACCTGATCACGTCACATGGCTGTCAGCACCTGATTCACTTTTGGGGTAAATGAGCACTTGTATATAGTCACGTTTTATATTTGTTTCCTATCCTTTGTATTTTTGCCACTAGTAACGGAGAATGCAATGGAGAATGCTGCTCAGCCTCTCTGTTCAGTTGAGGATGTTGCTCTGTCTCCCAGTTTGGCCGAGAACTCCTCTTTGTCTCCCAGCTCCACCTCGGACGTCACTATACCAGGCTCCTCTTCAGACATCGCTCCACTTTCTTACTCCGCTGAGGATGCCGCTCCGCCTTCCTGCTCAGCTGAGGACGTCATTCTGCCTCCATGCTCTACTGAAAACATCACTCCATTACTCTGCTTCGCGTCACGTGTCGCTCCCCCTTCTGGCCTTGTGGAGAACTTCACTCCCCCCTCTGTCCTCACGGAAAACTTTGCTCCCCATCTGGCTTCATGGTGAGTGTCGTTCCCCCCTCGGGCTCCACCTTGGGCTTCGTTCCCCCTGCTGGTTGTGCGGTGGCCTTCGCTCCAGATATCATGTCATCTCTCTGTGGTGCGGAAGAGACTGCTCCGCATTTGTACCCCAGAGAACACGTCAAGGGTCCTCTTTCCAGCCCCGCGAGGGATGACATCCAGTTGAACTTTGAAATGCTTAAGGACATCTGGTCTGTGTGTCCAGGACCCCTCATGAACTTAATTATGCACCTCGGGAGACACATGTTAAGTGGGGGATGTGTCATGTAAATATCAGAGAAGGACTAAACTACAATTCCCATCACATGACTACCAACACCTGATTCACATTTGGGGTGAATGAGCACTTGTGTGTGTATAGTCATGTTTTGAACTGCACACATTGTCTTGCGTTTGTCTTATTTTGCCCTTGTTTCCTGTTGCTTTTATGTTTGTTTCCTAGCCTTTGTGTTTTTGCCACTAGTACTATAGTTCCTGTTTTGTGTTTTGTTTTTCTGTTTAATTTTTATTTAACTTTATCTGCACTTGCATCCGTTTTCGCCTCCAATAGGCCTTTATCACACTTCCGTGTTCGCAATTCGGAAGCTGCAAATAACAGTGAAAAAACCCTTCCGCTCTAGTCTGTATCAAAGGCAGCGAGCGCAGCGAAAAATTATTGTTGCGTCCCTAAATGCTCTAATAGTTCCACTAAACAACCCTATCTCAGTTTTCATTCTTTTCTAACTGATGAAGTAACGAAGAAAAGATGGATTTATGTTATTCGGCGGGATGAAGGCAAAGGTTTTGCAGTTTTAAAAGGGAGTACGTACAAGTGCTCCCAGCATTTCAGAGTCTGACTACTCGTCAACATGATAGTTCTCATCTGCTTTATTTATTTATTTATTTTCTCGTCGGCTTTAAATGAAATCTTAATAAAAAAAACCACATTATTTACATCACTATCTACAATTTAGGATTACAATACAACCGTAACTTAGCTTAAACTGACTGCAACAACAGTCTAACAAGCTTTTTTTATTGTAAAATTTTTTTTAATAAATTGCAACTGCAGCAACAGTGAACACAAATACTTTTGTCTCCTTGAACTGCAGCTGGCTACAATCTATCCTGAACAGGTACCCTGTTAAGCCTTTTTATTTCGATGTGATACTGTGTTGTGATTTAATACTACAATAATATCTGAGGTGGTAGCTAGTGAGGCGATTGTCAGGCCACAGTGTTACCGGTCCATGAAGAAAAACGAAGAGCCACACTCTCTGCAGGTTACCTGTTCAGGATAGGGATGTACAGAATGTGGTTTTGTCTATTTAGATTTTATTTAAAGCCGTCAAGAACCCTCATATTGACGAGTAGTCAGACTCTGTGAAATGCTTGGCGCACACGTATGTACTCCCTTTTAAAACCTTTGCCTTCATCCTGCCGAATATCATGAATCCATCTTTTCTTCATTACTTCATCAAAAAAGAATGAAAACTGAGATTGGGTTGTTTAGTGGAACTATTAGAGCATATTTAGGGACAACTCCTCGCTGTGCTCGCCGCCTTTGATACAGACTAAAGTGGAAGTTTGTTTTTGCTATTATTTGCAGCTTCCGCTTTGCGAACGTGGAAGTGTGATAAAGGCCTATACCCTGACAATTACCTCTTAAGATTCAGCACACAGCAGAGTTTTTATTTCTCAAAAATCAATTCAAATATTTACTCAGTTTTCTAAATACTGGACAAATTATGCTTGTTGGTGTCTCAGAAATATATTATTATAAATATATGTCAATATTTCATTTTCACACTATTTTATTTATTTCTTTTCATTTATCATGCCATGTAATTTAATTAAATGGCATCACATTTATGCCCCTAACAAAATGTGTTATTCGCTTTAGTGTCTCATTGACAGGCACTTGAAATTGACAAATGAATAAATACAGTCCCCTTTCTCTTATGAGTTATGGATAAAGAAGTAAGATTGGTTATTAAGTGTCATGGATATCCCGAAGGATCTCTGGACTTCAGTTCCCAGCAGCCACTGCACCTCTGCATCACTGTCACATGACCACCTGCACCTGATTCTCATTCGCACTTGTGTATGTATATAGTCACAGTTTGTACTGCACTCTTTGTCTTGCTTTAATTGTCTTTTGTTGTTGCCCTTTCTGTCTTTGTTAATGTTTATTCTTTGTCTTAGAGTTTTGCCACAAGGTCATAGAGTCTTTTTGTGTTTTGTTTTGGTCTTTATTAAAACTTAAAATCTGCACTTGCATCTGTCTTCGCCTTGAAATCGTGACATTAAGTAAATAATGCCAAATCTTCTTTTTTTTTTTTTTACATTACCGAAGAATTATAAAATGTTAGCATTATAATGTTCTATCTGGGTGAAATCAGAAAACTCAGTTAGAACCTTGCATTAAAAGTAACTTGAAAAGAAATAACCCTATATGCTAACTACTTGTTTTTATGTACATCAAAACGAATAAAAGATTTGAGTTACAAAAGGAAAAGAAATGATCAAAATCCATATTATGGTATAAATTACTTTTAGTTGTTTTCTCTCTCTGTGTGTGTATGTGTATAT
>JANDJT010000103.1:12142735-12154921 GCA_024331685.1 Stegophilus panzeri
GTTGTCACATTAAAAGATATAATCAAATATTTACAAAAATGTGAGGGGTGTACTCACTTTTGTGAGATACTGTAACTGAACATCAGTAAAAGAAGACAGCAGTGTTGCAATTTTGTATCTTCAGTGAACGGAGGTGAGACCAATCAAAGAGGGTTTACAGGAAAATGCATGGAAATACTCGTGTCTTATTGGCTGACAGCTCTCAATTCTGGTCTGAAATGCTAGCTCACACAGTCAGTTAGTGTTAGGGGAAAAATAAATAAATGCTGATTTTTTTTTTACCAGTAAAGGTGTTGCAACTGAAACACTCTCATGCTAAGTGTGGAAAACAAGGTGTGTAAATGTCCATATGAGTTCCAAGTTACATGAACATACTAATGTACTTTGCATGGCACTGTAGCAGCTAAACCTATACAATGATAGTTTAGTTGTGCCTCCCCTTGGCTAGCGATACCAAACTAGCCGAGTCTCGTGTTAGCCAAAAAGTTTGATATTTTATCGGTCTGGTAGTCCTATGAACAGTGATAACCCCCGAGGCAAGTTTTATGATAAATCCAACTTTTTTTCTGATCATGTCATAAAATTATTAACCATTAGCAATTAGCCCTCAAATCCAAGAAAAAATACCTGGAAACAGTCTATTTAGAAGTATGTTTTAAAAAGTTTTTTTTGATGGAGAAGAATCTGGACTCAGCATCGGATGATTAACAGTCCAGTTAACAGTCTAAAAAGTTTTCTGGTGAGAGGAGAGTCTTCTGGGCAAAGGACTTTGTGCTTTTACACCTTATCACATGTGACATGCTTTTTCCTCTATGTTATGATCTTCTAGAGGGAGAAAACAGAGAAGCTGGCCAGGGAATAAATGTTTATAGCTGCTTTAACATAAGCAATAGTAGGAATTAACCTGTCATTCCATGACATCAAATAGAACTGTAAATGGATTAAAAATGACACTTTGTTTGGTAGTAAATAAAAATGTGTATGTGAGGGCAAACTGCCATGTTACAAGTGAAAGAAAACAATCTGGGATGTGACGTTTTGTTAAATAATTATATAACTCCACAACACAGCAACACCCTGGTAAGTGATATCCTGTTTTATCATTTACTTACTTTCCTCCCCAGTAAATTTTGGTAGTGATCACCAAACTCGATCTCCTGAATAGAAACACACACACACAGACACACACACACAGACACACACACACAGACACACACACGCATACACAATAGACATGAGCCAAATCATTTAGTGTGTTTTCACCATAGGAAGAGTGTATATTTATTGAAATAATGTATGCAATATTCCACATTGCCATGGTAACAGATCTCATAATTTTAACAAGCTATGGATTAGCAATTTCATGTATGTATAGTGTTAGTGCAATTCTACCCAGTGGTTTCATACCTCCAGCATTTCTTCTTGATGATATTTCCGAGAATTATTTCAGCTCTGTGGAGAGGATAGCACACATAAAAATCAAGTAGCTGTGTAAGTGTGTGTATCTGTGTGCATAGTAGCTCTCAACACCATGAGAATTAGTCTCAGTAATGTATATCTTATACATGCTGAAAGCATTTTACCAGAAGATTGACATTCCTGTCTATGTTCATTCTGTAAATTTGAAGTTCATACTGAAATGTGCACGGCATACTATTGCATTAGCTGTGAGACCAGTGTAATCAGATTTCTGGCAATAGCCTGGATAACAGGTGTTTTATGCCTCGGTTGGTTACGTACACACAGAGCTCCTGCTTTTGTTCTTGCTCCCCACCAGTCTTGTTTTGAACTTTCGCAATTTAACTTCATGTTTATGAGCAAATAGAGGTCAGAGTTTTTATTTAAATGTATTTTATTTTAAATTATGTAGTTGTACATGCTTTGCTCTCTGTTGCAGTTGTGGCTAAGTCTCTGCTAGCTCATTCTCAACTATTGCATGGTAGCTACCAGTCTGGGAGGGCGATGGGACCTGGGAATCAACTACCACGTCTTTTCAGAGTCATAGGGCAGCTAGATGAGCTTGGAGAAGTGCATTAACTAACAGCCACTTTATACATGATACTACCATCAGGTTACATACAGCCCCCTCTGAAAATATTGAAACAGCATGGCTGGATAATTAGTTTTTTCTGTAGACTGAAGACATTTGGGTTTGAGATCAAAAGTTTAATATGAGAAGGAAGAGAAAACGTCATAGAACATAGCACATTTTATACCAGAACACCCAAAAATATTGGAACATGTGACTGACAGGTGTTTCTTGTTACCCAGGTATGTCCTGTTAGATCGATTGTTTAAACAATAAATAGCTCTGAACATCCACTCTTGGTTTTAGCCTCCAGTTTCACCTGCGAAGACTGCATTTATTGTTAAAAAGGATAAGCCAACATGAAGATCAGAGATGAGAAAAGAGGGAAAATCAGTCAGAAGATCTGCACAAGCACTGGGAATAGTTAGTAAAACTATGTCCCATTAGTTTTACTAAACTATGACTATTTTTTATGTCCTCAAAAAGAAAGAAAGCACTGGTGTACTAACAACCAGACATGAGACAGGTCGGCCAAGGAAAACAACAACAGCCGATGACAAACATTGTGAGAGCTGTGAAGTAAAACCCAAAAACAGTCAGTGACATCACCAACAACCTCAACAGGGCAGGGGTGAAGGTATCACAATCCACCATTCAAAGAAGACTTTGAGAGCAGACATGTAGAGGCCACACCACGAGATGCAAACCACTCATCAGCAGTAAGAATCGGAAAGCCAGATTGGAATTTGCAAAGAAATACTGAGATGAACCACAAAATGTGGAGAAAGAAAAGATCTGCTCAGAATTCAAAACATACACACTCATTTGTGAAACATGGTGGAGGTAGTGTCATGGCTTGGGCTTGCATGGCTGCTTCTGGAACATTCTCACTAATCTTTATTGATGATGTAACTCATGATGGTAGCAGCAGAATGAATTCAGAAGTTTAAAGGAATATTTTGTCTGCTAATTCACAGAGAAATGCATCCAAATTAATTGGGAGAAACTTTATCATGCAGCAGGACAATGATCTAAAACACACTGCCAACTCAACAATGGTTTTTATCAGGGGGAAAAAGTGGAAGGTTTTAGACTGGCCAAGTCAATCACCAAACCTTAACTTAATTGAGCATGCAGTTCATCTTCTGAAGAGGAGACTGAAGGGAGAAAACCCCTGAAACAAACAACAGTTGAAAGAAGCTGCAATAAAAGCACAGAAAAGCATCACAGAAGAAGAAACCAACAATTTGGTGATGAGTCGCAAGCTTGATGCAGTTACTGCAAGCAAGGGATATGCAAGCAAATACTAAGTGTGATTTATTTTAAGTTACTTCAAAACTTATCTGTTCCTATACTTTTGCTTACCTAAACATTGGGTGGTCTGATATTAAAGGTTCTATGTTTTATGTTGTGTAACACATCTAGATGTACAGTGCTGTGAAAAAGCATTTGCCCCATCCTGATTTCTTCTGTTTTTTTCTTCTGTCTCATATTAAATGAAGTTTTAGATATTCAAATCAATACAGTATTAAACAAAGGAACCTGAGTGAACATACAATGCAGTTTTTATTTATGTTTTTTTTTTTGGAAGCAAAAAAAAGTTCTCCAACACCTAGCACCCATTTGAAAAACTAACTGGCCGCCTTAAACTTTTAATCCGGTTGTGCCACCTTTAGCAGCAATAACTGCAACCAAACGCTTTTGATAACTGGAGATCAGTCTTTCACTTACTTCTAGCACTAGGATTTACTCCTATGCTTTGGATCTTTGGTCTTGCTGCATAATCCAGCTGCGCTTGAGTTTCAACTTACAGACTGAAGACCGGACATTCTCCTTTAGGATTTTCTGTTAGAGAGCAAAATTCATGTTTCCCTCAATTACTGCAAGTTTCCCAGGCCTTGAAGCAGGAAAGCATCCCCACACCATCACACTTCCACCACCATGCTTAACTGTAGGTATGATGTTCTTTTTGTGGAACTCAGTGTTTGGTTTACGCCAGATGTAACGGGACCCCTTTCTTCCAAATAGTTCCACTTTTGACTCATAAATCCACAGAACATTCTCCCAAAAGGTTTGAGATTCATCAAGGTGTGTTTTGGCAAAATTCAGACGAGCCTTAATGTTCTTCTGGGTTAACAGTGATTTTCACCTTGACACTCTTCCATGAATGCCATTTTTGCCCAGTTGATGCAAGAGAGGTCTGTAGGTCCTTGGGTATTTTGTGACTTCCTGGATGAGTTGTAGCTGTGCTCTTGGAGGAATTTTGGAAGATCGGTCACATCTGGGAAGGTTCACTATTGTGCTGAGTTTTTCCATTTGGAGATAATGTGGTGCTTTGGAGTCCCACAGCCTTTGAAATAGCTTTGTAACCTTCCCAGACTGATGTATTTCAATCACCTTCTTCCTCATCATTTCTGGAATTTCTTTCAACTTTGGCATAGTGTGTTACTGGGTAAGACCTTTTAACCAACTTCATGCTGTTGAAAAAGTTCTATTTAAGTGTTGATTTGATTGAACAGGGTTTGCAGTAATCAGGTCTGGTTGTGTCTAGTCCAGCTGAACCCCATTATGAATGCAGTTTCATAGATTTGGGGAATTAGTAACTATGGGGGCAAATACGTTTTCACACAGGCCCAGTTGGTATTGGATAACTTTTTTGCTACAATTAATAACATTATCATTTAAAAACTGCATTGTGTGTTTACTCAAACACAGAAGAAATCAGAAAGGGGAAAATACTTTTTAACAGCACGGAAATACCAGGAAATAAAATCTAAAATCCTAAACTCTGGTCTCATATCCATCTTTTGATCCTAAACCCAAATGTCTTTGGTGTATAGCACAACATTTTTTATTGACCTTGCCATTCCAATAGTTTCAGATAGGACTGTATTCTCTGTCAGACTTCCAGCCACAGATCATAAGCAGTGTCCTGATGCTTAACCACTTGTGCGACTCAAGAGCTATTAGGTCTGTCCAGTTCACAAAAGATCTTCAGCTAACTCACAATTTTGCTCAGTCTTAGAATTTGCACCAATTTAAGCAATGCTCATTGCACTTTCTTTTGTTCTGTGTTACAGAGCCTTTGGATTGTCTTGCATGCTTATGAAGGCATAATATGAAAAAGTCAAGTCACATCAAAAGTGAGAAGGTTAAGCTAATATCTAGTGCATGTTTACTGACATTATTCATTTGAAATACAAAATATGAATTCCAGTTATTCATGAGTTATTCAGGTTGTGTGTTCTAATATCATTTCAAGGGCAGTTATGCTAGACTGTGGTCAACACAGAGGGAACAGAATGATCATACTCACTTCCCTGCTGAGTAAACCTCGGCTGTGTCGAAGAGGTTAACCCCGTTCTCATAGGCTATAGTCATTAGCTGCTCTGCTACCTACACACAAACACACCCAGACAGTTCTACAAACAAGGAATGATAATAAATACATTTGTGTATATATTTGTAATTTAGCTGCTAACCATCTAAAGCAGCAACTAAATCGGATGTGCACTCTTACGAAAGCCATTAAGACTTCAATTCAGGAATGGTGAGCTAATATTATTCACATAGTGTATTGTGCTGTATTTATTTTGAGAAAATATCCATGCACAATGTCTTCATTAAGATAGCTGAAAATAGCAGTTGTTCAGAGATGCATTATTATGTAATGTAACATAAATCAGGCACATCTGTCAGAGCTAATAATAACAACACAGGCTCATCTGGCATAAATGTATAAATATCTCTCTCTCTCTCTCTCTCTCTCTCTCTCTCTCTCTGATGATGTGCATGATGTGTTTGTTATTATTCTGAGTGACAGTGACTGTAGGGTGGTGTGAGGATTTGACCATAAAGGCAACAGCGACAATTATAGACATTATTAACTTATACAGCTTACTATAGGGCAACAAACGGGGGACGTTCCAATCTCAACTGTAATTTGATTAGATAGCCACTCCAATGTGACTGGACACCAGAGACCTCGCCTCTGGGGACAGTGAGTTTTCTGCAGGAACCTTTATGATGGATGATTGACTAATGGGGCCGTGTCTATGCCCCAGTGAATGTCAGAGACAGCAGGAACCCACGCAGAATATAGCTATTGTTAGTCAGAGAGCACCACAGAATGATTCATATGTGGTGTTACTATAGAGCCTGGTGGCTTCTGGCACTGCGGATGAGCTCTGTTTGGCTGAGAGATGAAGCTTTTATTTAAAGTGAAATGTTACGGCTTGTGTACGCATGTTTGTTAGGTGTCCCCACCTCATCGGAAATCTGACCCCCAAATGTCACCCACGTTCCTGAAAGAGAGAGGGAAAGAGATTAGAAATTCCATGTAGAAAAAGTTAATAACAGACTCAATAGAAGAAACAGTTTAGAATGTGAGAACATATCAAAGAGAGTAGTAAGTAGTAAGTAATTTGATGGATTAGTCTGCAGTCATGCAGTGAACAGTCATTTCCTCTGTAACTTATTTACCTGTGAGATGCTTAAGACAAAACACTAAATGCAACGTATAAAAGGACAAAAACAGGTAGGGTACATACAAGGTCTTCCCAAGCTTTTATTTACTGTCTGCCACATTGATATTTCTGGCTTCTAAGATTATTTTGTTTGATTCAAATAAAAATCTTCAATCCTGATAGCATGTATGCTAATCCCATTTAGTTGTACATACTGAATCAGTGCAGTACATCAGAGCGTCTGGCCCTCAGAGATCTGGGTTATTTCTATATTGACTTTGCCCACAGACTACAACACCCCTGATTCATACATTTGATGTGGCCCTGGGTGGAAGCATTGAGTCATCACTGTAACAATCCCAGCTTTCTGTCCCTGTCAGATCCCCATAATGTCACCTCAACCATCAGCATTTCATTTCTTATAATATTTGACTTTCCTCATATGTATGTTTTCTCTCTCTCTCTCTCTCTCTCTCTCTCTCTCTCTCTCTCTCTCTTTCTCTCTCAAAGGAATTGTAGCAGTTCCCACTCATTATGCAACAGTGGACTATTACGTTATTTAACCTAGGAAAATAGAAAAATGTATAATCTTAAGATTTTGTAAAAAAAAAAAAAAATTCATTAAACATTGGGTCATGCGCAACAGTCTCTGCAATTACTGTGGCAATAACATTTTATGGTGCAAAAAACAAAACAAAAAAGATGCTGTGAGTGACAGTTATACTAGTGGAAATGCCTTGTTGATGAGAGAGGTCAAAGCAAAGCACCCAGACTGGTTTGAGTTGATAGGAAGACTACAGTAACTCAAATAACTCCTCTTTACAACCGTGGTAAGCAGAAAAGCACCTCCGAATGCACAACACATTGAACCTTGAGGTGGCTCGTCTACAGAAGACCACATTGTGTTCCACGTCTGTCAGCCAAGAACAGGAACCTGAGGCTACATTGGGCACAGGCTCACCAGGTAATTGGTTTTTTCCCAATCTTGAAATGTTCTATAAACCTGTTTCCATTATTATATTTTCAAATTGGCTAGTATCAACACTGTGCAGTGTGCCCACCATATGCCTCCATTTATTTTTAGTGGCCCAGCCTAAAAAAATGCTTTTATAGCATTTTTGTATTGCATCAGTAGTGTCCAGAGACTCAGTGTAACATCCCAGCCTAGAATCAATAAATGCTGCACACGTCTTCAAAACATACAGATCACTAACATTTAGACACATACCAACACTTAGACCTATTAGATATACTACATTAACATTAGATTTTTGTCTAACGATTTGTACTTGCTTATGAGCACATTTTCATATTAAAGCTTTTTTTTTTTTAAATAGAAATAAGAGGCAAATTAATCATTAATAACCTGCTTCTGGGGTTATTACATTGGCATTATCAAAATAGGAAGTTAAAAAAGGAACCAAAAGCTTTCATTCTCCACACAGGAATGTTATTTCATCGGGTTTTATAACTAGATTTACATGTGACTGAGAAAACTATTTCCCACCAACTCGTTTCAGCCCTGCTGTGTCTTAGCTGTGTGAGCTAATTACTGCAAAGAATTTTGTGTCTGTCATGGGTTATAAATTAAACATTAATATGCAAAAGCTTAACAGGAGGATTAGCCGAGCTGATACCAGTTAAAGCATTGAATTATGCACTGCTCCAGACACAATGGATGCTGATGACTGAAATCTGACTTATTGAAACAGGAGAAGGAATTTTTCATCCATTCACGAAACTGTTGCTTTTTGTACTCAAATGAGAGCTCTAGCTCAACTAATCAGATTATTTTCATTTTTGTTTTGTGGTTTTGTTTCCAAACTAGCTTATCAATTATTCATAAATCCACTGAGTATTCGCGGCACTTGGAGAGAGAGAGTGGTGAGAGACACAGAGAGAGAGAGAAGCTCTCTGCTGTGCACCGGAAAATGAAGAGCTCAAGCTCACAGCCAGAGTCTTATGATGATGCTATTATTGACTAAAGACTCACCAAGCCCCAAACATGATACTCGCAATCCGGATTTCCCAAGATTTCTGTAAAAAAGGAGATAGAAAAAGAGCTATTGATCAATTAAGGTGAAGTGGCACAGAGTGGTCGAATTCACATTCATCAGGTTTGTGGTGTAACAAAAACAGTTCATTGATGCAGTGAATATTAATGAGACAGGACAAGGCCATGTTTCATTCCATTCATGAAATTCTAGAGGAATAACATTTCTTCTGTCAAAGTCAGTTCTGGTGTGGCTGTGGTGATAGTTCATAAAACCTAGCTTTAATAATCACCCTAAAGAAAAGTGTGTTTTAAATGTTTGTGTACTGAAACTGGCACTTTGTATGAGCTGATAAAGCTGAAAAAAGGCATTTCAAAACACTAAAACAAAACCTCTAAAACAAAACAAAATAAAATAAGACATGCGTGAGTGGCATTTCCAAATTGGCTGTAGTATGTGAATGTGTGTGTGATTGTGCCCTGTGATAGATTGGCACTCCGTCCAAGGTGTCCCCTGCCTTGTGCCCAAAGTTCCCTGGGATAGGCTTCAGGCTCCACTCGACCCTGTGTAGGATAAGCGGTAAGGAAAATGGATGGATGGATGGAAAATAAAATGGCACAGTGGGAAGAACTGGCGATGAAAAGCTCCTCAAAAATTCTGTGGCGTTTCTCTTCTTGCTCACATGGGTTTACTCCAGGTTCTCCGGTTTCCTCTCACTGTCCAAAAAAATGTTGCTGGGTGGATTTACTATGCTAAATTGCCCATAGGTGTGAATGATTGTGTGCATGTTTGTGTGCATGGTCCCCTTGGATTCACTGTGATCCTGATCAGGATAAAGTGGTTACTGAAAATAAATGAATAAATAAAATAAAATCTTCTACTTATATTGTGTGTTGTTGTTGTTTTTTTTAAATATGTTTGTTGCATTGATTTGGATATACTTTGTAACGTGAACCATAATTTTGAATATACCATTATTTTTGGCATATTTTAATAATCTAATATGTAATCTATTTTAAAACAGGATAAAGTAAAAGTGGAATGATTCTATCCAATTTTTATTCATATTAATAAATAATTTTAAAACATACAAACTTTGGATGCAAAACCTGTGTCAGCGTTGGGGGTGGGCAAGTGGCGGTTGTGAGTGGCAGGAGAAGTCGAATGGAAGGAGTGCACCTGTGTGTGGTTAATTGGCAAGTGTATTTATAGATGTGTTTGTCTTTCAGTAAGTGGCTGGTGAACATGCAAGAAAGCGTCAGCGCTGAGAGCGAGCCGCACATGAACATGAATGTGAAAAGACAGTGAGAGGGAGGACAATGGGAGGGACATGGCACTGTGGAGCGCACCAGGGCAGTGAGAGGAGCTTGGGATAGTGAGGGCGCAGAGGAGTGAAGGGGGCACTGCAAATATGTAGGGAAATTCCATAAGGCAATGAGGAAAACCCAGTGCAGTAAGGGGGACCTGTTCTGTCTTTGACCCACAGATAAAAATGAGATGTGTGGAACAGGGCGGGAGGGCAGGGCAGTAAGGGGTCCCAGGGCATTACCCTATACAAAGGATCAGCACTAATGTGAATGTTCCTCACGTCCTGCTGCTGTGGAGGGCTGGATTTGTTGTGTGTTTTATTGTCCTGATGCAATTTAGGTTGATTTTAACACCCTATCACTCTGCAGAGCCCTTAATACTGATCTGGACTGATGGTCAAGGACACTCATGTTCATTACTGCTGCTTTTACAGAACAGTGAGGTTTAAGACATGCTGCCCTGCTTTAATCTTACTGACAAATGAGGAAGGTATTTTTCTCGCTCTTTCTGTCTTTCTCTCGGTTTCTCACAGCATTTTAGTGCATCCTGCAGTGACAATTCATCAGTTGAAATAATGCCATTAAATTGTTTTATGCCTTCACTCACTGCAATAGAAATCACATTAAGGAAAGCTATAGCACTTTTATTCATCAGAGCTCCGATGTTCTTCTGGTGGTGAAGGTCTAATCTTTAGTCTAATCTTCACTCATTGCTGAACACTGATAGGTGTCTTGCAAAAACTGGCCTCTATGTCAAGGTACTGTATGTACTATATATTCCCAAGTTCATTATCTCGTTCCTGTTTAGCTGCTTGGCATGCCATAATTAATATAAATGAGCTATGATGCTTTATTGCACACATTTCATAAAGAAATACATCTTAGTTTAATTTCAGCACTATTTCTGATACATTTTGAAGAGTGAGGAGTGATTGAAGATTGCTGAGCTTGCCTCAGCTGGTTTCTATGATTTATGTCAACCATGATTTAATTTATACTGAACCTCTGGCCTGTGTGTCACAATTTACATGCTTCATAGCATCTTGCTGTCATTTAAGTGTCATTTAGGGTGGCTTCATGGTGCTGCCTCACAGTGCCAGGGTCCCCAGTTTGACCCTGAGTTCAGGTTAGGTTATGGTGCTTAGGTTTTTATTCATTTTAAAACCTAACTAGGTTTTATTCTTGTTAACGTTTTAAAAACTTTGCCAAATGTAGCTTGACAAGTATGTATGTGACTCAAATGCATCTCAGACCACCTCATAAAGTGGTTTAAGTGATCAGATTCATATCTGTTTCAAATGCGTCATTGGTGGATAATCCCTGTCTGGATTTAATCCTGGTACGCAAGATACATAAAAGTACAGCTGGTATTTTTGTGTTGATATGAAATTGGGCAATAAGCTCGAAAAATATGATATCCAAGTTTCTTTGAATAGTTCACTGCTCAAGACTCAACATTCAGCTTTATGGAGTATGCAAATACACCTATTACTAAACTAATTATGTTGTAATTTACAAATTACCTAGGCCTATATTTTATAGGTTCCTGCATGCTCAGTTGTGATTATCGACATTATTTGATTTTTGTTATTGTTAATACTACTCTACTTAAAATTGTATTCGCTATAATTTTTTTTTCAGGATATTCATTATTTAACTGCAAACCAATCAGTTGTTCAAGTTGTTAAAACATTGCACTCAAATTTTCATGCTCCTTGTCTAAATGTTATTTTGATTGTACAGAAACAGTTGCTGGACTTTGCATATGATTCTTTTATGATCAGTTTTGGCCATAATGAATTGTGATGAATGAGAGCCATAATCTTCAGTCTAATATTCAGACCTTCCATAATTTGAACATGGACCTTAACGATTTTTGGCTCTTCGTTTATTTGAAGCTTTTTCCCTCTATTGCTTTTAGACATTGGGGCATTGATTTATTTATTTAAATTTTTTTTGTGGTATGTTCATCCAAATTCACACCACCCATGTTGAGGCTGAGCTGCCACCTGCTAAAGGCAGCAGGCTGCGTGACGCACACTGCATGTTCACACATCTCTGTCAATTAACATTATGAAACTAACAGTTGAAAACTTGTCATGTAACCCAGCTGGAGGGAATGGAAGCTTTTGTGTCTTTTTTTCGCTGTATGTTTTTCACAACTTATTTTAGCTATTCAGTGGCATCTTGGTTTTTTTTTTTTTTTTCCACAAGCAATGGTTTTGAGCAGTTTTTGAATGACTGCTATGCTATCACACACAATTTGTGTAGCCTGAAACACTCAGGAGTAAACAGTGGTTTTGTAAACTTTAACTACAGTGGCAAGAAAAAGTATGTGAACCTTTTGGAATTTCATGGTTTTCTGAATAAATTTGTCATAAAATGTGATC
>JANDJT010000103.1:12156277-12169455 GCA_024331685.1 Stegophilus panzeri
TATGAATTAATAACATTCAATAAGTTAAGAAATCTTACTTTAATCTTCAGAATTCAGTTCATGTGTTAATGTTAATTAGAGTAATGTGTTTTCTGTTTATGAGACTAGTTACTGTGAAACAACTTGTTGATATGGAGAGAATAAAGTTTTTATTTGCATTTCTTTCAGAATTGTGGAATTAACTATTATTAATTTAAATATCGGTATCGGCCGATATCACGCTGAATAATCGGTTATCAGTATCGGCTGAAAAATTTTGTATCGGTGCATCTCTAATAATTATCAGTCTACTCAAAAACAAGGACACTTCTTGTATCCCTTCTGTGACCAACTCCATCCCCACACTTAACCTTTATACAGTATATCACTGATATTATGCTCGAAACAAAGTTAACCCTGATATTTTAATTATGCAAATCTGTACTTCCATATATGACTGTATTTATAAAGCAATTTTATTGCTGACACCTGAGCTAAAAGAAATTCCTTAAACACCAAGCCTTTGCCAAACTTAAACATAGACAATATTAAAGACATAGGTGGGCTGCAGGAAGAATAAAAAAAGAAACTATTCAAAATAATAAATGAACACATCTGGAAAAACAATTTAATCTGTAGAAACAGCAAAATTACAGCCTGCAGACTTGCATACAGATTGAGGATGATATTTGGGGAGGACTTGTGTGTAAATAAGGATTCAGTGTCTTTAACAGACATTAACACCAGTATCACTAATACATTGTGTTGTTTGAATCACACTTTTTAAGCTGCTGTAGATTTTAAACTTAACCAGGTGAATTGACATGTATCTGTATTGGGGGAATGGGGGTGGGGGTGTTGATTTTGGCCCACCATCTGGCATCTACATTTGCACACAGCATACTAAATCCACACTCATAAAATGAACTATTTTACATGCAGAGAAGTGACTGTTTACAATCCCATTTACATTTACATTTTCTCACAGCTCAGCAGACCGTCACCCTGCTCTGGACAAAAATTAGACAATGCTGTGTGTATTTGCGAAGGTTAAAAGAAGTGCTGACCTAAATGCTGGACCCCTACAGTTACAATTTATAATCAATACATTGAATTCTATTTCTGTTGGAGTCAAGCAGCAGCTCACATCACAGCTGCTAATATAGGAGTTGAGAGATCAGATTCGCACCACTTACCATCACAGTAAAGCGTTGTACTTGTGACTGTTCCCAATGTCCACTCACTGAACACCACTGTCCCCAATGTCCAATCACTGATCACCACTGTCCCCAAAGACCAGTCACTGATCACCACTGTTCCCAATGCCCAATCAATGATCACCATTGATCCTAATGTCCAGTCACTGATCACCACTATTTCCAATGACTACTCACTATTCACCACTGTTCCCAATGACCAATGACTGATCACCACTGTTCCTAATGACAACTCACTGATCACCAGTGTTCCCAATGAAAAATCATTGATCACTGATCATCACTCTTCCCAATGACAACTCACTGATCACCACTGTACCTTATGACCAATCACAGATCACTACTGTTCCCAATGACAAATCACTGATCATAACTGTTCCCATTGTCCAATCACTGATCACCACTGTACCCTATGACCAATCACAGACCACTACTGTTCCCAATGTCCAATCACTGATCACCACTATTCCCAATAACTAATCACTGATCAATGATCACTATTGTTATGTTCCCTATGACCATATGTTAATCTATTATGTTCTATTCTGATGACACTATTCTATGCAACTTTATTATATTGTAAGTGAAACGCTTCCTTATTCATGTTCCCTAATTTGTAACTTGATGTCTATGACATCACCTAGTGACTTCTAGCAACTATTTGAGCATGCTTTAGCTCCTTTACTCTGAAAAATGTTGGCAAAACTCACTGTGCCGCACACATTATAACCTTAAAAAATTTATAGAATAAATATTGTAGTTTTATTGTGGCTTGAGCAAATGAAGGTGTGACTTATAGACCAAAGAAATATGAAAGGAATTTTCATGTAACCACACAGAGTGAAGTGTGTTATTCTACTTATACCACAGTAATTTGTAATTTATTAATGAATAACACATCATGCATTTTCACCCCATTTTTCAGGAGTAGCCTTTGTGTGTAGCCTGCGTTGTTCTCTCCCAGGTTCAGGAAGCTGTCCGCCATAAAATGCATTGTGCACAAGCAAACATTTGGGTTGTATTACTCAGGAACAGCGTTATAAATAAAGAGTAACCACTGATTCCTAATTTCTTCCGTTTTTGTAAGGCTAAACAAAGGGCTTTTGCTTTCGCAACGAAACACACAGCGTCTCCGTGACATTGCGCCTAAATTCATTTAAGCCTTGCCTTCTTTCTTCATGCCTGCCTTTGAACGGGATTATGCTAATAGTGCACGCTGGGACACAGACGTGTTACGGAAGTAATATTCATGTCGTCGACTTCGAACGACACGTTTTAGGCAGATCTGAAGCATTCTGTTAGATAAAATAAATGCCTTTGGGGGAGACTATGAGCTTTGTGACTTTGCAGATCTTATACATGTACAAACAGATACATTACAATTCCAAACAGAAGGAAAACATTAAAAATCATGATATGACTCCTTTAAAGTTAGATTTGATCTAACTCCGTGAGACAAATTACATACATTAATGACAAACAGTCATTCCCTCATCTTCATCTGCTTCTGTGTCTCTCAGAACATACAGCTTCTCATTTTACCAAGAAACCAGAAACTATAAACGCCGCTGTTACAAAAGCGCTGACAACTAAGTCTATTTCCATAAAAAAAGGTCTCCTAACAAAATATTTCACCACATCAGTGATTATACCAATTTCTTTGTTAAATAGTGCGTTTTTTATAGTGCTGTTTATTATTAGACTAGATTATGTGGAGTGTCTGTGGTACATGTCCCTGTGTATGAACTGTAACTATAGTAACAATAGCATATTAGAATGAGTGCATTAATATTATAAACCTATCATTCATGATAGAGCCGGAACTGCATTAGATAATCATTTAAAAGCTTAATTTTTCTAATTAATGTTTAATTTTTTTTTTTTTTAAATCGTTACTTTTATAATATGACATATATTAGTGTTGCTTAAACTGTGAATGTCTGATGTCTGTAACCTCTTTCTTACTTTATTCTTTATTTTTCTTTATTCCACTCTATTCCACTGCCTCTTTAGGGATGTACAATGGATTTATTACAAGGCATAAATCTGCATGTCTGCCATTATCCAGATCTCATAGAGCAGTCTAGTATTAATTTACAATTAAAATAGTCTCAGCATTTTTGCTGAAGCTCTCACTAATCCATTCACAGTAAATGTAATGCTATATTGACAGGTTTAGGTATGTGTATAACTCAGAAACCTTAAAAATTTAAACAAGTTGAAAAACAGCATCTGCACCAGCCACTGCATCAACTCCAGTCATCTGACTGACATGTTGATGACATCACGGCGAATCAATAAAGAGAATACTTGAACTTCACTTGAAATCAGACTATTGATGAAACATCAACATTGTGTAACAGGATTCATGTGTCAGTCTGAAACTGGATATTCTCACACAGCTGTAGTGAAGGATGCATGTGGTGAAAGGAGTGTTTTGATGGAGTTCATGTTAAACTGGGTCACATTTGGTGGGAGCCTGATACAAGGTGTGATTTCACAAGTGTTACTTGTCATTCACACAACAGCCAGATGCTGAAAATGTCAGTATTATGTAGTACTGAAGAACTCAAGTACTTCTATATGGGTCACACATTCTGTGTGTGTTTGAGTCTCATTATCAGATGCCCTCTGTTAAAGGGAATCGGTAACGAGTTTAGGAGACTCATGGGAGAGAGTAGGACTACACATATTAGTGAAATCTGTCTCAGACCAAAGGCTCAATTGAGAGGTGAACAAGTATGTAATTAGATTGTATGGGTGTGTATAGGTGTGTGAGAATTTGTATGGTTGAACTTTGTAAAATCTGCCTTAGCAATTTAGTTGTGCAGTGTCAAGTGTTAGTAAATAAATAAATGTGTTCATTACTAAAACATTAAACATTATATCTGAATATGATTTACTGTATGTTTGTTGTCAGGGTTATGCCGGAGGCGCTTGACTACATTTCCCATCAGCCACTGCACCCCACTGCATCACGTCACATGACCACCTGCACCCGGTTAGTTAATGAGCACTACTATGCTGCAGTTTAAATGATGAGCACATTAAAGTGTTTTTTGATCTTGGATGCATGTAAATCTATTGTATGAGACCTTTAAAATGAAATTAGGCACGTTTCAGAACCGTAATAGGTGCGCTTTAAAACTCAAAAACTGCACTTGCATCTGCCTTCGCCTCCTTTTTAATTTTTAAAAATTCTGATTATAAATTTGATGAACAGTGAAACAATAATTTCTATTTTTTATTTATTTATTTATTAAAAAAAAAAAAAAATATTATTAAAGTAATACTGTCTATATTTTTTTTTAAATATCTTTATATATTTACATTGCAAAAAAATATTTTCCAGTCATTTTAACCTTAAAATAACAGGTGGATGTAAAATGTTGTAAATGTTTAAAAAGGTGATTTTGGGCACGCAGATAAACTGGGATGATTTTTGAAACTTCAACTCCAACGTTTTGTCACTAATCCAATTTTTTAGAGCAACTCATGGTGGCTTTCTGCCCTAAGCCCAGAGATGTGGTGATTATATGAGATTGAAAGTTATACTTAAGATATTAGATATTATACTCACAGCAGACATGATCATACATTTAACATTATTTGTAAGATGCAAACAGCAAAGTTTGTCAAATGAAAGCAAGGTAAAGTAATGAACAGAACATCAGGACTGCTGGAGTTTGGACTTCAATACCACTCTTGTTGATTAGAGTCCACTTGGCTTAGGCCAAGTTAACCTGAATGGTTGGCCTGACTCACACAGAAATGACTAAGATGTCAAATTGATGTCAGAGGTTTTTTTATACTCTTTTGTTTGTGCTAAAGCAATATTTTTCTTTTTACACACACACACACACACACACACACATGCACACAAAATCAATTCACTGGCATATGCTATTGAGAAAAGGCAAAGTGAAAAGGAAGGAAACAAGAGAAAGGAGTAGGAGAGGAATGAAAAGAAACCAGGAGACAGGGGAGGTAAAAGAGACAGTCATGAAAGAAAAATGTCAACATGACAAGAATGCCCAAGTAGGAAAAAAAAAAAAAAAAAAAATCAGCAAGTAAGGAAAACACATGCAAGCTCATTTTCGGTCTTATCTTTTGCCATCAGTGTAGCAGGATATAGATGAGCTCTATTTAGAAAAAAGACCACAGACAGATTATCCCAAGTTGCACATTAAACTTACTTGTATCTTAGTGACAGCCACTGCACACAGCACATCACGATTCACTCATGGTGGAAAATGGGATGAAAAACCATATTACTTCATCTCTGCGAACTCACCACCATTACAGGGACAAAGACATCATTTGTATTTGCCTTTAATTATTATAACATAACAATATTATTTGATTATAAATATTTTATAGTCATGTAGTCATGTAGTGATGTAGGGACTGCACTGCTTTTGGCTTCCCACACTATTGTTTGTTGGTGTGTGTGTGTGTGTGGCTTTAGGGAGTTCTGTGTATGGAGAGACACATGATGTTTATTTCTTATTATCATGTTTCACCACTGATTTGTTTCTAGTTGAGAGCCCATTTGTCCTGTTACTGAGACTGATTTCCAATTGAAATGACTCACCAATTATTACGGAAGAAAATAGGATTTTAAAAAAGGTTTGCTGAGTGCTCAGAAATGTGAACGCGTGTGTGTGCATGGTGATGGACAGCGTGTATTCCCGCCTCACAAGACTCAATAGTCCCACTCGTCACATATTTAGTTTAAACTTAATATTGCTTCAAGTATTTACATCAACTATTGACATTTCAGTGAGAGGTTTTGTGACGTTTAATTAAACAAGGGTTAAGATATCAGACATGAAAAAGCCAGTGAAAAGAACACATACAGCTGAAGATTTAAAATTTAATAAAAATATTGATGTGGGTTGCCCTAGTGTTATATATGTAATAATAAAGACAAAGCCATTGGCCTGAACAGATCAGACAAAATTGAAAATTGTCAGAATGATCAGTGTATTTGTGAACAAGTGGATGGCAAATGACCTTGTTTTCTTTTAATATTTAACACTGTGTTATGGGAAGATTGCAGTGACACATTTCATCTCGACACACAGGCACAGACATACACAGATTCACCGAAAATTACACACACACATACTGTACACCCACACACACCTGTTGGTGTGTGATATATGGTGTGTGATATATGCAACCCAACAGTGCCAGCCCTAAAACACACATACAGAGTGACACACTCCTACACACCCCTTCATGTACGCACGTTTGCTGTGTGAGAGTGCTCATCTGCACTGCAGCACTGGGCAGTGAGGCAACTCCCAAACCAGCCCCCACCCCACAACAAATAGGCCTAGTGGTGTCAGGAAATACAGAGGCAGCCATTTACACATAATTAAGCAGAAATTCTATTTAAAGGTAAAGGCACAATTAAATTAGGGAAAGTGCCAGTGCCTAAAAGTAAACTGTTCCATGCTTTCCCACTGTAAAATTGGTTTAGTTTCAGCACTAAAATCCAGTTTTTGGAACCAAGAAATAAAGATGTTGAAAGCTTTGGCACTTTAACAACAACTCCAGCAAGCCAAGGTTTCTTCATGAGTGTCATTGAAATAAGACAGGAACATTGCAGGTGTTTTTGCAGATACTCTGTTGTCTTGTGCATAACCATATGACAATATCTTTGAGAAGCATGTAGACTCTGATTTGATTTTGGATGGTAAAACATTTTTAAATTTCACTTTTACTAACATACTAGTAAAACTCTTCACATTTCTAATGAATGTTTCCAGCACCAGCATTAGTGCATTGGATAAAGTTCTGTGCATTGAACCTTTTGCTGACCAGCAATTGAACATACTTAAAATACTGTTGCTACTGTCATCAGTTTTTAAACCTTCAACCTCACTGTCTCCGGGTTGGTTTTTGACAACTCGTTTATATTTCTGCCATTTGGCCAACCTTAGTCTAAATGGAAGTGTGTCAAAGCTAACAATGTTGAAGCCAAGTCAAAGATTACAATGCTGCAGAGGTGGAAAAAAATCAGCTTATCATATAGAAATCCGAACTGATATGGAGCTCAGAGTTGAAGGCATATCTGGAAGTTGAAAACTCAGGGGAACCTATTACAAGCCTTTTTTTTCTGTGAAGTGGTATCTGCTGGAAATGACTACCTAAACTACTTCAGCTTTAGGAAAGAAAAATGTCGAGATAAAAGGATACTCGGATAAAAGGAGTTTTGTGCCGAAACGCAATTAGTCCTGAGAGGGATGGAGACCATCTAAATCCTTGTCCTCAAGACCACATGTACTTTATATTTCTGTATTTTCTCAGCAAGCAAATCTGAAGTAAATATGAAATTTACAACCACAGGTCTGTATTTTCTCTATTTCAGCAGATGCCTATTTCTTTGTTACATATACATAGTACACTCTATCAAATGACACATAAAATTGTGATTTTGTTTTGTAATTTTAGGTGTAATTGTAGTCATTTTAATTGCAGGTGTCAAACTGCATGCTTCTACAATCAGAAAGAGATTGCACAAATTTGACCTGCATGGGAGGCGTTCCAGGAAAAAGACTTTGCAAGATGACAGTTTGCCAATGAGCATATAGGCAAAGACCAGGCCTTTTGGAATAATGTGCTCTGGACAGACGAATCAAAGACAGAGTTGTTTGGCCACAGTAACAGCAGACATGTTTGGCTCAGACCAAATACAGCTTTTCAGGTGGAGCACCTCAAACCAACTGTGAAGCACAGTGGTGGAAATGTTATGGCCTGGGGTTGCTTCACTGCCTCAGGGACTGGACAGCTTGCATTCATTGATTCAACTGTGAATTCTGCATCATATCAAAGAGCGCTTTAAGATAATGTGAGGCTATCTGTCCAAAAGTTGAAACTAAACCGAAAGTGGACCTTTCAACAGAATAATGATCCTAAGCACCCTACCAAATCCAGCAAGGAATGGCTCAAAAAGAAGAAATGGAGGGTTATGGGTTGGCCTAGTCAATGCCTGGATTTGAATCCCATTGAAATGTTGTGGGGGGATTTCAAACAGGCAGTACATGCAAGAAAAACCTCAAACATCTTGCAGCTGAAAGAATATTGCATAGAAGAGTTGTCCAAAATTCCAGCAAGCTTGGTGGACAATTATGCAAAATGCTTACAAGAAGTTATTTCTGCTAAAGGGGGGCTATACTAACTTCTGAGGCCAAGGGTGTACTTACTTTTTCCATAGAAGAAGATCACATCTATTGATATTTCTGTTGAATAAATGATTGAGAAAGCTAATTTTCCTTGTTTTTTTGTTCAAGTATATCAACTTTAGGCACTGCTTCAAAGAGGATCAAATGTTTGCTTGTCCAAATATGTAATAAAAAAAAATAAAAAAAATAATATATATATATATATGCGCGCGCCGCGGTTGCAGTCAGGGGGCGGAGTCTCCGATCGCGTCGGTCTCGTCTGGAAAAACCACAATCCGGATTAGTGCACGTGTTCGGGGAGCCTTCCCTCTCTTGCGAGCGGAGTATCGGCCCTTTTATACTTTCCCGTCGCCTGCTGGATGGTGGAATTTTCACATGCCACCAGCCATTCAGCAGCTGTGTATGTGTCGGCGGCCCCGCTCCACTGCCACGCGTTTTCCGGCTGTCCAAAACATTGGTGGTGCTGAAGCAGAGCTGTCGCTTCAGCACCACAGCGGCAGTCACGGGAGGAGCGATCTTTGTTTCTTGTGCGTCGGCCGCTGGCCTGTCGCCACAGTACCCCTCCCTCAGCTCCGAGCTTACTGCTGTCGTATGTCGGGCCCACAAGGCGTCCCGTCATGAGAGGTCATCTGCATTCCCATGTTGGGTCCCTGCCCGGTGCTGGACCTAGAAAGAGAAATCCTGTAGAGAGAGGAACCATCGAGTTACCCGGGTGTTAGTGTCCTTGGCCTTGGCCATCCACTGGAGTGGGGCATGGTCTGTCACCAGGATGAAGTGCCGCCCGGCAAGGTAGTACCCTAGCTCCTTGATGGCCCACTTTATTGCTAGGGCCTCTCTCTCCACGGCCGCATACCTCCTCTCAGCTGGGGAGAACTTTCGGCTAATGTAGCGGACCAGGTGCTCCTCCCCGTCGAAGGTCTGTGAGAGGACCGCGCCCAGCCCAGTCTCGGATGCATCTATGTGCACGGTGAACAGGAGGGCGAAGTCCGGGTTACATAGCACGAGGGCACTGGTGAGGGCTTCCTTCAGGGCTTGGAATGCCCGCTCCACGTCTGTAGACCATTTCACCCAGTCCGGCTGGCCCTTCTTTGTAAGATCTGAGGGGGGGAGGCTACAGAGGAAAAGTTAGGCACAAAACGACAGTAGTACCCCGCCAACCCCAAGAAGGCACGTACCTATTTTTTTGACGTAGGTCAGGGATAACCCTTTACTGCCTCAATTTTCTTCATCTGGGGCTTGAGTAAGCCCCGGCCAATATGGTACCCGAGGTACTGTGCCTCGGTCAGTCCCAGGTGGCACTTTTTGGGGTTGGCTGTCCGGCCTTCCGGAGCTCCTTCAGGACCTCCCCCAGGTGGAATAGGTGGTCCGACCAAGTGGAGGAGTGGATAACCACATCGTCCAGGTAGGCGGCTGCGAAGGCACGATGGGGTCGCAGGACAATGTCCATTAGCCACTGGAACGTCGCGGGCGCTCCATGTAGCCCGAAGGGGAGAACCCGGTACTGCCAGTGGCCGTTCGCCGTGCTGAAGGCCATCTTCGGTCTTGCCTCTGGGGCCAGCACCACTTGCCAGTACCCCTTTGTTAGGTCTAGGGTGGAGATGAACCGAGCCCTCCCCAATCACTCCGCTAGGTCGTCCACCCAGGGGAGGGGTTAGCTGTCAAACTCTGAGACCTGGTTTAGCTTCCGGAAGTCATTGCAGAGGCGCATACTGCCGTCGGGTTTCGGTACGACTATGATAGGGCCGGAGAAGGGGCTGTTGGACTCCTCTATGATATTGTCCCTCAGCATCCGGCGGACCTCCTCCTTGATAGCCCTCCGGCGGGCCTCCGGGACCCGATAGGGCCGCTGCCGCACCACCACTCCCGGGTGAGTCTTGATTTCGTGTTGTACCAGCTGAGTCATGCCTGGGGAGGTAGAAAAAACATCAGTAAATTGACCCACCAACTCTGTCAGCTCCTGCTTTTGTGTGGGGTTGAGCTCTTCGCACAGTTGGACTAAGGTGCCCTGGTCGAGATCTGTATCTAGGGCCACAAACGCAGACAGTACAGGTTCTGGCTCTATCCACCTCTTCAGCAGGTTTATGTGGTACGATTTTGTGTCTGCTCGCCTACCGGGCTGCTGCAGGCGATAGTTCATGGGACATCTCTTCTCGAGGACTGTATATGGGTCCTGCCACCGAGCTAGGAATTTGCAGGAGCTGCTGGGTACTAGCAGGAGTACCCAATCGCCAGGTTGGAACTCGTGGGGTTGTGCTGGTTGTGTGTACACTCGTTTCTGTTCCTCCTGGGCGGCTCTTATATGTTCCTGGACGATCGGGGCTACTCGGTCTCCTGCATCTCCTGTACATACTTGATGACCAAACGGAACGAGGAAGGCTGTTCTTCCCATGCTTCCCGTGCCACATCCAGCAGTCCACAAGGTCGCCGTCTGAAGAGGAGCTCGAAGGGTATGAAGCCCGTGGATGCCTGGGGGCACTCTTGGACGGCGAAGAGGACGTATGGCAGGAGGAGGTCCCAGTTCCTCCCTTCCTCATCTACCACCCAACACAACATCTGCTTTAAGGTCCGGTTGAACCATTTGACCAGCCCATCTGTTTGTGGGTGGTAGGCAGATGCCTTTAGGTGTTTCACCTGCAACAGCCGACGCAGATCAGCCATAAGCTTTGACACAAACGGGGTACCTTGGTTGGTTAGGATGTCTTTTGGGATCCCCACATGGCTGAACAGGAGCACCAGTTCTTTAGTGATGTTCCGGGAGGTGGCTTTACGCAGTGGTACCACCTCAGGGTACCTGGTGGCGTAGTCCACGATTACCAATATATACTCGTGACCTTGGGTGGATTTTGGGAGCGGCCTGACAAGGTCCATGCCGATCTTCTCGAAAGGGACGCCTATAATGGGAAGCAGGATGAGTGGCGCTGGCGGGGGCCTCCTTGGGGCCGTGCGTTGGCACTGGGGGCATTGTTGGCAGAAGCTCCGGACCTTAGTGTCCATGCCTGGCCATACAAAGCGGTCCTTCAGCTTCTCCAGGGTGTTTCTTGCCCCCAGGTGGCCCCAGAGCGGATGGGCATGGGCCAGGTGCATCAGGGCCTGCGTTCTGGCTTTGGAGACAACCAAGAGGTCCACGGTTTCCCCCCTGCGGTTGGTCTGTTGGTACAGTAAGCCTGCTTTGACCAGAAAGTAGGAGGAGGGGAGTCTCTGGTTTGGGCTCTGGTTGACCCCCTCGATCTGGCGCACCTGGGCCCAGCAATACTTCAGGCGGCTGTCCTCTTTCTGCTCTTTCTGACAAAGTTCCCCTGCTGGTTTACCTGCTGGAACACAGACGAGAGCGGGTTAGAGTGTGTGTGGAGCTTACCTTCTGTCCTGGCGTCTTCCTCATCTCGGGCCATGTAGGCCTGCCGCACTCGTGCTTCCTTTGCTCGCTGGGGCGATTTCGGCAAGTCCAGCATGGGGAGGACACGCCCTGCTGGCCAGGTTTTCTGGGTCTTCTTCAGCATCCCCTGGTCCGGCTCGGTCCGTCTGGACTCGTCCTCGGGTGTCCCTTAGTCCGGGCGGCCTTGGTGGTGCTGTCCCTCTTCGCAGATCACCAGGGTGGTCAGGGTGTGTTCCAGGGCGATCAGTAGTTCCCTGGGTGTCCCGGGGGCTTGCATCCCCACTGTCTGGCTTTCTGTGGGTAGCAGAATCCTCAGGTACCGGTCCACGGTCACCCTCTCTACAACCTCAGTGGCAGAGTGCAGGTCTGGCTGGAGCCACCTCTTGGTGAGGCGCAGGAGGGTGTCCATCTGCCCACGTGGCTTGGCTCCCGGCCTGTAGCTCCACCGGTGGAACTCCTCTGCCGCCTGGAGGGGATTCCGCCCACACCATGCCAGGATCTCTATCTTTACCTTTCCGTAATCCCCTGCGTCCTCCAGAGTGAGGGCATAGTAAGCTGCGCGCGCCTCTCCAGAAAGCAGCGGGCCGAGGATGCGCGGCCACTCATCGATACCCCAGCTCTCCTGGTGAGCGACCCGTTTGAAGGCGTCCAGGTAGGCCTCAATATCGTCCTCTGGGGACAAGTGGGGAAGCAGGTCCTGGGCTTCTCGGCTGGGATCAGGGTGAGGAGGGGCAGCCACAGAGGTCGTGGCTTTCAGGGCCAGCAGCTCCCGGGTTGCGACCTGTAGGCTCTCGGTGAGCTGCTATGTTATTGTCTGCTGCTGGAGGCAGGCCTCCATTAGTTGCTGCAGCAGGGAATCCATCTATTGAACAAAAAAAAAAAAAAAATTTATTTTTTTTATAGGGGCAGGTCTGTGCTCATGCCCGCATCCTCCACCAGTGTAGGGAATTTAGTCAGCGGTGGGCAGAACACAGACACACAGGAGACTGCTTCGGGTGAACACGTAGCGAATTTTTTTTACAAAAGTCTGTGAGAGTGTGTGTGTGTGTAAGGGTGACCGTGAGATGAAGTGCCCAGTTGTCCCGAGTGTTGGGGATCCCTTTTTTTCCATCAGGAAGCACCTCGGGTGCAGTCAGGGGGCAGAGTCTCCGATCGCGTCGATCTTGTCTGGAAAAAACACAATATGGATTAGTGCACATGCCCGGAGAGCCTTCCCTCTCTTGCGAGCGGAGTATCGGCCCTTTTATACTTTCCTGTCGCCTGCTGGATGGTGGAATTTTCACGTGCCGCCTGCTATTCAGCAGTTGTGTGTGTGTCGGCGGCCCCGCCCGGCGCCACGTGTTCTCCGGCTGTCCAAAACATTGGTGGTGCTGAAGCGGAGCTGTCGCTTCAGCACCATAGTGGCAGTCGCGGGAG
>JANDJT010000103.1:12174868-12188959 GCA_024331685.1 Stegophilus panzeri
TGTGTGTGTGTGTGTGTGTGTGTGTGTGTGTGTGTGTGTGTGTGTGTGTGTGTGTGTGTGTGTGTGTGTATGTATTTATGTGTGTCTATGTGTGTGTGTGTGTGTGTGTGTGTGTGTGTGTGTATGTATGTGTGTGTGTGTGTGTGTTTGTATAATAGAGGGATTCAGCAGAAGATAAACAGTATTTGTGTGTTCATGCAACCAGCACAGAATTAACCTGTCTAAGGATGTATATCCACAACCCAGGCATCATTCAGGGATTTATGCATGTAACTGCATTTGGCTGTGAAGGAACTTCCCAGAGTCTTTCCATACGCCCCATTTGCATCATACTCACAGATGAAATGTAACCCCAATGTCTTAAATTATTCACAGAAAGCACAAAGAGTGAAACCGAATGCGGACATAGAGGGTACATTTCATCACACCGATGAATAGATGAAGCATGTGAGATCAGTGACTCTGGACATTTTTCAGGAAGACGTTTTGCAATCTTGACACTTGGATTATGCACATTCTGCTGCTGCCAGATGCTGTGTACCCCCAGCCTTGAACTACATCTGCATGCTGTAATGCAGTATTATTCAGCTTAGTAAGCATGACACTCGCCAAGCAAGACACTTGCCTTCGGGAGAAAACAGTGCTCTGAGCATCATGAATTCTTAGACTTTTTACTATTGTTACCTGTGAGGTTAAAACTGACATGCTCCCATTCATTCAGTCATTCACCCTCAGTGACTGATTTATCCCTATAAACAATTCTTTACTGCATATTTTTGGGGTTTGGGAGGAAAGCAGAGTACTCAGTGGAAACCCACATCACACAGACACAGGGAGAGAGACACCTGCAAGAATTCACTGACCAATGGCTGTTTTCATGAGGTTTGTCCTTGTACCTTCATGTATTTGACTTTAATGTTAGGACGTTAGCTGCCAGTAGCCATCTAATTGTTAGAGATGCTTAGTTTCACTGCTGCAAATGGTTATTTAACCATTTATTTATCGTCTTGGAGTTTTTCCTTGCCAACATCACCTCTGGCTTGCTCATTAGGGATAAATTCATACATTTAAAATCTATATCCTGGATTTATATTTTTCTGTAAAGCTGCTTTGGGACAATGACAGTGTTGTTAAACGTACTGTACAAATAAACCTGCATTGAATTGAATTTAATTATTTAATCAAGCATAACTCTGTAGCTGGCTTGTGAAATGATAAAATAAAGAATTTACTTCTTGTGTATACATTATAAGATTCATAGATTGTTTTGACATCTAAAAAATCTCCAGACATAAAATGTGTGACCTTAAATGGCCCTTGACAATTGTTGAACAATTAAGAGCTTGACGTGGATAGGAAAATGAGCACTTGATCACCCTGGAGCAACCTTACGAGAACCACCATTTTATAGCTGGGATTGATGTTCCTGAGGACATTCTCCTGTTTTGTTTTTGCCCTTAGGTTTAGCATGTACTGTATTTTGCTCTAACATTCTTCACATCCCTCCTCCTAATTTTCAAGGACAACATCTAATACACCCAAGACTTTCTTCCATACCATAATTCAAATGGAGGAACCCAGTGGAGACTTGCAGGACCACTGCAAATACTGCAAAGAAGCAGGGTTTTAACCACTTGTCCTAATTCAGAGCATCCTTGAGCATGAACTTGTGAATAATATTTTAAGCATTTGATTAAATTGAATGATGCTGTTGGGAATCGATTCATTCTCTAAAAATTCTGATATTCACAGCATGACACACCTCCAGCATATATCACCACATGCGTGCAAAGTCAAGTGTGTGGCTGGACTAACTGACAATAAAAGTCAATGGTGTGCCTCAGGATTTTGTCACATGACTGCACCATGGAGACTCGTACTACGCCAATTTGTTCTCAAAATTATTGTATGTGTAAAACAAAGACTAACTGGCTCCTCTTTTTATGTTTTTGTCCCCAAAACTAGATTGTGATGGGCACTAGTGGATATTCATGAATGTCCCCATGCACACACCTTATCTTTACACATTTTGCCCTCTCAAATGCCCTGCTTTGAATCATGCTTAAATCCAACAAAGTGTGGAATATACCGCCTTGGATACTCAGGAATGCAATACATCCAATTTTGGCTGGAGCAGGCCTGTGGTGCATCAGAAACCTGGACAAACATCCCCACTTACATAGCAGGACATTGGTCCTGCATGTGCCCAGGCTACCTGCAGTACCAACACACCTGTCCAGGCACTAAACTCTAACCCTAGGACTACATGTGAGTCAGAGGGAAAGAGGGGGTTGAAGAGGGAAGAGGGAGAGGGACAGGTCTGTGGGACTGGTTTTCAGAGGAATGCCCACATTCCCCAGGAGCAGAGATTGGAAAAGGGTGGGGAATGGATGCAGCTGGAGAGAGAGTGAGACAGAGGGGACTCCTGTCTTTTGACATGTTGCCAGGTGGTCCTATGGCAGTTGATGAAAGAGGGCCTCATCCAATGTCACTGACCAGTTGCACCGGACTCTCTTGGCTGACCCTTCTGGCAGTTTGACAACAAACTCCACCAGCTCCATCAAATCCATGATCTCTCCAGTGTCATGCTCCTCAAACAACAACTACATCTGACAGAGGTCTTAAAGCTGTTGCTAAAATGCCAATGGGCAGCCGACCTCACTCAGGATCATTGAGTGAACCTTCTGGGGATCTTGTTCCGGGGTTCAGCCAACTGTTTGCAGAATTGCTTTCTTCAGATCCCCATACTCCAGCTGGTCTCCGATGAACACTGTGATTACCTCCACCCTCATACCACTCATGTCAATGAGGCACAGTCTGGATGGCAGTAGCAACTTTACCACACTCCTATTGATCCTCTGTGTGCACCTGGAAAGCATTGTTGTTGTTCAGTGCACAGATCAAGGATGGCATGATGATGGGGGGCAGTGGTGACTTGATGGTTAAGGCTCTGGGTTACTGATCGGAAAGTCAGGGGTTCAAGCCCCAGTACTGCCAAGCTGCCCCTGTTGGGCCCTTGAGCAAGGCCCTTAACCCCCTCTGCTCCAGGGGCGCTGTATCATGGCTGACCCTGCGCTCTGACTCCAACTTCCTAACATGCTGGGGTATGCGAAGAAAAGAATTTCACTGTGCTGTGATGTATATGTGATCAATAAAGACTCATTATGATGTACTTGGTGGAGGCTATCTTTATCATTTAAAGAGTTAATTAATTTTTTTTTGTTAGTGCTTTTCAGTATTTTTTATTAGCAAACTGAATTACTACTGACAAAAAAAAAAAAATCAAAACAAAGATCACACACAACATTGTTATAAATCTGTTTACAGTCATGATCACCATCAGCTCTCCTGGTGTTGGCTTTGACACTGGCAGTTTAGTCTGAAACAGAGCAAAGTTTGCATGAAAAATTAGTAATGTGAAAGCTGTCATGTGGGCCAGGAAGTGCACTATGGTACCGAACCCGAGACTACCTATAGGAGGTGGTTTGAGTTTGGTTGCACTGGAACTGTGCTACGATTTCTGTGAATGTGAAGGCAACTTATACGCAGGTCCACACTTGTTCAGGAAGTAAAGTAACCTCCACCTGTGTTTTAGCCAATGACAACATCATTAGTTTCCACAACACACGTGTCCCATGAGTGGCAGGGAATGTTGTGGGACACAGAAGAGGTCCACTGCTGTGCATAATAGCACTAAAAGTGTTCTCCATGTGCTATCTCTGCCAACATTAAGTGAGTAATAAGTGTGCCAATCAAGTGAGTCATCAGAGACTGTCACACTTTGCACTCCCAGGTGAGACACTATTCCTGGGTGCCCTGAAGTGAATATCTCCTCAAAATTCCCCCTGTTAATGAGCCTCAGAGACGGAGCACTGAGAACTTCACACTGCTCTCATAAGAACAAGCTCACACAGCAAATGAGTTTAATAAAATGCCACTGTTAGAGGACCTCCTGGGGCATTGCTTGCTAATTTTCAAAGTTCTTAATTTAACCAGGAACGTTTATTGTTGGTTAAGAACATGCTCTCCTCTCTAGGAATGACATGTGGCAGATTCATCTGTGAACTAGATTACATTTGATATGGGCTGTATTTTGTTACTTTCATATAGTAAAAAAAAAATCATTGCAAATTGCAATTAACAGGAAAAGGGATGAAATTTTGGCTGCACATTTCTCTTTCACACAATTTCTATCTCTCTAAACCCAACAGTGGATCATTACAGATCAGAGTTCAGACATTACTTTGTGTTGAGCTTTCTCACTGTGTCCTTTCTATTTCTCTACTCTGTGGAGAATTAGTTTTAGCACAGCACTCTTCCCCATGCATTTTCTAGTTATGATTAGCATTCTGCCTGAGAGAGAGAGAGTGTGTGTGTGTGTGTGTGTGTGTGTGTGAAACAAAAACACAGCCTAACAGCAGATATGATGCTCAAGCTAATGATATGGGGCTCAGGAATTAACAGATGAGTGTATGTTTGTATCCAGAAAATCATATAAGAGAATTGTATGAAATATACAACATCATTATTATATTTTGAGGAAGCAAGAAATTACTGCAAATGAGTAGAGAGAGCAATTTAGGGTAGGAAAACATTTTCTGAACTTTAGAGTTATAACTATATAACTTATTTTATTAGTTCATCGTTTATCATTCACTACAGTTGTGTAAATGTTGTCATAGGGCAAACTAAACAAAAATATGCTGAAGGATTTACAAAAGTTTTGGTAATTTTGGTTTTCTTTGTACTCACATGTGTATGTTGATAAAAATGCCAATCACCCATAAATTATGAAGCGAACTCAAGTCACAGCTGATGTACTGATTTACTAGTGCCGCTAGCACAACTACATAAAAGGCAAAGCTCACAGAGAGCTAAAAAATGACAAAGGGCAACTAAAACTGCAAAAGAGTGCCTCCATAGGGTGCGATACGCTAGATCTTTCAATAATGCAGCTCAGCCATTGCAGCGTTTTGGTAACCACACATACAAACTCTAACTCCTTTTATAGGAATGTATTTCTTTTGTCCTAATTGGCCATGTCTTATTAGTCTTACTTGCCTTAATTTGCAGAACATATAACTTCTAGATATAAATTTAGCAAAAAAAAAAAAAAAAAAAAAAAAGGTTCTTGTGCAAATGTGTCATTATAAAATATTCTGCTGTTGGTTGGAAAGATTACATGCAGCAAGTAGCAATCATGGTCAAGATGAAGGAGCTTCCTAAAGTTCTCAGGGACAACATTATTAAACAACATTTGAATGGAAAAAGAACTACAGAGCCATAGCAAACAGCAAAGACAGTAGCCTGTTTGTTCAGGCAAATAAGAAAATCAAGGTGAAATCAAGAAAAGCTGCATTTCATCTTTCAAAGTAAGAGAGTGTCTATCTGGATATGAAATTTGAGCTTTCTTTGTCTCTTTGTTGTGGAGCACTCAATAACTGAACAGACATGTAGCCTCAGGACTTGTTTCCAGTCTGCTGGAACTCCCGACATAATGTGGCCAAGAATTTGGGACATCACAAACCAAATACTTCACCATCAAAACTCATGTTCCATAAAAGCAACAATAAAAAAAACAGGTAAAAAACAATGGTTATATTATAGTTTATTTAATTCATTCTAGTTTCATTTTTAAACCATTATCTACAACTTGAAAAGAGTTGCAAGATGATCATTCCTAAACCCTACACAAAACTCCTCTGCTAAAAAAGAAGAAATGCGTGTCTGAAATCTTTTAGAGCAATCTGAGCTATTTTGGAATAATATTCACTGGTCAGATAAAAATAAAAATAATTCAATAATTCAGAGATGGTCATGTTTGGAGAAAGAAGGTTTGTTTGTATTTTTCCAATACCATACCCACAGTGAAATAATGTACGGAGGTAGCACCATCATGATCTGGTGCTGCTTCTCTGCAAATGAGCATGTAATCGAAGGTAATATAAATGGAGTTATGAACCAGGACATATTAGAGGAGAATTCAATCTCATCAGCCAAGAAACTGAATCTGGGGAAAAGGTGGACGCTTCACCAAGACATTGACCCCAAACATACAAGCAAAATAACGCAAGAAGGCTTTACATGGCCAAGCCAATCTCCTGACTTCAACCCATTGAACATTTATGGAGGATTTTGAAATTGTGAGTCCATCAGTGGGACCCTGGTAAACCTGGGGGTTTAAAGATGAATTGTTAAGAGGACTGGGTCAAAAATGAATCAAAATGCTGCAAAAAGCTTATTACTTCTTACTGTAGACATATCAAAGCTATAACTGCCAACAACAGCTTTGCATCCATAACAACAACAGCAATAATAATAATAATAATAATAATAATAATAATAATAATAATAATAATAATAATAATAATACAATAATAACAATAATAAGGAGAACCAATGAATAATCTAGTATAATTTGCCCAGAATCTATTGGCCATTTAAAATAAAATAAAAAAAAAACATTAAAATCAATCAAACAAATAAATAATAACAAATGGAATTAAAATGATCTTGTGCGTGTCAATTCTCTAACAGTGTGTAGGTTTGTTCATCAAAATATTCATATCTAAATATGTTTCAATTGATTATCTAAATATGTTTCAATTTTCCCATCTTCACCAACTTCATTTACTATACTGCTCTTTGTTTGGGAAGCTTCCTGCATGATGCTTTGTACAGGTACATCGCACCCACAACATCAACAAGGAAATCAGGGTATTTACACAGAAACAAAGCTCATCTTCTTCATTTTAAAGTGAGTTGTTAAAAAGTCATGTGCAGGTTTGTCTGTGTTATTATATATTCAGTGAGATCTGTGACACTGACCAGGTTGGTGGTTTGGGGTGGCTCCCTGTACCTGGGATTCATTGCAGAACTTTTCATCCCCTCATCAGAAAATTACCAGTTCATGACATTGGTCTGAGAATGAGACTGAGAAAGAAAGACATGCCAATTGCTCACATTTGGATCCACAATCTTATCCATCCATCCATTTTCTGTACTGCTTATTCTACACAGGTTTGTGGGGAGCCTGGAGCCCATCCAAGAGAACTTGGGGAACAAGGTGGGGGACACCCTGGACGTGGTGCCAACCTATTGCAGAGCACTTTCACACACTATGGACAATTTAGAGATGCCAGTCAGCCTACAACGCATGTCTTTGGACTGGGGAGGAAACCGTTGTAACTGGAGGAAACCCCCGAATCATGAGGGAGAACATGCAAGCTCTGCGCTCACAGGGCAGAGGTAGGAATTGAACCCCCATCCCACAGAAGTGAGAAGCAAACGTGTTAACCAGTAAGCCACTGTGCCCCCCCAATCTTATTATCACTGGTAATTTGGTGCAATTTGTTAAATTAAACCACAAAGTTAGAAGGTTTTAAGTGTTCTCTCAGGTATCAGTGCTGGCTGATGTCTCGCTGACTCGGTAAGCTCCACATATCTACTGGTGTCTGTGAGCACAGTCAGATCAGTCAGCTTGAGCTATGAGCTGATGCAAAACCAAAGCAAATGTGAGACATGTGGCTAAATAAATAAATAAATCAGTGCACCCTGAAAAGCCACTGCCTTCTTTAATTCACTAGCAAACACCATCAGCCACTGCATCAAAATATCCTATATCGATTTTATACACTAATATTCCATTAACGAGGCAGAAAAATATAGAAGAGTATTTTTTAAAATGGTAATAGTCAGATGAGTTTTGATATTCTGAGGACAACTCCTGAAGCATCGTGCATTGGAAGTGTGGTACAGCAAGTGGCTCTGGTGAGCGATAAAAGTTTAAAGAGCATCACGAGCAACACTGTATTGCAGCAGCAGTCCAGAAATCCTGAAAGGCAGAGACGGAAAAAAGGGAGAAAGATTTTTTTAAAAATAGCAAGGAAGGATGAAAATGAAAAGAACAAGCAGAGTAAAAGAAGAGAACTGTAAAAGGATACAGGAAACAGAAATGCTAACAAAAAAAGGATAAAGAGAATAAAAAGTGTTTCTGGGTTTTAGGCAAGTGCCGAGTGTTTTCACTCTGTCAGTACAATGACACATGAAATAATTTCACTCTGCAGAACAGTACCTGACACTTCAGTTTCGTTACTTCTTTTTTTATTTTGCATCCTGATGCATTAACACATCAAAGTGCTGACTGTTCATATTTTCAGCAGAATATGACACATGGTGTCACGCTCCATGAAATCTTGTATGACTCAGCTGTCTAGCTGCTTTCATAACTGATTCTGTTACTTCAGTGTTTAGTCTTTTTATTTTTTATGTTGTGTTTCTTTTCATTTGCTTAACAATTTCTTCTGAACAATATTTCAACCAACACGAACTCGTACTTTTTAAACGTAGGCATATGAAAAATTGCTAATTATGTATACAATGATGGTTCTATGGACCACAGATTACTGCCAGGATACTTCATCATTAGGGATGTGTGCCAGCTCAGTGAGAAGCTTCTAGGGAAATATGGTGGCTGTAAGACTGCACTATATTTTGTATGGCAAACTTTTTTATCCAAATCTGAGGGTTGTGGATACCTGACCATCACACCCATATCTGGGTCTTTCCCAAATTTGGAAGCACTCAGTTGTATAGAATGTTTCTGTATGCTGTAGAATCAAGCATGAGAATACCCCATTGCACAAATGAGGTCCATGAAGATATGGCTTGCCAAGCTTGGTGTGGAAGAACTCCAGTGTCCTGACAGAGCTTTGACCCCAACCCCACTGAACACCTTTGGGATGAACTGGAATGCCGACTGCGCCCCAGACCTCCTCACCTGACATCAGTGCCTGACTTCACCAATGCTCTTGTTACTAAATGCGCAAATCCTCACAGCCATGCTCCAAAATTTAGTGGAAAGCATTCCCAGAAGAGTGGAGGTTATTATAACAGCAAAGGGGAATAAATCTAGAATTGGATATTTAGAAAACATACATGGGTGTGAGGTAAGTTATACACAAACTTTTGGGCCATATAGTGTACTTACGATTGAGCTGAGTTGTTGAGTATTAAGGGCTTTTCAAGGACCCAACAGGCATCATAAGTCACTGCCTGTCATCAGGACAAGGTTATGATGTCTATCACTCAGTAGTCCAGACACTGAAAGGTAGTAATATTCCTAAGGGACCATGAAGAGACACCATTCATGGTGCTGTGATGCACTGCGATGGCTACCACATATGCCTATAATGCAAATGGGGACACTCTCAGGTGAAAAGTGAGGATCCTAATAATCAGGCATATCAACTGGTACAGACAATAAGATTCACAGAGTAACTTCCACATTCGGGTCCACATACAAGGCCTGTGTGCAAGGGATTTTTGCATTCAGAGGTTTTTCCTGGACTGCAAGATTATAGTCCTCAGTTGTTTCACATACAGACAATGTTTTCAGTAGGGCCAACTGAATGTAAAAGTGCTATATCATTTCATATCAAGTTGCACAGGCAGAATAAACTCTGCATTGATGAATTCCTTCCTGTTTGTGAATGGCTCAAAGCAACGCAGTGTAGCCAAGTTAAACACTTTTCCCATTGGATATTAATTATTTAATTTAGCTATTCAATGCACACACACACACACACACACACACACACACACACACACACACACACACGTACACATTTGAAAATATAACCTAACCTAATTCAGGTGCTGAATGTGCAAGCTGTAGTACAGTGCAAGCTGTAGTCGCTGCTGGAGCACATAGTTTCATCAGCACTGTTGTGGGTTTCCTCCTTGAGGACCAACAGCCTTTGTGTCATTAATTTTATGTTTCTTTGAAATATCACTTGGAAAAAAACCTAGAAATAATTATTTTCTGCTTTCTGATTTCCATTTTTTCTTGCTAAATGTGGGGGCGGAGACTTTGCTTTAGCCTGAGATTCCTTAATTGACCAATCTATTATTCAAATTATTTGTTTCCTATATGTTATTACAATAAATAATTTAAAAGTGTATTTTGTACAACCCTATATCACTTTCCCAGATTTGGGATACCACCTATGGGTACAGATGCCACTCCTGTGGGTCTATGTCTTCATCTTGACATTGTAGCCACTGCATCACTGTACAGCCCTAGCAGATGAGTTGCAGTGAGGCCAATACTAAGACTGTTTTCTGGGGTTCTTCTTGTGCTTAATGGTCATTGCCTGTTTAAGGACCAAATATTAAAATATTTGCTTACCAGTGGGGGCTCACTCTCACTCTCGTTCTTCCCGCTTTTCTCCCTGCACAGTGGAAATGGGGAACAATTCCCCCAAAACCAGCTCCTCGGTCCCAGAGATTTTCCCTACCCATTGCTCCCATTCCTCCCCTCCTTCTGCTGCACCTCTGATGTCTCCCCTAACTCCCTCTCTCTCTCTACACAGGTAGAACCTTCTGCACCCACCAGGATCGGGGCAAAGCCCGGGCAGGTTTGCAGGCAGGGCGGGAAAGCAGGGCATTTCCCGAATCAGTGTTCCAGCAGAGAAACAGCAACACTGATCTGGATCCCTGACAAGCCGCAGGTCTTCCCTGATCGAGCATGAACATGAGTATACTAGGGAGTACACATCAGGTCTTGGTGGACTCAGGGTGTAAAAGACCACTGTCCATCAAGCCTGATTCAATGCATGTCATTGGAAAATTGAAAAATTGGAGTGGTGAGGTGTGTGCACGGGGATGCTCATAAGTATCTGCAGGTGCCAGTCATTATTATATTCCAGGGGCAAAAGCAGTTGTTACTCCTTGTCTCACCCATCCACTAATTATGAGGATAAATTGGGCAGGTTTTTAGGCATTAGTGAGGGAAAGGTGTGTGGATGTTTCCTGCAGCAGGGTATCGTGGTGTGGGATGTACGCAGTGTAGGCTGGGAAGGCATTGCCTGGGCCAACAACATCAGTTCCACATCAGAAAAAAAATGAAGGGTTGGGAATGCTTCGACCCTCGACCCTTTGACCAAGTCAAAGTTGATGGTCAGCGAATTCAGCCCAACATTGTGCTCTAATTTCCCTACTTTGCCAACAAAGTGGTATAGGCAGATTCCCTTGACTCCTCTCTCTTAGGAAAAAAATGACCTTTTCCACTCTGTTTGGGCTATACCAATTTGTCACCCTTCTGCTTGGGTTGTTTGGAGCTCCAGTGATGTTTCCGCGACTCATGGACAGAATCCTCTGGCCACACACTACCTAATGCCTATCTAGATGACATCATTACTGTAGTAATGATTGGTAGTGGCACATTCAGCATCTGAGGGCTGTCCTGATTTCGGCGACATTGATGGGAGTCACAGCAAACCCAATGAAGTGTGCAATTGGGTGAGTGGAAGTGTCTGGGCTTCCACTTGGGCCATGGGCAGGTGCATCCCCAAATTGATAAGACAGCAGCAATTGCAGCCTGCCTAAGACCCAATACCAGAAAGGGGGTGAGGCAGTTCCTGGGGCTGGCTGGCTATTGAAAATTTGTACCTAATTTTTCATACATCAACAGCCCACTGACTGACCTCACTAAAAAGGGAGCACCAGATTCGGTCCAGTGGACAGAGCCATGCAAGCGGGCTTTCTACCAGGTAAAAGCAGTTTTGTGTGGGGGCCCGCTATTGCATTCACCTGACTTTTCTCTCCCTTTTGTTCTACAGACTGACGCATTGGACAGAGGGCTGGGGGCTGTTTTGTCCCAGGTAGCACCCCATGATGTACATCAGCTGGAAATTCTCAGTAAGGGAAGGCAAGTAAAGCACAAACAAGAAGGATTTTCTGGCCATCTGGTGGGTGGTACTACCTACTGGGATGGAATACGTCTCCATCTGGGGTGGGGGTGGGGGGTTGGTGGTGTATGGCATTGGGGGTGGGGGTGGGGGTTGACAGGCATTGGTGGTGTATGGCATTGGGGGTGTGGTTGAGTGTTGGCTGTGAACCAAGAGGAAGCATGTAGAACTGGCAGGTATGATTCTCACCTGTGTCTTATTACCGCCAGTTTACTTATGTGTGTCTCCTTGTGTCTTTGGAAAGCCTGTAACAGGCAGAAGAGAGAGCTGAGCAACACAGAGCTGAGTGTGTGTGTGTGTGTGTGTGTGTGTTCCTGTGTAGCAAAATAAAGTCACCGAAAACGAAAATAAAGAGCCGTTTGATTTGTCTCAAGCCTGCCTCCCATTTCCTCATTTCCCTCTGAACCAAAGGAAATTGTTACAGTTATATAAAGCGGTTACATTCATGTTTCTACCATCAGTTAGTGTTAGTTGTTACATTTGTGTGACTGTTTCAGTTTTACGGGAACACACTGCACTAAAATGTAAATTACCTGTGGTCAGTGATCAGTATCTACCTGCATATATAAGCTGCCAAGAAAATGAGTTGCCTCCACCAATAACATCACCTTGCTGTATAATATCAACAGGTTGTGCAGCTGTGTGAATGTAATTTAACATAAAACCAGCCCATTGTTGGCCAGACTCTGAGGTGTCGTATTGTGCTTCATTTCTAAACACAACATTTATAGTCCTTTATTCCAGGATGATAACTATACGATGCGTAGGACCAAATCTGTGTGATTTGTATTCTGGGACACAGGGACACTTTAAATAGCCTGCAAAATCAATTCCATAGAAAACTTATTTGGGATTATTAGCAGGTCAAACACTAAAATAACAGCACAAACTCTAGCTGAATTGTAAACCCAGTCAGTGGCAGAGCAGGCCAGAGTTAACAGGACATGATTATCTGACAGGATTGGCGATGTTATTAAGGTGAGGGGAGGTGCAACTATGTATTAGGAAAGAATCGACACTTAAGGAATGTATTTTCTTGTGGAGTTTATACAGGGTAAATATATATTGCTGTGCATAAGTTTTCAACTCACACATTTTGTACTGTTACAAATTTCAGTTGAAATGGACTCGATCGGGATTTTCACCATGTGATTTATAACCTGGTGCATTATTTTTTAATTGTGACACAAAGGTTAATTAAACAAAAAAGACATAAGAATTGCAAAAGTATTTACCCCCTGGGTCAATACTTGTAGAACCTGCAATTACAACTCAAGTCTTCTGGGATCTGTCTCTAACAGCTTTTTAATATCTGGATCCTGATATTTCTGTCCATTCCTTGTGGTTAAATTGCTTAGGCTCTGTCAGACTGGATACTGTTGATCACCATTGGTGAACAGCAAATTACCACAGATTGAGCTCTGTGCCATTCTAACACATTCAGGTTCTTGGTGTTCTGTAGTAGCTTTAGCAGTATGTTTACGGTCGTTGTCCTGCTGAAAGGTGAATTTCTGTCCCAATCTCAGGTTTTCTTGTAGAATTTGGCTCCATCCATCTTGCCCTTATCCCCGACCAGTTTCCCATCACCCTACTGATGAAAAGCATTCCCATGACATAATACGACCACCACCACGCTTTATAGTGTGGATGGGTGATGATTGGCTTTGGGTTTCATTACAATGATGCAATTGCAATTTACATTACATCATTACATTTTGGACTCATCAGACAAATAATATTTTCCATGTTTGCTGATTATCTAACATGTCTATTGGGAAACTTCAGAATTTCATATGGGTTTTTTAATAATTAATTTTTTTATTTTTTATTTTTTTTCTCTTCCATAAATCTGGTCTCATGAAGTGCCAGGGTGATAGTTGTCATCTGACCAGTTTCTCTCATCTGAGCTGTGGATCTCTCCAGCTCTTTCACAGTTACCCTTGGCCTCTTGGTTGCTTGTCTAAATAATGTCCTCCTTAATAGACCACTGACTTTTAATGGTTGGCATAGTGTAGAGACGTGATTGTGTAATATTCTTTAATATGCTTTGGCCATTTAATTGGTGCTATGCCAGATGTTAAGGGTGCTCTGCCAGATGTTATATCCAGATCATGTGACACTTTAATCACACAAAGTGTACTTCATTCAACTCATTATGTTACTTCTGATGGCAATTGGTTGCACCAGAACTGATTTAGGTATTCCAAAACAATGGGTAAGGATATTTATGCAATCACAACCTTTACATTTTACATTTGTAAATCATTTTGCAAACTATATTGCAGATACTATATTGTGAACTCTTATGTAAAACACTGAATCTAAAATATAAATATATATA
>JANDJT010000103.1:12189035-12199979 GCA_024331685.1 Stegophilus panzeri
AAATATAAACAATTTTGTGAGTGAGACATGATCATGTGAAATGGAATTAAAAAAGGACAAGGTTCTTTCCCTTTTTCCTAAACTCTGTACAATTCCAAGCTTCAGATATCTTATAGTTCAGCGTCATACATCTGCCCTCTACAGGCCGAACCCTCTTCTTACATGTTATATTTTTGTCTTTACACATTTCCCATAAAAATGTTTTGTGACAAATTATTGTTTTGTTTTGTGGAAGATTTTACTGTAAAATTTGCATAATGTAGAAGATTTTATTGCTACTTATTTGGTTTCATTTCATTCAAAGTTCTTGAATTTCCTCCACTTGCACACAATCTGTCTGACTGTGTGTTGGTGGAGTCCAAACACTTTAGAGATGGTTTTGTAACCTTTTCCAGCCTGACGAGCAACAACTCTTTTTCTGAAGTCCTCAGAAATCTTCTTTGTTCGTGCCATGATACACTTCCACAAACATGTGTTGTGAAGATCAGACAGGTCGCTCAGTCACACCTGATTGTCATCCCATTGATTGAAAACACATGACTCTAATTTAATCTTCAAATTAACTGCTAATCCTAGAGGTTCACATACTTTTGCCACTCACAGATATGTAATATTGGATCATTTTAAAAATCATAGTAAAAATGTTTTATCTCAGTTGTTTCATTGGGTTCTCTTCATCTGATTTTATGGCTTGTGTGAAAATCTAATGATGTTTTAGGTCAAATTTATGCAGATATATAGAACATTATAAAGGGTTCACAAACTTTCAAGCAATAGTGTAGCTTATATGACAAATTTGAAAATAAAGCAAATTGAATGCCCACATGATATTTAGGTACATTTCAAAAAACCTAATTCTCTTAGTCTTATATAATGCATTCTTTATAATAAACAATTGAAATAAAAACAATAAAACCCCTAACTGCATATGTATGCAGGACAATTCAGCCCGTATCCTCCTTCCACTGTAATATAATACAGTAATATTAAAGCTGGAATTGATATAGAAAAACAGCTTAATTAAAACTACCATGACACAAACTTTTGCATCCTTTGTGGTTTCTGGGCAATAAATGAAATGAATGTTTCCTATTAAAACGTCTAGCCACATTGCCTACATGATAAAGCAATGGTCTAAGTCAGAAGTTCTATTTTATGTACTGCTTGAAAGTTTGCTCCCCTTTAAACATTCCCTAGTTCATTTAAGCAAAAGTGACATAAGTTAAATAGCAAATAAATATTATTCTTATAGGCAAATAAGACATTATGTGCTAGGAATCTTTTGCACAGCGGGATCAGTAAGCAGCTTAAAGAACCTAAAACAGAAAATACTCATCTTTCGCAAGGAAGGATATAAAAAGATATCACAGTGTTATGGATTCAGTTAAAACTGCAACAAAAGCTACCACCAAGACCAAGAAATATAGCAGAAAAAAAAAACTGCCAGGAAAATTATTAGAGACATTTGCAAAAATGCAAAACAAACAACAGGAGATGTTAGAAAGTCCTTGGAAGGAAGTGGAATACGTCCACATCTCCATAGGGAAGCATACGCGTCTGAAATGTTTAGGAGAAAAGCACGCAGTAAGCTACTGAAACTTAGACACAAGACAGCATGGTGGGAATATGCAAATAAACACATCAACAAACCAGGAGCTATCATTTTTGGTCTAATGCGACAAAAGTTGAGTTGTTTGGCCATATTGTGTGTGGAGAAAAAAAAAGAACATTAAAGAGAAGAGTGCCATTTATACAGTCAAGCATGACGGAGATGCTCATGTTTTGGGAGACTCGTATTCACCATCAAGGACTGGATCTCTGCAAAAGGTGGGAAGAAGAAGTGATGCTTGATCCTAGAGAAGAGCCTCTTATTATTCAGGAAAATAGGAATGAAGTGTGGGTGGATCCTGTGATCCAAACAAGGCAAAGTCGACAGAAAACAGTTTAAAAAGTGAGCCATGGCCTTCCGAATCTAGAAACCTGATTTGAATAGAAAATGCATGGATTGATTTGAAGAAGATCACTGGCTTGTGCATGATATTGAACCAGTCAAGGAGGACAGGGAACACTACTAGCGAAAATGTAGACCACACATTCAGAAAGGGAGATGAAGGCTTCTGAATGGTTCATAGTTTGATCATTTCATTCGTAATGAACTGTATTATTGTATTAACATATACAGTGATAAAGTAACATTATGAACTAAAGTGATGCAAACTTTTGCACTGAACTGTATATCAAAATAGACCATATTTTGAATGTATGAAAGACAAAGAGAGAAACAGAGAGAGAGAGACAGAGTGCAAGACAGAGAGAGCGCAAGAGAGAGAGAGAGCAAGAGAGATAGAGAGTGAGAGCAAGATAGAGACAGAGTGAGAGAGAGCACGAGAGAGACAGAGAGTGAGAGAGAGCGAGATAGAGAGAGAGAGCGTGAGAGACAGAGGGAGAGAGAGTGAGATAGAGAGAGAGAGTGAGAGAGAGAGCAAGAGAGACAGAGAGTGAGAGAGAGCGAGAGAGACAGAGAGTGAGAGACAGAGGGAGAGAGAGTGAGATAGAGACAGAGAGTGAGAGAGAGCAAGATAGAGAGAGAGAGTGAGATAGAGAGAGAGAGTGAGAGAGAGCAAGAGAGACAGAGAGGGAGAGAGAGCAAGATAGAGACAGAGAGTGAGAGACAGAGCGAGAGAGAGAGAGAGAGAGGGAGAGAGACAGAGAGAGAGAGGGAGAGAGACAGAGGGAGAGTGAGAGAGAGAGAGAGAGAGAGAGGGGGAGAGAGACAGCGGGAGAGAGAGAGAGAGGGAGAGAGACAGAGAGGGGGGGAGAGAGAGAGAGAGAGAGAGAGAGAGAGAGAGAGAGGGTGAGAGAGACAGCGGGAGAGAGAGACAGAGGGAGAGAGACAGAGAGGGGGAGAGAGACAGCGGGAGAGAGAGACAGAGGGAGAGTGAGAGAGAGGGAGAGAGACAGAGAGAGAGACAGAGGGAGAGAGACAGAGGGAGAGAGAGCGAGACAGAGGGAGAGAGACAGAGGGAGAGTGAGAGAGGGAGAGAGACAGAGAGAGGGAGAGAGACAGAGGGAGAGTGAGAGAGAGAGACAGAGAGTGTGAGAGAGACAGAGTGAGAGAGAGAGAGACAGAGAGAGACAGAGAGAGAGGTAAGTGCTCTATTGAATTGATTGTCATCTTGCTGCTTCCTCTTCAGAATACTCGAGTAATATTAATGAATAGAAAAACACAATAAGAAAAAACTTAGATTTTTCAGTTGAAATCCATTTTGGTTTTTATTTATTTCTTTTTTTTTTCATTCATAACAGCAATAAAGTCAAATAAAACAATAATAAATGTGCATAAAACATTTTTTAAAACATAGTACAAGATCTTAGCAACTGTAAGCAAAGAGTTGGCGTGAGATTACATGGTGAGTGTGAAGCGTTCATTAAAGCAGGTGCTTTCAGCAGGTAGGGACCCCAGCGGTTTCACTGTGGCAGACGCAGAGCAGAGCTGTGCCTTGTGTCTGTTCGGAGGAAAGTGATGCTTTGGTTTATTAGCACTTGTGCAGCAGCGGTAAGTGAGTCAAAACCTCAAACGGAGATCAGAAGTTTTACATTCATTGTGTTTCCTTTGTTTTGGTGGGTGACCTTTTCCTGCTGAAGGCACATTTGCCTTATTCCACACACGCTCTGTGTGTGTGTGTGTGTGTGTGTGTGTGTGTGTGTGTGTGTGTGTGTGTGTGTGTTTGCGCGCGTCATATGGCGTGTAAGGCTTACTCTAGCATGTCTGGTCATTTGAAATCATTAGTTTACTGTGTTAAACACATTTATCCTTATAGATTTGAGTAAGTGTGTGTCACTTAACGTATGCTGGGAATTGTCACTATTCTCGAATGATATTTTCTAATGGGAACTGCAGTATTGTGAGAACTTAGTGACATAACTACTTATCTAAAAGGCAGGTTTGATCATGTTAAATCTCTACATGCAGCTAACAACATTCAGGCCCAAGTAAAAACTCTTAGAGATTTTCTAATAAGGGTACATGTGACATTTTGGAAACAGTCCTCATGTTTGACAGGCAATAAATGTCGTAAGACACTCTGGAGTCTTTCTATCAGAAATTTAACAAAGTTGCTGCGCCTCAATTCGCCTACTTATACTATGCTCTAAAAGTATACGCTCTTTTTTGTGAAGAAAAAGTACATACTTTTGAGTGTGTAGCAAAAGAGTGTGCAGGTACTGGGACACATACTAACACGTCATGTTACCTAGTTACACACACTTTCACCATAAATAAACAAATGAGTTGTGGGCAATATTAGCTGAAAAAGTGTTCACGGATCCACACTTCAAAAATCTACCAGAAATAATAGACCATCAGGGTAACCTTTGGGATCATCATTTCAACATACTACCATTTGGGACACACTAATTCTAATCTCAGATACTATTTAGTAAGCAAATTGGGACGCAGCAAGCGTAATTTCTCTCCATTAATTTAAGACAATCAGTCTGATAAATATGCCAATGGTAAAAAATAAATCTTCAGTTTTTGGAATCGATTACAGTCCAATAGTTTTAACTCATTATACTCTACTTTGGTAAATTTTTCACAGAAAAACAGTGTCTGATTTTACTGCATGCCACACAAGTGAAGAAAAAAACTTGCCAAAATGTCAGCACTGAGGTTTGAATGACAGGCAGCTCACATGATTAAGGCGGAGCGATGCTTAGCTTTTTCATTTTTTAAAGCAATGATCTGAAGTAATAATAAAAGGAGCTGAGCCACTTCTGCAAGCAAATTCAGTTAGCTGGTCTATTACTTTATATTCCTTAAATTATCCTAACAAATTGTCTCATAGAATCTTTTATTATTCAAAATAAGATCTCCATATTATACATGTTTTCTTTTCCTTGTTTTATATTGACTATATACACAAGTGCAAAATTCGACCTTTGTCCCTCGGGTCATGGCTCTCTCACTTGCAGCCAAAGTCCAGTCCCTACAACGTATTCTCTTATCATCTCCATCAGCTTCGTCATCTAAATATTCAATATTATATATATATGTATATGTATATATATATATTTTTGGCCTGACATTCAGGGATGTTTTTTTTTTTTTAAATATCAAAATACAATTTTATGTTTTAACATGGATACAATAGAAAATTTTTTTTTTACTCTCCATATATGCTCCATAGGTAAACTAAAAAGAGTTCTCAATTTGTTACGCACAAATTAAACTGGTTAAATTAAGAAATGTCATACTGGTTCATTTCAACTTAACTATTTTTCAAAAGCAATATCAAAACAAAAGACAATCAATATCAAAAAAAAAAAAACCATCATAAACATTCGAACATAAAACAAAAAAAAAAAAAAAAAAAAAAAAAAAAAGTAAAATGTACAACAAAAACTAAATAAGAATGATGGAGATGGAGACGGAGGGACGGAGGGAGGGGGGAGAAATGGGAGACGAAACGCATTTACAAGTCCAGAAAGCAAAAATACAAGTCTAAAACCAAATATTACCAAATACAAAATAAGTAAATTCCACAAAGTAAACATGCAGCATGTAGCAATATGATTTTATCTAAGCTGGTGAAGTAAACAACTGAGCAGTATGTGTTAAAATGATTAATAAAAATATAAAATATGCATAAACAATAAAAATGACTGAAGACTGAAAAACACTAACTGAAATATAAGGCCTCAGTGAAGAAACAGCAACAGCACCAGAGTTGGGCTCAATCCCATTTCGGTTCGTTCCATTGCCACAGCCAATGAGTTGAATTACACTTTACAACATTTACTAACATATTTTAAATAGTCTTTCATAAATCATCTCATTAACCTTGTAAATTGAATTGACCCCAACCCTGAATGATATATCTCTCTGTACACCAAAAATAGACTTAAGACATATAGGCTCCACTGATCTAGATCTAACACCAACTGGGAGTCAGAACATTTCTGAACATTTCAGTCTCACTTCAGTCTCACTATGCACTGAAATTACACCAGAAAATATGAAGTAGCTTCATTTATCTTTCTTTTAACTAGGTCTGGCCTTGATCATACCATGACCATTCACCACTCACTACTAATATAGACCATTAAACCCATGAAAACTATGAGAAAAATAACTTTGGCACGACTTAACAGAATGTTCAACATTATCATCTCTCTCTCTCTTTTCTGTTTTTTTTTGTTGTTGTTGGTGTACATAGGCTAAAAGCTGCTTGAGATCAGGAATCATAAACATACACCTCAAATGGCACAAAATCCATACAAAAGAAAACCTGAAACAAATACATATCTGGTCTTCCCATATACAAAACAAATCAAAACTAAGCTGACCATCAGGTTCAAGCAGCGCCCTCATTTACGCTCTTCTCCGTGACTGGAAACAGTCTCTTCACGTCATGCTCTAAGAGTCTGAGTTACTTTGACAATGTAAAGACATGCGGTGATCATCGATACCCATTCTCCGTTTCATGAATAAAAAGCCACTCCATCATTCAAGGCAATAAAAATCTCCATATATGGCAACAGGAAGGAAAAGGCAACCCTGTTTTCATGCAAGTCGAAAAAAGGCCTATCTAAGGCTAAATGGAAAAGCCATCGAGAGCATTACAAACGAATAACGATAAAAATTCATTAGAAAAAAAAAGTAGACATGAAATTATATATAAAAACAATCTCTGGTAAACAGAATAACACTGTCGATATAACACTTTCCATTTATAGCCTACTGTATATATATTGTGAAGCTTGATTTAAAGCTAAGATGTGCTTTAAAAGGTCAGAAGGATTATTCTGGTTTTACATAAAAACATTCATTAGTCTTCTTTAATCCTGATCCTTCCTCTGCAAATCTGCACTTTTAATGCAGCAGAAACAACAAAAAAAAAAACCCACTTGCATTTCACTGGATGTATTGTGCCATGAAGAATTGTAATTATCTTTAAATTTAAGGTGCATTTTCACATTTTTTTTTGGTAAACCACCCTTGTCAAATCAGTAACGCTTCACCTGATGTTACAGTTAACGCACCTCAGTTCATCTAAAACTGAACGTTTGACTACTAAAACCAATGCTAATTATTTATAGTTGCATATAAATGAACAGGCATTGGCATTTAAGCACTGGACATGGCATGATGTGTTATAATTCACTGACGTAGGCTTGTCCAAACTAACATGGCTAATGAATGTACACTCATTAAGACTGGAAGGTGAACTGTACCTGGTTTAACAGGCACGCAACACAGACCCGCTTCTCTCTCTCTCTCTCCTCTCTGTCTGAATAAACACCTGTTTTTCACTTTGGATGTTCCCATCACACCCAAGCACAAAATTTAGAGTGGTCTTACCACTTTACTCACTATAAAGGAAAAAAAATGACCTGACAGTTGATTACTATAGCTGTTATAGTATGATCGTTTGGGACAAAATTTCAGTGCCTTGGTGTTCAGTATCTACTCTTCAGCTTAAACACCAGCTCTACAATTCTAACCCTCGGTAAAGTGTTACTGACAAATAACATCAATTACATACCTAATGGAGGTAATTAAAAAAAAATAATAATAATTTTGGTCTATTGTTATCACGTCTGTTGTTATCATATCTAACCTCGAAATTGTTAGACTTAGTACTAACAGACTATTTCTAGCGAAGTGTTTCTAAGTGTATGAACCCATCTTATGTACATCAATTTCTTTCTGTTCCTGCACATCACTTCTAAGGGCACTGCATGTTTCTGCATATTGGTATGTCATGGACTAGTCCTTTAAATATTATATCACTGAACTAAAGATACCCCAATGGCTCTAATAATGTGAATGAAATGTGGATATTTGTCGCAGTTAAACTGTTTGTGTCTGTCCTTGGTAACATGGGCAGATTCGTTTGATCTGAAAAGAAAAGAAATAACATCATCATTCACTTACACAGAATCCAGTGCACGTTTCACTTTGGTCTTTTTTTGGTCATTTTAAGTAATATTTCTAAACATGTCCTAACAATGCCTGTACAGTGATTTCACAAGTTCAGTAAAACTGTTGGCAGAACTACAGTAATAGTAGATAAATTGAAAAGACAAAAGGGAATTGTTTAGAAATAGGAACTAAAAGACACTTACTGGTTTGGCCTCTGGCTACATTTGAGTCAAATACTTGTGGCTAGTCAGATGTTCTGCAGATATTATTGGAATCTAAGAACAAAACAAAGACATCATCATCACCACGAGATATTACAGGTAGGAACATACATGTTTTCATAACAGCCTTAATTACTCATAGTACTATGAAATCTTACACAAGGAAAAGAATAACATCGAGCATTGAGTCATCAAATCCCAAATTAAGATGAAAATAAGGGTAGAACAAGCTTTAACAAAAACAAGGGAAGAAAAAGTTTCCCATGAACATTAGACTCTTTAAGTTTGTTGACTTGGCCAGTGCAATGTGCTACTCCATAATGAAACTTGGGACTTCTGTTAGTATTCGGATATTCTGTAGGAATTAAATCACGTATGAATCTTTCCACATCATACAATACTACCAGTTCATTCTACCAAAACGTTTAGTCCAAATTAACAGTAAAGATCTTTATGGACTGAATGTAGAGGTATGCATCAGAACTGGGATCCCAAGGGACAAAAAAAAAAAAAAGGTTGTGTGAGAAGGTGGTGCTGTAGGTGGGATCAGGAGGACAGATATGAAGCTCACGGGACAAAGAAAGGCCACAGTGATTAACACGGGATCCTACTGGATTCAGCACATTGGTCATGCAATGATGATTTTAACACATTCAGTAACTGCTTTATTCTGGTTAGGCGATGCTGAGGATAACATTACTAATATGTTTACAATTTGGGAAATAGAACCAGCTAGATTCATATGAAAATGTCAAGGATGGGTACAAACAAAATAATAAGTGCAGGATAAAAAAAAAAAGAAAAAAAAAAGTCCAACACACACAGCTCTACTGAAAAGTGTAACTGGCAGTGAAAGTAAATGAGGACAGCTTAAAGACTTTGCTGTTTACATAGTTAATACTGTACATTGATTAAATATGTGGTGAAATATAAATAAATTAAATAAATGGTGTATGTGAAAATAATAGAAAGATATAAAAATATGAGGATAACTGGATTACTGTAAAAGCTCGACACTGCAGCTAATAGGATCTTTTTTTAATTAAAAACAACAACTACTTTATACATACCAATTGCATGTATTCGTTGGTAGTCAGCTTTGATAGAGAAGAGTCCTCAAAGAGAAGAGACAAGAACATCGTTAAAATGCTGTTTTAGCAGAAAACAGCACTGCATCTTCAAGCATTATGATAAAACACAAGTGCCGTTAAGATCATGGATAATATCATTCATCTGTCATTTACAGTCTTTTATAGCCATGATCAACTTTTTTCCCAACCTTTCTTGAATAAGGGCTATTTGGTGGTCAGAAAATTGCTTTACTCTGTGAATAAAATGAGTGTCAAGAAGGACAACAAGAAGCAGAACATCCCCTTACCCCCCAAAAAAAGTGGCTTGTAAACAGTGAGAGAGAACGAAGGAGGTGGACAATAGAGTGAGAGAGTGAGCTATAAAGGGAGCAAACCTGATTGGCTGATGCGGATGCGAAGGGAACAGTAGTGGCGGACGTGGTTGCTGCGGACACAGCGGCTGGTGAAGCGCCGTGCATCATGGGTACTTTTCAGAGGGGAGAATCATATAAGCACACATACAGAGGAGTGTAGCAACACGTGTACATATGTGAGGAAGGAACAGGTGTGTGTAGGTAAATGGGGCGAGGACGGAGTGGTGGAAAGCTTTACTACGTACTTAAATTACCAGCAGTAAAGTGGAGGATTGTGATATGACATGAGAACATGCTAACATGCTCAATGAGTTCTACACTTCAATTTCCACAGAAATATATGCAGGGTGTGTGCAAAGGCTATCTCAGGCTCTGAGATTTGAACCCTATTGAAAACCTAGACAATATAAAGGAGTGAGCTGTACAAGATCCCTGTACATCCATCTCCAGCATTTCTATGCATGACATAGAGGGCATCTCTAGAGTGCTGATATTCCCTCTAGAGATAGCATAACCCAATATTAATTATGAGGCAGCTAATAATTCTGAAACCAGTGTTACACAGAAATAAATGCACACTAATTATTTCTACATGTTCATCATAAAATAAAACTATACAGAATCTATATCAAATGTTACCTGCATGTGTCTTACATCTAAAATATTACCCCCCCTTACCAACAATTGTGGAGTTGCCTGTCATTATATTTTAATGAAAATTGGGTGTGAATATAACATTCAGATATACAGTACAATCACCAGCCACCTTAATAACAACACCTGCTCAAACATTCAATTATCTAATCAGCCAATCATGTGGAAGGAGCATAATGCATAACATCGTGCAGATACAGATCCAGAGTTTCATAACAAACATCGTTATGAGGAAAAGTGTGACCTCAGTGACTGACTGTAACAGCGACTGACTGCTGGTACCAGTTTTACTATTTCAGAAACTGCTGATCTTCTGGGATTTTCACACACTTCTGGGATTTTCTCTCGAGTTTACACAGAATGGTGTGAAAACATCCAGTGAGCAGCGGATGGTCAGAGAGGTCAGAGGAAAATGGCCAGACTGGTTCAAGCAGACAGGAAGTCTCAAATAACCACTCTTTACAATTGTGGTGAGCAGAACAGCATCACGACATGTCAAACATTGAGATGGACAGCAGAAGACCACATCAGGTTCCAGTCCTATCGGCAAGAAAAGGCCCCAGTCGGCACAGGCTCACTGACAGTTTAAGAAAGGAATAAGGCTCACTGACAGTTTAAGAAAGGAATAAGGCTCACTGACAGTTTAAGATAGGAATAAGGCTCACTGACAGTTTAAGAAAGGAATAAGGCTCACTGAC
>JANDJT010000103.1:12203263-12218050 GCA_024331685.1 Stegophilus panzeri
AGCGAGCACATGATGGCAATGGGCCAATGGGGTTCAAGCGCATAAACATAAACAGCAAGCAGAGGTGCATCATGGGGCAGCAGTGCATTTTTGGTGGTTGAGAAAAAAAAACAAATAAAAAACAAATCATTTGGAATGCAGTGTACAAAAGGGATATCAGGACTTAACATGCACATTAACATAATTCAGGAAAAGATATCTAATGCAATATTAACACTACAAACTACAGCAGGGTCCAGAAGTGCAAGTGGGCAGCTCTCGTGATGCCATATGTTTAGCTCGTTACTCACTACAGGTATGTGTGATCAATAATGTGGTCTCTAAAGGGATAGCATCTGATATTGATTCAGTTAAGACATATTTTGTATAATTTAGTATAAATCACAAATAATACATTTGTGCTGTTTTTCCATTCATAAGGACTAAGAAATAAGAACAGACTTTATGATCTTAGCACAAAATATCTGCTAATATTATAGTATGAGAACTAGAATTTGACAAAAGTGCAATACTTATGAACTAAAAACATTGGGAATACACTCAACCCTTTGGACCCTACTTTAGACAAACTACATTATAATAGGGGCTCGAACAGTAGTAAATGTTTACAGTTCTCAGTTTGGCATGATAGGGATGATATTACACAATACAACACAGGCTATTAGTCTGCACAGGCTCTATTCTGTTCAAAATGTTGCCCCCTAGTGGATAGGCATGAATCAATACATGTATTTTCTAACACAACATGAACGAAAATCAAATCAGTGCTATGGGAGTATTTTGCGGACAGTTTTCAAAAGCAACTGTATTTGCAGTTGCGTTTCCTATTTGCGGACGTGTAAATTGTGACCTAATTCAAATGAAAACGCAAATCGTGTACTGTACTGTAATACTGTTTGCATTTTCGTTTACACGAACGTACAGTTTCTGCAAATTTTCAAATGGAAACGCAAAGTCCATGTGCAATTGCATTTCCCGTGTCTTACGAGTTATGACCCTGTCATATCGAAATAGCAATAGCAGTTATTTCACTTCCTCGAGAAAAATTCAAACGGAATCGCAAATCCCTGTACGTTTGCATTTCCGACGCCTTGCACAGAAACCTGTCGATCCAGTGTTGGGGCTGGGAGTACATTTTGGGGTGTGCTTGTACTCAGAAGTGGCGCCACTCACAGATGACCACATTTTAGAGTGCCTCGGGGTCGCCATAATTAAAGCATCGGCGGTTTAAAGTTTACGTCGGGATGCAATTTGAACTATAACAAAATTGCCCAGAAAACTATCCAGTTTCCACGAGTGCACATTAGATTCACGGAAGCTGGCTTTCAAACACAACTTTTCACCTCACGGATGTATCGTGTGGAATAACCGGCATGTTTTGCATGAAACCAGGACCTTATTAAACAAAACATGCGTTGAGAAGAATATTATTTTCTGGGTATAAGCCCAACAGAAAAAGCTTAGGCTCCAGTCAAATTTGTTTTGAAATAATCTTCTCAATTATGACTCTTACCTCTTCCCAAAATAATTTCATCTTTCTGCATTGCCAAATACAGTGGAACAAAGTTCCTCTAACTTCCGTACATTTTGGAAGAATATTATGTTCATTTCATATTTTATTGGGGATCCACTTAGTTGCGAAAATATTTACAGAGGATAAGAATGTTGATGGGACACGTGTTGAGTTTTCAAGGGTAATTAATGGCATATCACTTCACCTTCTTCATCTTATCAAATCCTCAGCACAATATTCACTGTTAAAGGAATAACCACCTCGCCTGATGATAGGAGTGTATCGCAAGTGCAACAATAAACTTATCAGTAAAACTTTACACAGATTTATCCTTCATTATCTTTAAATAAAGCATCTGCACAATCATCTGTACAGCACATTTTCCTTCTTGGCCATCGACTGTGAGTGACATCACTTCCAAATACAAACACGCCCCATAGTATACTCCCACCCCCCAACACCTGGCAGGTTACTGTGCAGGGCAAAGGAATATGATTTGGGGTTTATGCGTCCGCAAACAGGAAACGCAATCGCAAATGCAGTTTGCAGTTGTTTTTGAAAACTGTCCGCAAAATACTTCCATGCAGCAGTAGTACAGAATCCTGAAACATAATGTACAGCATGTGCCCTGAAACATTTATTTATTTATGATCATTCATCTCTGTGATATGAAATATAAACATATACATCCATATATAACATGTTCATTCAATAGCTGTTAAGAAAATCTCTGACATGCTAGAAAATAACCACATATTTCTCTCACACACATAAACACATACACACACACACACACACACACACACACACACACAAACACACACACGTGCGCGCGTGCATAAAAAGCTTTTACACCCTTGGGATAAAATGGGGTTGGCACATGAAAGACGTACATAAATAAGACATAATAATTATGCAGTCAGCTACAGCATGGATAAGAAAACCTACATTTAAATGCTTTTACATCCTGATGGCTGTTAAATGGATGCACTAAACAAGTCCATTTAAAATATTGCCGTTTCCCTAACTAACTAACTAACTAAATAAAAAACTTGCAGTGCCGTTACGTTCATTATGTCATATCTTACTCTTTGAAATGCGAACGTGTAAGCAGATATTATTATGAAAAGCGAAAAGCACGATAATGGTTCGTACGCTTACCAAATCAATTTTTCATGCATGTATAAAGGTCTCGAGGGTTCTTCATGAGTGCCACTATAAGTCCTAATAATTACCTGGGAAGAAACCTCTAAAGGATGCAACTGTTTAGTCCCAGATAATCACTCGGTCATTGATATTAGAGCATGTTATTCAGTATGTATTATGAATTATTCAGTAATAAGGCTAATAGGAAAGGGTTGTAGTTACAATAGTGAGGAATCTAAGTCTGGCCTTGTTGATTAAAATCGCCTGATCTTAATCAGTTTTGTTTGGGAAGACTTGCATTGTAGCATATTCCCTAATCGGAACGATGGAACGAAATATGAAGCTATTGCTAGAGTGTCAGAGATGTCCTATTTATGACTCATGAATCACATCTGCTTGCACTGTAATTACACCATACATGCCTTTTTGTCCTCCTTAAGCATGTATGGTGACATAGAAGGAACCATGTCAACCTGAGATGAAACAATCATTAACATATCAGTATCCATATTTGAGCATGCTCAGAAGCTGTGTGTGTTCCATATCGATATGTGCGTACTCTATAACAGAGTTCTCAACCTTTTGTAACTAAAGCCCCCCCAAGTCTCCCCTATCATGTGGCCCCCCTTCCGATCTCTCCTGGTTGAGAACCACTGCTCTACAGTATATGGTTGGACCGGATGCGTGGAAGTGCACACGTACTGTATGAATGTACGTACTGTACTTATCACTGAACAGCGCGTGTATCCCGTGTATACATGCGTGCTCGTGTGTCCTGTACTCACCATGGCCGCGGTGGCTGTGGCCTGGTTCACCTGGTGCTGTGCTGCTTTGATCTTGGCCTGCAGGTGTGCAGGAGGATGGAAATATTTGCATTTGTCCCGTGAGCAGCGGCCCTTGATGTAGTCCATACACACGGTGACGGTGTTCTCGCTGGAGTCTATCATGGTGCTGTCAGCCGGGTGAGCAAATCTGCAGTCTGTTTCGCCGCGAGAGCAATTACCACGCTGGTACTCGCGACACACCTGACACACACATTACCTTATGTTAAGACAGACATGAGAATGGTGTCCATTTGATCAGGCACACGTAACGTACACACATGCACAGATAAACATGCTTACAAGTTCTACACAAACACACACCAACACACACACACACACACACACACACACACACACACACACGCAGCTACATAAATGATAAATTGAGCTATAATGACGTTCATATAAGGTCGACGGAGTAATCATTACAAATCCGCATTTAACTGCTTCAAATGTCAAACGAGTTTGCTTAATAACATTCTGTTGAGAAACAGGATTAACCAATCGGGATCGTTTAACTGAAATGACGAGGAAAGGAAGTCTAGATCTGACTTGATAAAATTAATATGAAGATTGCTTTTTCGCCCTATTACTAGCATATCGTTTTATTCTCAGTGGAACTGTCATAAAGGTATTTTATGGCAATGTTATTAATACGGCGATGGTTGACAGTAGATTGTGCCTGCAATCCATGCCATCACCGCTCCTACTACTGTCTGACATCTACTGAAAATACATGAGCATGTCACACTTATCCATTTAATTGTACAGATCACATGGTGCTATTTATCCAATTAAATTCAAAATTCTGCTTCTCACATTTAAGGCCCCACATAATCATGCTCCCACTTACCTCACTAACCTCTTAGAGAACTATACCCCTCCCCGCTTACTGCCATCCTCCTCAGCAGGTCTACTAGCAATACCGGACATGAACTTTAGTGCCGTGGGTGGAAGAGTCTTTAGTCACATTGCCCCTAAGCTCTGGAAATCACTTCCCCATCACATCCGCAACCGTGAATCCATTTCAAGATTCACTTGGATTCACTTCAAGTTCTTTAAAAACTCATCTCTTCAGGCTTGAATATTCTCTGTGTGACATGGTTACATAATACTTCATTATAATATGTGTTTTATGTATAATATTGTATAATGTGTGTATATATATAAATATATATATGAATAATTGCGTGTGTGTATGTATATATACATATATATACACACACACACACACACAAACACATACATACATTTTATATATATATAGTGTGTTTTAGTATTTTGTGAATTGTATTTGCATGCTGTATTTAGGTGAACTCAGTGAACTCGGGTGTTGTGAAAGGCGCTTTTTTAAAATAAAATTTATTATTATTATTATTATTATTATTATTATTACTACTATTATTTAGTATATTCTTCATCCGCCCTGAAATTAATAATTCATTCCTGGTTACGCCCGTAGCACAGAACACCCTGTGCGAACGCGAACACCCACACACCCACACACACACACACACACACACACACAAAGACAACACTGTTGTGGTTTTAGTTCAGGTGACAAATGATCTGTTCATTAGATGTATGTGTACAGCAGGGGGCAGCAACATCCACAGGCATTTTGTTTTTAATGAACACCATAAGGGCTTTATTCTCGCTTTAAACTGTATAATCAGTTACTGAGATCCCTGAAAACATCACAACCCCTCCTGTTGTTTGACAAACACCAAGACTGATATGATCAAAATGCAGCCATGCTACAGATGTGCCATAACAAAAATTATTAAACGAAGATGAAGCAAAAAAACTAAAATTCTTTTTCATTTTCATTTTGAATGTCTAAATGAAATTTTAATATAACAAAACGGCTTCCCACTCATCTAGGGAGCTCCTTCATACAACTGATGAAGCAGAGAAGCAGTGAAAGGTATCTAATTATAAAATTTCATATAATACAATATGTGCAAAGTAAATATTTAGAATGAAATAAAATGGGAATGAAGAATGAATTCCTCGTGGCGGTATGTAAATGACTCAGGTTACGGTACATGTAACTCCATGTTGTACTTACGTTTTTGTTTTATTTTTTTTTCTCGTATTTTGTTCTGTTGGAGCTACTCTTTATTCACCAGTTGGTGCATCAAAGTTACACGCTTTGTAAAATAAAGTCCAGTTGATTAATGCTATTAGACACAAACTGCCTCGGTAACAGACATGTTGCCCTTTCTCTCCTTGTCATACCTCCAGGCGGTCGGTGCGCAGTAGTTTCTGGGCAGCTGTGTTGGCTGTGGAGGTTACAGGTGCCACAGCAGCAGGATTTCCACCGATCAGGACTGGCGCGCTGGGCAGGATGTCAGCAGCAGTGGGCATTAGTGCTGGCGATACGGGACTCAGGTACGGGTTAAATGTAGCTGCCGCTGCTGCAGCTGCTGCACTGGCGTTGGTGGCTAAGTTCGGCGTGACAGAGAAAAAAGACTGCAGGAAAGAGTGAGTGAGAGAGACAAACAGAGAAACAAAGGCAATGAGAAAATGAATGAATAGAATAGAGTTTTTAATCTGATGTATAACAACACATTTCACACCAAGTTAATAAACACCGCCACTGGAGGATGCTTTTGATTTACTTTTGAATAAAACACACATTTTGACATTAAACCGAGGTCCTGACTCTCTGTGGTAATAAAAAATCCCAGGACACTTATTGTATAAGAGTAGGGGTATAACTCTGGTGTCCTGGTGAAATTCCTCCATTGGCCCTTCTCCATCATGGCCCCCTAATAATCCCCATCTCTCTCCTCTCCACTAATAGCTGGTGTGTGGTGAGCGTTCTCTTTATACACCTACATCTAGCATGGTTTCTAAAATTATAGATTAAAATCTGTCAATTACCTATAAACAAAAATACATAACTGTTAAAAAAAAAATGTATTATTCTAATTGTCTCCCATCTGTTACAATATTGCTGTTAAAAGCAAAACACTTGTACATGGGGAGGCTCCAATTACCTTACATTAGAAGGGTGAGTCTCATCAATCACACTGTGTAGCTTTACTTCAAATAACCAAGCTAGTACTTTAGATTATTAAGAGTGGAGTGCATAATGAAAATCACTCATTTGCAGTAACTGTCTAATGCTGCATCACATGGACAAAAATCTGTAGTTTTACAAACGCACACTAAAACAGGTTAAAAACACACTATCACAGTATAAATAATGAGGGCCAATAAAACCCTGTAGAGGCTGCAAATTCTCTACATTTCTCTACAACAATACGTCATCTACAACCCTGTTCATACAGTATATTGGTTTTAAAGCACACCAACTAGAGCAAAACTGTAGAATATATTGAAATCGGCTACTAATCAAGCAGGTGAAATGATTCGTCCTTTATCATTTCTGCCCTCTGAAGATGAAACCAGACCAAATGAGTAAACAGTAGACAGTATAGTGTACATTTGCATGTTTGACTTATTTTTCATCATGTACATCATAACTTATTCCAAACCCTCAGTATCAAAAAAAAAAAAAAAAGAAAAGAAAAAAGATCTCATAGCTAGTTTGAGATTTATTTATTGTCTATTGCACAGACTCTCGGTACAGCAGCCTACAGTAGTGTTAGCTGTAACACAGCCGCTCATAGATTATAATGATAATGATAATGATAATGACAATGAGTCTTTATTGATCACATATGCATATGCACAGTGAAATTCTTTTCTTCGCATACCCCAGCATGTCAGGAAGTTGGGGTCAGAGTGCAGGGTCAGCCATACAGCGCCCCTGGAGCAGAGAGAGTTAAGGGCCTTGCTCAAAGGCCCAACAGGGGCAGCTTGGCAGTGCTGGGGCTTGAACTCAGTAACCCAGAGCCTTAACCACCAAGCCACCCCGTAACTGATAACTATTCTGATTACCTTTAGTTAAGTGCAGTCAATGTTAAAAATAATTATTTTATACTACTTTTATAATGCCCATTTTAAAACACTGTGTATTAAAGTATAAAAAATTTACATACAGTAGATAAGTGAAATTACATGAAGTATAAGAAAAAGAAAAAATCCCAACAACATTAAACTGAATTCACTCTGGATATTCTGTACTGGTTCTTGGCAGGACATTAAGCAGCTCTATAATTACATTATTCAGTGTTTAGTTCTCTTATTGTGGAACGTGTGGGAAACGTGATTGTACAGTATTCAGCGAGTGGCAGTTAAAGAAGCCAACAGGCGTGGCATTATTATTATATACTACAACTATTTAGATAATATAATAATTTCTGTATTTAGATCATTTCATAACACTATGTTGTTCAAACGTATACTGCTAATCTGTAGCAGGTAGCATTCGGTTGCACAATCGTGTGTAGACGTGCTAGCTATGCAAGCAACTTTGGGCAGGTCAGAGCAGAAATCTGCCTCTTCTGCACCGCAAAACCTCCTCTGACCTCTTACTTTCATTAACAATGACGATCAGGAGGATTTACCATGCGACGATGATGTGTATTGTAAGAAAATGGCACAAACAGTGGCAGCAAGGCCAACGTAAGATCAGGACATTAAAACTTATTCAACTTTATTCCTTTTTTATTGCAACGGCTTTTCTACTTCTTAATAGTTGGCATGCGTACACAAACGATATTTATTTTCAAATGGGAGCGCCTATAGGTTAAGAAGGAACCTGGTGAAAATCACGTTGTTTCGAGAAACTGCGAGTAAGCATGATCCTCTTATCGCTGAGAAATATTCTTATTAATTGATTTAGTCTCTTGATTGTGGCACTGTTCATAATTTACAGGTAATGAGGCATCACGTGCGCTGTAAGAGCTCTTCCTCACCATTGGCTGAAGCTGGCTGCCAGGCATGATGGCGCTGGCGATCTGCATCTGCTGGGCAAGCATGGCCATGTTCTTCTGCTGAATCAGGTTATTGCGGCCGTTTATCTCCAACTGCGTCTTCAGGTGGGGAGGCGGGTGCAGGTACTTACAGTTCTCTCTGGAACAGCGCCCCTGGAAACAAAAGAGAGGGAGGTTCATAGGGTGGGGAAGGAATTTTGTAATAACCCATAATTCCTCTGCCATCATATTGAATCACAGCAGTTGTTAAATTGACACTTTCACAGCTGATGTGTTTGATCCAGCAGTAAGTCACTGCCGCTGTAAAATCAGCTGAGACCGTTATCCTCAGAGGAAAGTGCTCTTATTCGACAGGCTTCGTGAAAATGACTTTATTTGTTCATGTGGCTGTGAGGCAGTCAGTACGTTTACATGGACAACAATAATCCGATATTAGCCCGATTAAGATAATACTCTGATTAAGAAACTAGCATGTAAACAGTGATTTCTGATGACCTTAATCTGACTAAAGTCATACTTGAAGTAAACACAAATCGAATTAAGACATGTGGAGTATTCCTGTTTTAGTCGCATTATCGACGTGCATTACAGACATATACACACCTTAATCACACTATTAACATCGTGTGGGAGTTTTCACCGCATTTTGTGACAGGATACATACACACACGGCAGTGCTCAACCGTTTGACGGCAAACAAGAGAGCATGGCTGCGTCTGAAACCACGTACTTACCTACTATATAGTAGGTGTATGTATTGTATGTAGGCACTGTACAACTACTATATAGTAGGTAAGTATGCGGTTTGGGACGCAGCCCATGGCTTCAAACAGTCGTCTATTTGCATGTACAGCATGACAAATAATGAACTGCACTTGAAGCTTTAGTAAAAATTTTAAATAAAACACCTGAAACTGTATACGGTACCATAACGAAGACGAACTGTATGTTGATACGTGAAATTCTGGAGGGAACGTCGGACGGCGTGGCGTGGGGTTGTAATGACGGGTGCTGTTAATCCATCTATGTGACTCATGTAAACACCTTAATCACAATATTGTCTTACTCAGAATAAGGTCAATAATTAGATTACTGCTGTCCATGTAAACGTAGTCAGTGATGCAGCTGATGAATGTGTGGTCTCATTTGATCTCAGTTGATTGGTTTGTGTCTGCAAACAAAGATAATCTATCCACCACAGAATATCTACAGTCAGCTCCAGAACTGGAGATTGTGGTTAGTTTAATCGGTTAAGTTAATTATTATGTTCAGTATAATATGGACATGGAACAACTTCAGACTGGACTGCACTGATGTTTATTTGTTAACAATTGTATAAAGTAAGCTTATACATTCAGCTGGTTGCTTATAAATCCAAACATTTCCGCAGTTCAATATCTGCAGTTCAATCAATATGGTTTTTTTTTTTTTTTTTTTTTAAATAATTTATTTGCTGTTAGCATGGAGACATCCTCTTCATTGACTTTTTGCTGTAAAATATCTTTTTTCCCTCTCCCTGTTTGCTACCATTTTCTTGGTAACATGACACGCTTTTCTAAAGGTATGTTTCATCAGGCTTCTGTGAATTTTCCCTCTTTTCCTTAAAAAACATTCGAATGCTTTCAGTTTTGCAAATCTTGAGTGAAAATCTGAGTTCAAAAAATGATCATGTACATATCTCCAAGCATCAAGAATAACTCTGATGCTTGGAGCCGCATCATGCTCCAATAACTCTGATGCTCTGAAGCTGAGAACTGCAGTGAAGCGTTCTCAGCTGTTGCAGGTATCATGAGAACTTTCAACTGACTGGACATTCTTTCTGCTTTTCACTGTAATTAAAAAAAAAAAAAAAGTTCAGCAATAAGTCTTTAAGCTTATAGTGTTAAACTGTAGAGTTCTGCTGCAATCTCCTATAGCAAAACTAAATATCATGATGCACAATGTATCGTAAAAATTGTACAAACTATTACACTCACCAGGTCCACTACCAACAACTATTCTTCAAAACTCATACAAATTGTTACTACTAAATTTTACTGAATCTACTTATCCTCAAATGATTCCTTAAATGTTTCATACAGCCCAAATGATTCCTAATCATTTGCTTTGTTTTTTGTTTTGTTTTGCTTTTTATTTGAAATTGTGATTATTATATTTAATTAGAATGGCAGCATGGGTGATAACTTATACACAGTGTTAACTGCTGTCATCTTTTAATAACTTATATCTGATACAGTCCCCTCTGAAAGTCCTGGAACAGCAAGGCCAATTCTACTGTTTTTGCTATAAATTGAAGACATCTGGGTTTGAGATCAAAAGACGAATATGAGACGATAGATCACAATTTTAGCTTTCATTTTCTCAAATTTACATCTAGATAAACTGTTAAACAATTAAGAACATCAGACCTGAAGGCCTTTTTTGCTGCCAGTATTGCTGCTAAACTTGTGCTGCTGCATTACAACATAGCTACAGTCCATGTTTACAATTACACTCCATGTTCTGTGTATTTACTGTCCTGTGTATTTCTTGTTTTGTACTCGTCTCCCACTGTTGCGTATTTGCAGTTTATGTAGTCTTGCGTACTGGTCCTGAAGAAACACCATTTCTTTCCGATGTATACAAGCTATATAGAGGAATGACAATAAAAACCTACTTGACCACCTGAACATGTCACAGTGTAACTTAGAACAATGTGTAGCGAAAACAACAGAATTGGCCTTGCACTTCCAATACTTTCAGAGGGGACTGTATATGGCACTGTATGCATTATGGTTGCTACTGCTTCAGTAAACATTTTTGACTTCTATTACTGAAGAATGACAAACCTTACTTTGGAAATGAAATTTAAAAATATTGTATAAGTTTCCTATAATGAATAAAGCAGTTCTCTGTAGTGAGCTTGCATATTTTATGCACCACAATATTCTTAGGACAGCTGTCTAGCACTTCTCCTCTTACCCCTATGTCTGCTAACAGATGAATGCCTGGTGTGTTCCTGGTGTGCATGTCCTGTTCCCATCTCACCGCGTGCTCCACCTCACTATCTATTTACAACTATTAATACACTCATGTGATACTCTGCAAGGAAGAGCGAGACATCAGCGGTGAACCCAGCACACACTTCATGTAGGAGTGGTTAGGGCCTACACAGACCCTGGAGTTCCAGCACAAAATATCAAATCATACAAATTATGCAAATCCGTAATCATAATCCAAACATGCAGACTAGAATCACGAGCTGAAAACAGCTTGACTCTCTGAAACAGGAAATACGGACACAAGAAAACAAGACTAGTGCAGAGTCTGAATTTGAGTTGTTCTCAGTGGACAAATTTTATTCACTGAATAATTCATTATGTTATTATACACAGGGCACAGTAATCCCATCGAGATTTCTTCCAGCTCAAAACTTACAGGCTGGATATTTAAAAGGTAATGTAAATAAAATAAAAATGCTGTTTAAATACACAAAAGGTGAGAGGTTAGTGGTTAATTTACATGGTTTCTGATTGTTAAGTAACTGTATTGGAATAGTTTATGTTTCAGAGTGCTGTCTAGATTGTGTTGTCTGAATTCACTTCAGAGTCTCTCTCACTGCTGCCTCATAGTGCTGTAAATAAAACTGTCTATATAGCACGTTCAGACACAGCATGGGAACTATGACAGGTGTTTTGTAGAGGAAAATAAACATTAACTACAATGCAGGACACACATGAAACAAGACAAAAACAAATCAAGAGATGTGGAAACGTATCTCCACACTTATAAACCCAGCGAGGAATCGATGGAGTGGCAGAGGCCAGAAGTGCTGTAGCAACACTAGCTTCACTAGTGTTTATACATACACTAGTGTTCCTCATACTGTGTGACTAAAAATATCAAGACACCAGCTTGTCCTACCATTTCTACCTATATCAGACGTACCGGCTTTGTGTCACTTAGCAGTTTCTGATTGAGAGACTTATTCCATAGAGACACGAACATATCCCTTCTATAAACTGTATGCACTCTCTTCTGTTCTCAGTTTTTATGACAATTTGTTGGAACCCTCACACATATTTGGGATTTGAGAAAGAAATTTATTCCTCTTCTTTTCGTGTTGAGGTTCCACTTCATAGTGGAACCATCGTGGTGGAAGGATTAGCCGCTCAACAGTATGATACTGAATGTTGCCCAGGGTGCGCCAGGGGAGGCTCCTTCCGTGCACACACATTCACACACCCATTCATACACTACGGACACTTTGGACATGCCAATCCGCCTACCATGCATGTCTTTGGACTGGGGGACGAAACCGGAGAACCCGGAGGAAACCCCTGCAGCACGGGGAGAACATGCAAACTCTGCACACACAGGGCCACGGTGGGAATTGAATTCCTTGGTTATATGTCTAGATTTTAAGATCAGGACTTCCCAAAGTGTTAAACTGGCAGCTCAGTGTGTACAGGATATAAGTCATTTCGAATGAAAGTAATATTTGTATGAATGCACCACTTCCAATCAGTACTAATTCCAATTATACAGCATGATGCTCAAAGGGTGATGACAGGTGCTACAGGAGTAATCCTGACTTAGCATAGGGCAAGGAATAAATGAGCACAAATTGTATATTTGCACACAACACCCTCACCTCTTACACAACTTTATTTTCTGAAAACAGCCACAACAGAACCCGATTTCATTTCTAACTGGTCCATCACTGAACAACACTAAACAACTGAACAGTCTGTAAACCTATTAAACCAGTCCAACAATTCCAACAAGTCCAGCACACTATTAGAAAAGGAATCACCGCTGCTCGGAGCCTAAACCTGCCCCTGTGTAGAATCATGAATCATCATTAGATGGTAAAGCAAAAATCAATACAAGCACCCTGAGAACCTGAAACTGCTTTTTCAGTTCTATCAAAGCCAATTACAGAAGTGGCTGCACAACATGAAGGCTGGACTGTCACAGTACCTGAAGCTTCAAAATACTTTGCTTCTACTCAAATGACTCAGAAATTGTTTCACAAGTTGTGTCACATTTTATGGGTATTTACTGAGCTATGAATAGCTTTCTATCAGCACACAACATGCGCAAGTCAATTAAGGAAGATAACAGATGAACTGAGGCCGTCATTTTCCACTGACCCAGAAACAAAGTATGTTTTCGTGCTTCTCTGAGGCAGCCATTATGTGCCATGCACCTTGTTCCATTTAACACAGGAAGGATCTTTGGAGGAGAAAAAAAATCAACATTTGTCACCTATAACACAATAGCAGTGCTGAAAAACAGGCAGTACAATGAAATATGTAGCGCTACATAAACAACTTGCACTGGAACACATGACTCACAGTCATCAGATCGATTCTGATCCTCAGTCTAAGCATGAAGCTCTTTAAGACTTTCATAAGTCATCGTTGTGTCAGTCTTTTAAATGAATGCCTATGTTTATGCCATCAGAACTGGAAGAAAATAATAGCATGCAAGCTGATCCTCAAATCTGCAAATAGTCACCTTTTGATGGACAAGCCGTAATCCGTCAATACTAATTCATTCAGAGTGAGCAGGACATGTACGTACATACGGAGAGTATGACACGGGGATGCCAGCTAACAAATCAAATCCCGATAAACTAATTTAATGCAATAAAAGGAATGCATTAATATAAAGCTGAATTTCTATGTGATGAACAAAACAATAATTATACGTACCCTAATATATAATATCGAACAAAATCCTATTCGATAAAATGATCATAAATTGCAAGTGAAATCACTATACAACATTTTCATGTCATCTTGTGGCAGTTCACGATACCACTGTCAATCATCTCAGGACTGTAGGAAATGTCAACATTTTGAAATTGCAGATGTTTGCACCAGCACGTGTTAAGGCTGGTTCGTATTTGACAGGTTATAAGTGTTGCATAGGTCAGGCTGGCTAAAATAACGTCATACTGACAGACACTCCTGCTGGAGAGACGTGTGTGGCTGTCCGTTGTCGCATCCCTTTGTTAAGTGGTTGAACAAATGCTCAAGCAGCAATACTGAATACACCTCGATTCTGATTCCTGAAACAACAGATGCTGTAACTCTTACCTTGCCCTTGAACAAAGTGCCTATAGAGGATACAGCCACGCCACTTAGTGGTCAAGTTCGCATTAAGTGCTTTTTACATAAGTGGAGTTATGTCCATTACATCCTAAGTCACACAGTGCACAAAACATAAACCACTCTTGAGACAGGATGATAGACATACGAGATACAGGTTAGTGTTATATCTATCTATTATATTATATTATATTATATTATATTATATTATATAATGTGTGTATGTGTGTGTATATGTATACATACACATACATACACAGTTGCAATCAAAATGATTCAAACCCCCATTGCAAATCAGGTTTATTGTCAAAATTTACAGACTTTCAGCTGTTTGCAATGAACAAATCAAACAAAAG
>JANDJT010000103.1:12253454-12277478 GCA_024331685.1 Stegophilus panzeri
GGGGTGGGGGGGGGGCAATCGTGCTTGGGCACGGTACAAGGCAACCGGGCCTAGTGTGAGTACACCCTGAGAAACCATCACTGGCGAACATACTAGCCACGCAGCACCGATTGGTCAACGCAACCTGGTCCAGTGTTCCTATAGCCACAAAGGCCCCATCCGCCTTACACAAGCCTAACAAGATGGCCACTCTCACCCCGCTCTGAATTCCTCTTGGACACAGGCAAAATCAAAAAGGTAGACCCTCTGGTTTAGAACAAAGGGTCCTGCTCAATCTATATTCAAATTTAGAAGAAGAACGATGGTTTCCCTCCAATTATGTTCACAGGGCCGAACCGGTTATTAAAAGCTTGCCCCTTCTGTGTGTTAGAGATGCTAGATATAATTCATGCCACATAAGCACATGACGTCAGTGGATTTAGATATTTCCATTTCTCATTGCCCCAGAACACAGATGCTTTTTGAGAGCTGCCTTCCAAGGACAGGCATTCCAGTTCAGCTCTACTCTTCAGCCTGTCTCTAGTGCCACGTGTGTCTTCGAGATGTTTGCAGGCGACCCGGTTTCCTCTGATGGCCAGAAGCATCAGAATACTGGCGTATTTAAACAAGAAAAGAACTTCAGAATATTGAAACACGCAACTTGAAGATGATCAATGCTTGAACATTCATTGAGAATGCTAGAGACCGCTTTAATATGCTATTCACATCAATCATTAAGGCGGCATGAGGTCAGACGGCATGAGGTCAGACGGCTCTCTTAGCTTTGCGCAGAAGTTCCTGAGGTAGTCCCACTGTTAGCCTAACTGAAGGCGACTCATATGCTGGATCTGTACAATGGTGCCACAGACACACTGTCCAGACAAAGTTTTTCCCTGCCCATGACTGGCCCCGCCATCTACAACCCCTGGCAAAAATTATGGAATCATCACACTTAGAGGATGTTCACGTGGCGTTTTTACTTAGTGGCAAATAAACAAATCACAGATAGAAAAACTATTTTTTGTTTAATAGCTGAACATTCTGGCTTTGTGAAACATACCTCAAACAAGTTAAATTAAATTATTTCAATTAATGGCAGATCTGTCCGTTCTAATGAAACATATAAAGATGACTGCCTGAAGAAAACAATCAAATTTCCCCACTCATTTATGATATGGGGTTGCATGTCAGGTGACGGACCAGGGATGACCTCAACAGTCAATGCAAAGGTGTAGATTACAATTTTGGGCACTTTTCTCCTTCCATCGATAGAAAATAGGTTTGGTGATGAAGTCATTTTTCAGGATGATAATGCATGTTGCCACAGAGCAAAAAATGTTAAAGCTTTTCTTCAGGAAAGGCAGATCAACTCAATGACCTGGCCAGCAAACAGTCCGGGTCTCAATCTGATTGAACATTTATGGTGGAAATTTAAAAATTGGTCCACGACAAAGCTGATCTGTCAACCGCTATTCGAGAGAGCTTGATGGAGAATACTGTTTTTCATTAGTGAAGTCCATGCCTCAAAGAATTCAGGCCGTCATTAAAGCCCAAGGAGGAGCAACAAAGTACTAATTGTGATTGTTTTTTGTTGATGATTCCATATTTTTTTCCCTCAACATTGAGTGATTCTATCATTTATTCCTCTACTTGATCTGGGGAAAAAAATCTGCCATTAATTAAAACAATTTCGTTTAATTTGTTTGAGGTATGTTTCATGAAGCCAGAAGGTTCAGCTATTAAACAAAAATTGCTTTGTGTCGTCATATCTGTGATTTGTTTCTTTGCTACGAAGTGAAAAAATCCGGATGAGCATCCTCTAAGTGCGATAATTCCATAATTTTTGCCAGGGGTTGTATTGCCTGCCTTTCTGCCTCTATTTTCAGCAACTAGGCCAGAGTCCTACTTGTGGCTCGAAGATGTCTGGCAAGGCGTTGGTTCTTACTGATACACACCTGCCATCCCTGAATTGGAACAATGCATAGTTCTGGACCGGGGGTTAGTGGTGATGTCTGGGGGAACGTTTTTAATATATTCCTTTCACAAAGCACTTGCGTAAATTAGAAATAAGATTACAGGTTGTAACGTGTTAGATTTTAGGTCATTGTAGACCTATTTAAAAGTTTTTATTTCCTCTTTCAGCTATTTTTGACTATTTTCAGTCAAGATTTTTCTGTGGCATCCTAAATAAACACAGTAACTGACGTTAACTAGAGTTATATGAAAAAATAAGTACACCCATGGGTGTATGCACTGTTTCACAGCTGATCAACTGTTTGCTTGTCCAAATATGTCTAAAAATTCAACAATTTCCATGGGGTGTACTTTTCACATTTTTCACATGACTGTACATACTCAGAAGCTATGTATATGTCAGAATCAGCAACATGGAAAAAAGTTGGCAGGTCTGCTGATATGCTTGCTAGTGATTAGAATACCTGAAATGCCATCTCCCAGAGCAAAGCTGCTAAGTCGAATGGACCGATTAAAAAAAAAATAATAATAATAATGTTTGCTTGTGCCTTTGCATGGTAGACACAATAATGAAAACTGGAAGAAAAGCAAATGAAACTGTTGTTCTCTGGGCTTCCTGTTTCCCCGGTTATAATTTTCTTTGTCTAATTTATTAATTAATAATTTTGCTGTAATATTTTTGGTATTCTCTCATTTTGATCTGGAGTAGATGTATAGATTCATAAAGAATATAATGTTGTTGTTGTTTTTTTTAATTATAGTGCATGTGTTAAAACCACACAGAGAAACAATGCCTATTCAGTAGTAAGATATATCTGTTTGTTTCATGAGTATTTCCATGATTGTTTATGCCTCTTTTTGGACTTTTTACCAGAAAGCATTTCTGTTAACAATTCATATTTAAATTAATATCTGATTACCTGTGCTGTTACTGCATGCAAAAATTTCATCACAGTCCAACTATTTGTCCTGTGTTGTGGCTGCTTAAGTATAAGGTCTGACTAAAGAACTATTAAGATGTGTTTAAAAAAAAAAAAAAAAAAAAAGTTTAATCCACATGGCAATTTGTTAGCTCTAGCATTAGCATTGCTGTAGTTGACATTGCCATTGGTGGTAAGTCTGTGGCATATTTAGATCTGAGGCCAAGGTGACAATCCAGCATTGTTTAAAACATTATCCCTCTCTTTCTTTCTCAGAAATTCATTCAGATATTATGTGCAAGGAAAATATGTCTTGGCTGTATTTGATTATTTCTTTAGCTCCCACTCAGCTAGCATTCCTCTGTCTGTGTTTCAACTGATGAGCGTTCGAGAAATACTTCAGCGTTTAGTCACAGACAGTGAGGGAGAAGTCACAGTTTCCATTAAAGATCTATTTCTAAACATTTCCATTCATAAAAGTGAGGGAAATTTACCCTAAAAGTATCTGTTCCATTATTATTGGTTTGGAATAAGAACACTTTTGGAAATGTACCTCTCGCTATTCCACTAGAGAATAGAGCTACAGAGTAAAATGACTGCAACAAAGAATACACATCGTCATAGTGATACTCAGAAGAAGAGTAGTTCAGATTTATCTCAGCAGCTCAGAAAATTATTCTGGAAACTTTGGGATTTTTTTTTTTAACAAGACCTAGTCCCCAAAGTTAAACAATTTGTGAAGTTCACAACATCACAGCCTCAGCTACAGCTGCCTAAGACATCTGGTTTGTGAGGCTAGAAACAAACCACACTTTTTGTAGGTTGCTGCATGTGAATTACAGAAAAAAAATAATAGACTTTCTTCATGCGTACATGACTACAACTCTGCTACCGTTAATATATAGTTTGACATGTTGTATCATAAGGGACAAGTGATTCATGAAAGAAAAACAGTGGAGAGAGCTTATCTCACATGTTATTAAGACACGTCTTTACACCATGGTGCAGCAGGTAGCATTACAGCCTCACAGTTCCAGGGTCCCGGGTTCAATCCTGAGCTCAGGTTAATCTGTGTGGAGTTTTGCATGTTTTCCTAGTGTCCACACTGGTTTCCACCAGGGTCTCCAGTTTCCTCTCACCTCCCAAAAACATGGCGTAGGTGGATTGCCTAGGTGTGAATGTGTGTGTGCATGGTGTTGTGTGATGGAATGGTGTCCCACCAGGGTGTATTTCTGCCTCTCTGCCCCTGTTCCTAGGGTATGTTCTGGATTCACAATGAACCTGACCGGGATATATCCATCCGTCCGTCCATTTTCTGTACCGCTTATCCTACACAGTGTTGCAGGGAGCCTATCCCAGGGGATTCGGGGTACAAGGATATCCTGCATGGGGTGCCAACCCATTGCAGGGCACAATTGCACACCCACTCACATACTCATTTACACATTAAAGACAATTTAGAAATGCCATCCAGCCTGCAACGCATGTCTTTGGACTGGGGGAGGAAACAGGAGTACCCGGAGGAAACCCCCGAAGCACGGGGAGAACATGCAAACTCCACGCACACGGGGCGGATGTGGGATTTGAGCCCCCAACCCTGGAGGCGCAAGGCAAACGTGCTAACCACAAAGTCACCATGGCCCCCCAGGATACATAGGCTTCATTTATTAATATCTGTATACTGAATATTCTGTATATTAGCATTAACAACACTATCTCACTGCTAATCCCATGCCATGAATAAATCGCTGCAACAGTTCAGCTCGATGACTTTGTGTACAGAAAGCAGTTTTTGTTCAATATTTGACAATGAAATGTCTCTCAGCTTTTAAATGGAATGAAAGCAAGTGTATCTGCATTGGTTACTGTATGCTAACTGTTGTGTTACATGAGGTAGAAAAAAAATACTAGGGAACCCCCTTAATTTTTTAAAGCATCCTCGTCTTTTACTTCTTCTTCTTTAATTTATTGTTTTACCATTGTACCTCTCGCCTCTACCCATTTCCTCTTTCGTTGACTTGATCTACAGCCCCAATTCCGAAAACAGTATGGAAAATGCCAAACAAACAAAAATGGTCATTTGAGGATTCAATTCACCCTGTACTATATTGAAAACACATTATTAACACATTATTTGATGTTTTACTTTGTGAGTTTAATTAATTTTTGAAAATATACACTCATTTAAAATCTGATGACTGCAAGATACTCGACTGTTTACCACTGTGTAACATCTCCTTTTCATTTAATAACACTTATTAAGAGTTTGGGACGGAAGACACCTGTTGGTTTAGCAAGCGGAACTTTCCATTATGCATTTCTTCAGCTGGGCACCTGTACGGGGCCTTCGTTACCTTATTTTTTGCGCTTCATAATGCGCCACACATTCTCAACCGGAGACAGGTGAGGACTGCAGGCAGGTCATGCTAGCACCCGTACTCTCTGCTTACGCAACCATGCACTTGTAATCCGGGCAGAATGCTGTTTGGTGTTTTCCTGCTCAGAAGGGCAGCATAAGTTGCTCCAAAATGTGTACATATCTTTCTGCATTAATGCTGCCCTCACAGCTGTGCAAGTTACCCATGCCATGGGCACTGACACACCCCCATACCATGATAGACGCTGGTTTTTGGACCTGATGCTGATAACAGCTTGGATGGTCCTTTTCCTCTTTGAACCGGAGAACACAACGGCTGTTTTGTCCAAAAACTATTTGGAAACGTCGACTCGTCGGATCACAAAACACGATTCCACTGTGCTACTGTCCATCTCAGATGAGACCGAGCCCAGAGAAGCTGGCGTGCTTCTGGACAGTGTTGATGTGTGGCTTCTGCTTTGCATAGTAAAGCCTTAACTTGCATCTGTGCATGCAGCGGGGAATGGTGTTAAATGACAAAGGTTTCCCAAAGTATTCCCGAGCCCATGTCAGGAAATCCATTAAAGACTCATGACGGTTTTTAACACAGGGACGTTTGAGGGATCGGAGATCACGCACACTCAGAAGTGGTTTTCGGTCTTGCCCTTTACGTACCAAGATTTAACCGGATTCTTTATAGAATCTTTTAATTATATAGTGCACTGTAGAAGGTGAAATGCCCAAAATCCTGCCGACTGATCTTTGGGGAATGTTGTTCTCAAAGTGTTGGATTATTCTCTGATGCATCTGTTGGCAGATTGGTGAGTTTTTAGAACATGTTGCATGCATAAATTTCAAAATAAACGTTTATCTTCAAAAAAAAACTATGCAGTTAATTAGGTAAACCATCAAATACCTTGTCTTTGTACATTTTTATGTTTAAATACAAGTCCCAACTTTTCGGGATTGGGGCTGTACCTGCTGCACATTTTACAAGAAACGGTTTCAGATTCATTCAGGACAAGCTCAGAGCTCCTTCTTTAAGACGCTCGAAGGTTAAACTGCATGTCTTTCAAAAAAGGATTTTAAACTTTAATTACGCGCTCACGTATTTAAATCATCTGTCTAACGGTTCATTGGGTTGTGTAAAGAAATTATTAGAACCTCAAGAAACTTTCAGGAACTTGTTCACTTGCTGAACCATGGAACGAACTAGCTGAAGCTGTGCCACACTGGTGTTTAGGTGCATTACAGTCATACTGAAAATAAAAAGCATAGCAAATGAATGAAATGAGTCAAAGTGTCACGATGGAGCGTTGTGATGTACATATTGAACATGCAAACCTGCCACACACACACACACACACACACACACACACAAACACACAGAGAGAGAGAGAGAGAGAGAGAGAGAGAAAGTGCTGTTAAGCACACTATACGTTTCCTGTTGGTACACTTTAGAATCACACATAGGAGTAAACTGGCGCGTAACAACTGGAGACTGTGATTGTAGATTTTCTAACAATACAGTTTCCTCGTTTTCAGGAAAGAACTTGTTAGAAAGATGAATTCTTCGCAACAGCTCTCAATTCCTTATTCAGAATTGGCTAAAACAGTGCCAGGAAGAAGTCAGCCTTTGCCTTCTTTATTTATTAAAACACTTCTTTTCCACAAAAACTTGTTTTATACTTTTAATATTCAGTGAAGTCTGTTTGATGCTATGCCTCTTTCTCTTCCATTTCTACTCTGGCACGTGACAAGCGGCTGTACATTCTTCATATGCTGGCTAATGAAAGTGAACGTGAACTGGAACTCATTCTGCGTTCAAGCCATGTGGGAATTACCGGAATTACAAACGACAACTCGGACGTTCTTCTCGGAGCTGGTCACATCCTCGGACTCGGAATTATGCGTTTCTATATGCCAAAATACAACTGCAAAATACATAATTACAACATTAAATCACATTTTTATACTAATGCTAAATACAGGAAGGAACACAGAAAGCGTATCAGGTAACAATAACGTTTATTAATAGCGCAGGCGTTAATAGTGTGTTGTTGCAAACCTAAACCGCAACTCCAACTCTGTGCTATGTCTTTCGTTTATTTTCAGATTAACCTTGCATTATTAAAACATTAAAGGTCAATTATACAAATTATTACACAGTAATATTACGAGATAACTACTTGAGTGTTTCCACATGACGTCACAGCGAAGTCGGAGCCCTCCGAAAATTCATAGTTTACGAGTTCTATGAAGATGTGAACGCTTTTGACAAGTCGGAATCTCGTACTTACGGTAATTACAACGTGGCATGAGCACAGCTTTAGTGTGTGTGCCCCTGCACATACAGTACTGTGCAAAAGTTTAAGCACCCTATTTTTCTTTAGTACAAACTTTGCTATAGATTATTTATTTTATGACTTCTACGTTATCGAGTCAGTACAAAAAACATTTTAGATTCCCAAACATTAGTTTTCCAGCACAAAATTAAAGGTTACAGAAAAATGTTTGTATGTCATTAAAGAAAGCAGGATATTAAGTGGTAAGAGACACTTCTCAGACAGAAAACACACCTTGTCTGGTTCTGGAAGATGCTCAATAAAACTTACAGCTCATTTCCTTATAAAACTGCATTAATTCTACTGCCTTTGTTTAATTTCTTACTGTTTACTCCTCTTTACAGTATTCTTTTTAATACTTTTAGGAAACATTTCATTTCATTATTTTTGAACGCATCTTTTCTCTACAGCATTTCTTTGCGTGAGCCTGAGACTTTTCCACAGTACTGCAAGTCATATTGTGACATTTGAAAGATGTCTTACGTTTGTAACATAACCTATTTAATGAGTTCTCACTTTGATTATCAGCATCTTTCACATCAGTCTCTGTCTGGTCACCTGATGAAAACGTAAAAGCCACGCGCAGCATTTCTACACCAGTTTGTTCATCGTCTCTTAACATAAGAGTTTGCGGTCTTTGTTCACGCTCGCACAGGTAGTGAAATAATCACTGATTAATGCGGTCAGTTCTGTTCTGTTGGCTAATTGGGTCTTTTTATTAGGTTGTTTAAAACTTTGCCCACTGTCATCTGTACAGAACGTGTAAGCACTCTTCTCTGTATGGCTGATGATGCGATGGCGCAGCAGCATCGACGTTATCTGATCACAAACTGAACTGATATCCAACAAGCCGACCACTTCAAACTGTGACATTGTGTAAAAAAACAAAAACACTGTGCAGACTGACTGCATTTACACAGATCCCGGTGTGATCTTTGGAGGCAGGCAACCAAGGCAAGGTTACAGAGGTGACACGCTAGCAGCATAAATGATAAAACATGTAATATGACTAAAGTGATATCTAACGACAATCTGTAGAAACATTTGGCTGTATAAGCAGTCACTGTTCAATGAAAAAATGAACATACTGTAGTCCAGTACAATAATAAACTCAGTAGTGATTTTAAATGTCGATTAACTGACTTTTTTTTTGTAGATCAGAACATTACGTAGCATTTACACCTTTATAACTGATCACATTTTTGGCTGTGCTCCAGAATTCAGCTGTAGGGACATCTGACATCTTTCTAGACTTCTAGCGCACCACACCAGTAATAACGCATCTATAAACAGACAGGTGATTAAATGTGAGATAAAAACCTGTAGCTAGTGTTCAGAAGCACTTTGCTTGCACAGCTGATGAAACATCCTGTTTCTCTGGAAAATGTTGTGTACAACCCAAAAGCGTTCCTGTATACACTATACGGTATACGGTGTTGCAAGGCGAGAACTCTGCACACTCAATAACCGGAGCTCTGAGCTCAGGATGAAAATCTAGGGATCCTGAGAGACGGCAAAACTTCCTGCTGCACCATCATCTCCCCAGTGTATTCCGTGCAAAAGCCTGACGCACCATGGATGTTTATTTTATGTCTATCGCAAGTGTGTCAGTATTATGGTTTACAAATATTCTCCCAAACGTTAAATGGAACAGTGAAACATTTATACATTGTTGAAGAAAGTTTCATACTATACACCATGTAATGCAGCATGTACACTGTTTTCAGACCCGACAATGCAGAGGCAGTTTTAAGGAACACAGAAAAACAGACTGACAGATAACTCTTGCAACATACAGCCTTCTTGCTTAGATAACAAGAAGTTGAACAAAGCTGTCAAACAAAACTGAATGTGGGGGGAAAAAGGTTTAATGTCATTTCACACTGCGTTCATGTGAACATGACTGGTACTGTAGTAAACAAGAGGGTGAACCGGGCTCGCACTCTCGCTCGCTCGCTCGCTCTCTCTCTCTCTCTCTCTCTCTCTCTCTAGCGCCTGCATAGAGAACCAAAAACACTGATCCCTCAAGAAAGTAAAAGCAGAGATACCTTATCTCATAGCAGACCACGGTCGAGATGCACGCACATTAAAAACGAAAGCATCCAAACGCTCAGTAGTTGGTGAGTGATATATACTAACTGGTTGAACTTTAAAGCCTCCTTAAATTTCATTTATGGGGCTTCATCGTTCGTGATGTGGTAGTAAAATATGTGCAGTCATTTCATAGTATAGTAACGAGGAAGGTCAAGTTAATTTTTTTACGTTTTTAAGCCTGGTTCATTTTGGCTGCACTGAATGATTTAGTGCAGTTTAGATAACGAGATAGAGAGAAAGATCCGTTAAAATCCGCAAGTATTTCAAGTAACTTGTCCTTTTATTTCAAATAAAACTGGTCATTGTTACTGTAACTGGGAATAATCATCTTATCAGAGATCAGAGAGCCCTAGAGGAGAAAGTCAGCGTAGTAACAAGATGTTAAATGGTACGTTGTTCCTCACAGTTACGTTTAACATTACTGAAAAAACAATACAGAAAAATAATAAATAAAGCCCCAAAATGCTAATTGTTATAAGCGTTCTTATTTATAAGCCATATTAAAGTGCACCTATTATGGTTTTTCAAATATTACCTTTCATGTAGTGTTATGTAGCTGTTTGTGAATGTGAAAAATCTGCAAAGTGCACGACAAACGGAGTTATTGACTCCCAAAAGAAGGAAGCGATTCTGAACAGCTGAAATGAACCCTGCCCCTGGTCTTGATTGGCTGCTCGCTGACAGATGGAGCTGAAACTCGTTATGGCAGTGGGCGTTTCCTTTTTGAAACACGCTGACAGTGGTAGACCAGTCACAACAGACTGGGACATCTGACCAATCAGAGTATGCTCTCTGAAAGGAGGAGTTTAGAATGAATCCTTTAGAACGGATCATTCACACTGTTGTTTGTGACAGTGGGGGGAAAAAAGGTAATGCTGCAGTTTAAATTATGAGCCAAATCTCACCAGCCAATGAGAGTAAATCACTGTTAAGCCCCGCCCACACGTGAGATTTGTTCTAGAATGGCGAACATAAACTTGCGGAGCGTAAAGGGAAACTCTGGCAGCGCATACATAAACCACGATTAGCAAAAACGAAGCTTCGAAAACCGTTAACAAAGAAAGAAGACCGTGTTACATTTTTGCGACCGAGTTCAGTGTTTTCAGTTTCAGAGTGTTTTTCTACTTTCTCAGCACATATTGTTGTTCATTTCTTGGAAAGTTATGTTCAATACTTTTGGCACAAATTTAATTCCATATGATTATATATTACCAAACCCACCAACCATTGTAATTTAGCATTCAAAAAACACTCAAAGAGCAGTCTTTATCAATATCATAGGAGATGACACAATTGTCATACGCAGCTAGAATGATTTGCACAGGTGTCTGATATTGAGTGACAACACCTGGAAGCCCTGCCCCCTTCCCCCAATCTCACATGATTTTGGGGCTCTCCAACGCTCGCTTTTTATCAAGGTGAATTTAAAACTGTTCTGGAGTTTGTTCATATTAAAATAAAATCTAGATTGTGGGCAAAATTATGGTTGAAAACTGTGAAAAAAAAAAAAAAAAGCACAAAAAAATTGACCTAAAAAGAAATTTTACAAATAGTTTTAATGGTGATGATAAAAAAAAAAAAGTGTTTAAATAAGTTTTTGGGTTTTTTTTTTTTGCTCTTCAACATGCATTCAATACAATAAGCAGCAGATCAATAGTAAGAATGTTGGCCATGTGGACATTACATAACTGATTATTATACTAAGGATTAAATACAAAAATGTACCACTGAGTGTACAGCTGATTATATTATTACAGCCTCTCCTACTGTCCTTAACCCTGAAAAAGAGGAAATACCATTGTTCCTGTCTCGGTTATGGATGATTCAATCATTTATTGCAATTTAAAAAAAATAAATAAATAAAATCATGAGCAGAGAAAAATCTACATCACACCAGCCTATAACAGGTTTATAATAAACAGCATTTGCAGGCACATTACAGTGGAGTAGAAGCAGCTGACACCTGCTCTGACCTATCTTGATATAAAACATCTCACCAGTAGATTCGTGCGTAACGGAATTTCTACATGAACTGAAAACATGTAAATCCGCAACTAGATAATCAGGTCTTATTTTAGCTTGGCAAGTTTAATCTTCTCCTCTTTTGACCTTTGGTACTGTACTGTGTCTCCACACATGCTTTCTGAGTGAAACATGAGGCAATGTAAGGGCACAAAGACAGCGGTTACACCAGAAAGAGGAAGTTCGACATTTCATTAGAGTGAGGAGAAGTGAGAACAAGGAAGTGTGAACACATCTGACAATGACAAAGGGGGAAAAAAAATCAAAAACACAGAGAACCACTCCCTCCTTCCCCAACCTCCGCCATCTTTAATTAGCAGTGCCAGCTTCCTGTGAGTAGCACAGCTATTAACGGAACAGCATCGACCTGACAGACAGCACTGACGCTCCGCTTCTACAGCCGTGCATTAATAATGCTATTACACACTGAAGCTGCATGTTTAGTGGCAGGAACGCTACTCAAATAATTCATTTGGAGGGGAAAGTCTCAAATTCACTAATCGAGCTTAAAAATATCAACACCGCATAATGCTATTTTAACATTACAAGATCAGTACACAGCGCTAATCCAGAAAGCCACTCGAGTAAAAGCAGAAGTAACTCGTGAAAGGTCCAACATCCACAAAGCCACGAGCATGAAATTGCTTAAGTACCATTTATTAAAATCACATACGTAGTAAGTAAAGATTAAAGCATTCTCATTTATAAGTAACGTTTCTGTAAAATCTTTTATTTTCTTCATTTCAGTCCATCTTAGGATATACGCTCTATAAACCCGCCTCTTTTATAAAAGTAATGCGTTAAGATAAATATTTAATAAAGTTAATAAAGTTAAGTACAGCACAGGGAGTATTTTTTACTGCTGCATGAGTCAGCATTCGGAGCGTAAAAATAGCATGAAGTCAAACGCATATCATGTTCAATTGCTGCACTTCCTGTCCGCTCTATCAGAGCGTACAGGACGAAGAATCGCACGACTAGCCTAACTCTGGAAATCAATAAAATATGCCTCAACACATCAGAATGGCTTTGACCTGTGAAATCTAAATACCCCCCGAACACCGTCGGGATTCCGTCCGGTTCTGTGTCTCAATGAACTTACTCGAAGCAAAAAGGAGCGTTTTGTAATATTCGTATTTTGTAATGGAAAAAAAATAAAAAGCTTGCATCAATAATGTGTTTAAAACAACACCATGTGTCAGCAGAGGTGTATGAAGGTGTTGGACACTAAAAATTTGAATAGTGTGTGTGTGTGTGTGGGTGTGTGTGCGTATAAAGTCGATCGTTTAGCTCATACCTGCGTGTGGTGCTGGTGCAGAGGTCCTTCTGAAAGCGAGACAGGAACTCAGCCGCACACCACATGCTGCTCGTTGCTATGCATTCTGGGTGAAAGTTTCTCTGTATAGTGTGGCGCGCTGCAAGCGGAAGCGACACCTACAACAGCAAAGCAGCACAGAAGTGTTAGTGTGTGTGTGTGTGTGTACGTGTTTGTGGGATTGCAGTTCTCAGATACAGATCGGGGGGGGCGTCGGGGTCTTAATATGCAATACAGAGTGTGTCTGGGTGAGTGTGTGCGCACACTCGAAGACTCAAGGTCGCCATGGAAACCTGCCTTTATCTCATCTGCATGTGAACACACAATATGATTCAGAGACATATTAATATCACGAGGCTTGCCTTCAGGACTAGGCTTACGAACAAAAGCACATTTCATTTGCTTATGAATCCAAATCGGTCACCTCAAATCCCCGTGATGGCCACAGAAACGCACGCGGGCCTTGTCTCGAATGCAATGGAAGCAGAACTCTGAGGCGTTTCTGCCAGAAAGAGGAAGCAACATGCACAACGGACCAGACTGCGCAGCTTAAGATAACAGTGCAGGGAGTTAAACAGGAAGAGGGGCGTGTCTGCTAGGCAGCCGTGTGTGTACGTGTGTGGGCGTGGGCGAGATAGTCAGGGTTATTTCAGTTCTCGTTTTAGGTTGTGCCAGGTGCGTTCGTTTCTGATGAATTGCATTCCTGTTCAGGTTTTAAACTGGAAGCTGCTGCAAGAGAGCAAAACATAGAGTCACAGCCAGCGTGAGGAGAGAAAGAGAGCGAGAATGCAGCATGAGAGAGCTGAGATGGAGAGAGAGAGCGATGCAGGGAGGACAGACGGGCAGTGAAACACGCAGAGACGTCTCTCTCGTTCTTTATAAACAGTGCATTGTCAGTGTACAGAGGGAAACATTCCACAGCATTCTGTGTGTGTAAAAAACAACAACCCCAAAATAAATTTAAAAACCGCCACACTCCTTTCTCACTCCAGCAGCCACTGGCATTCAGCAACATTCTGTCACTGCAGCATGAGTTAACACAGACACGCTAAGACACTTGCTTACCTTGCCGTATATCTAGCTGGCTCTCTGTCTCACATCCAATACACCACGTACTCGTACTCTGTGCTGGCTGCTGACAGGAAGCAGAATCAGTCCGTCCCTATTTATGGTCCCCAGACGCTGCAGTATGCTGAGCGCCTGACACGGTCTTTACCCAGCGCTGCAAAAAAAAAAAAGAAAGAAAAGAAAAAAAACATAAAGGGGAAGAAAGAGAGGAGGAATTATCAGAAACATACTGAATTCAAATGTCTGTAAAACTGCCGGTTAAAGTCCATAGTGATGAGCCGATAGTGACAGGTGGGAAATCAATAACAATTTAGTGGAACACATACAGCAAGGTGACAAACATAAAACAAACAAAGCTGATTATAAACCATTCTTTTATCCATATTAACAAAATGAAAGGAATACTCCAGTGTTTCAAACTATATCTCTATACACCACATCTCTAGTGTAGTGTGCTTAACACTGTACTGAAAAAAAGAACTGAAATACAGTGAACTATTGCACTCTACAGACATGATCAATAAAAAGTACTTCCGGTTCCTAACATGAAACCATAAAACACGTTTTATGATGTGCATGCACAACGGCGCTAGTCATACTGTACATAACCACACATTCTTCCCTCTGAAAAGAAAACCAGTCCCATCTCTGTAAAGAGGCGTTATAGACACGTTGAACTTCATTTACAAACATGTGGTTTACATAAACGCTTACTGACTGCCCGAACAACTGCCCCTAGACTTGCATTATGAGCAAGCTTGGTGCAAACAACTTTTCTGTTCATTTCTCAGTACTGAAAGCCAATTTATTCAAAGCCTGAGCTTGGGGTTTCCCCTGCCAAACCACCACGTGCTCTGTCCCAAATACAAAAAGTGGAGTTTCTGTTCTTGCTAAAATATCCATTCAATTTTATTTATATATATATCGCATTTAACAATAAAACATTGCTACAAAGCAACTTTCCAGAAAATCTACCGGATGTAGATTTAGGTTCATAATAAACAAGCCAGAGGCAACAGCAGTAAAAATACATAAATAAATAAATAAAACTGAAAAACCTCCCTGAGGTGACACAACAAACAATTCTTGAGAAAAGTCAGACTCAAAAGGGAACCCACCCTCCTCTGAGTCACACCAGCGTTTACGAGTTATTACTCTTCAGCAACTGTATATTAGAACACCATACAGTACTGTGTTGACATAAATGTTCAATGTGAGCATCATAGGTTTTGTAATTACAGCTGCGGTGATTATGTACAAGACTATACTCTAGGCTCTACATGTGGGGCCATTCACAGCAACCTTTCAGAGATCCATATCAGCAAGAAATATCAGAAATTATCCCAACACTCGAAGGCATGGAATCCTGTTAACCAAAACAGTCTGTATTTTCAAGTGCAGCGAATGAGCTCTGACCCGTCGAGACATGGACTACACAAGACCTGTGAAGGTGTGCTGCGGTATATGGCACCAAGATGTTAACAGCAGAGCCCAGTAGCAAGTCCTGAGATCGGAAGAATTTGGAGGCCAAGTCAACACATTGAACTCTTTGTCATGTTCCACAAACCATTTCTGAACAATTTTTGCAGTGTAGCAGGCTGCATTATCCTGCTGAAAGAGACCACGGCCATTAGGGAATACCGGCTAGGATTCAAGGTTTCCCAGCAGAACATTTGCCCAGAGCATCACACTGCCTCTGTCAACTTCCTTCTTCCCATAGTGCATCCTGGTGCCATCTCTTCCCCAGGTAAGAGACATGCGCACCCAGCTGTCCACATCAGACCAGGACACCTTCTTCCATTGCTCCATGGTCCAGTTCTGATGCACACTTTCGGCAATGGACAGGAGTCAGCACGGTCACTCTGAGTGGTCTGTGGCTACGCAAATCCATACGCAGCAAACTGCGATGCACTTTGTGTTGCATTGCCAGCATGAACTTTTTCAGCAAGTTGTGCTACAGTAGCTCTTCTGTGGGATCAGACCAGATGGTCTAGCCTTTACTCCCCACATGCATCAGTGAGCCTTAGGCGCCCATCACCCTGTCACTGGCTCACCGGTTCTTCTTGTTCCTTGGACCACTTTTGGTAGGTAGGAACCACTGCATACCGGGAACACCCCACAATACCTGCCGTTTTGGAGATGTTCTGACTCAGTCATCTAGCCATCACGATTGGGCCCTTGTCAAAGTCACTCAGATCCTTATGCTTGCCCATTTTTCCCGTTTCCAACACATCAACTTCGAAAACTGACCGTTCACTTGTCTAATGCTGTATATCCAACCCCTTGACAACTGCACATGGTTATCTTCAGTCATTTTTTTACATTTGACATTTTATGGCATTTGGCAGACTCTCTTAACCAGAGTGACTTAAATTTATTTAATGTATACATCTCAGCAGTTGAGGGTTAAGGGCCTTGCTCAAGGGCCCTTAACCACCGAGCTACCACTGCTCATCAAATGACTCTGGTGGGACTTGAACCCACAACCTTTGAATTGCTCCAATGCTGAGCCTAGATGTCCAATGCGCTATCCACTGAGTCATATTAATTCTAATAATATATTAGAGTCTACAAGAGGAAACAGCTTTTGAAAGATTCTTGCTCTTGACAGTTTATTCATTATTAGTGATTTAATTTGCGTGATTTTATAGTGCACCGTGTCATTTCTAAGATTCTCACTTTGTCAAAAGGACCTACTGTCTGTATAGGAAGCAGAACGTAAAAGCATTCAATGCTGTGATCAGTCATTCTAACTCACCATTAAAACATGGAGAACAAACAAATAAGGATTGATTTGTTGTCAAAGGAAACAGCGTTCTATTGGGAAGGCGTGTGTGTGTGTGTGTGTGTGTGTCTTTAAGAAGGTTGGGTAGATGCTGTATATGTGCACTCCTAATCATATCTTCCATGCTCACTGGCCTAATCATATCAGGCTGACTGGTTTCAGGATGACTCCTCTCTGATGAAGCTTAAATGGTCTACTATTTTCCTTCTTGCCCTGTTCGTACTCAGCATTTAATACCTCGTCTCACAGTCACAGCGGTACAGTCTCGTCACTTAGATGGGAAAAAGATGCGCTTTCTGAGACGATGAGATCATGTGATCGCGTCGGTTTTTCAGTTCCACATTAGTGTGCATGTATTTTTGCACGTAATCTTTATAATATATTTTAATGGCGGACAAGTAAAGAGCACACAATCTGGAAACGTGTACAGAAATACCAAGTCACTGAAAAGGACGACTAGAAAATAGACCTGCAGTCCTGACTCTGCTCAACACCTGCGGTTAGTGAAACAGATCAACAGATTGCCAGAAAGCACAGGAACACAAAAAATATTCTCAATCTTCATTTTAAATCAGTTCATTGCTTGTAGCCAGTTATCAGTGTTAAATCTGACATCAGCTCAGAGTGCGATTACAGGAACACACACAAAATCGTACGAACGCTATCATCTTGTGAAATCTTGTTAAACCAAATTTGAAATTATCGTGTTGAAATATTCCCTCGTCTTGGTAAAAATGTGCATAAAAAAAAAAAATAAAATAAAAAAATAAAAAAGATTATGTAAAAATATCTTTGTGGTTAGTTAGCTTAATCTGAACACTGAAAATATGAGAGAAATCAAACCTGTAACTGAAATAAGCTTATTCTAAGGAAATAAAAGAACATTTATTCTAAAAAAAAAAAAAAAAAAAAGGATTCTAAGAAAATAAACTATGTTGGGGGGCACGTTTGCCTCGCACCTCCTGGGCTGGTAAATGGTCTGCACGTATATAGTGCTTTTTTAACCTTAGCAGTTCTACAAAGCGCTTTACACTGCGTCTCATTCACCCATTCACACACACACTTGCACACACATACACACCTAAAGTATAAATATGAGGTGACACAGAGGCCAAATTCTTCTACTCATTCATCAACTGTCTTTCAATAATTAAGATGTGAAGAGCAACTGAAACTGTAATGAACTTGCATGCAAGAGGATGCAAGTGTATTTTGCCCCATGCATCATAGATGATGGTTCTTCAACAAACGTTTTTGAATGATGGAAGCATTTTGGGGTCACTCAGTCTCCATATGTGCAATCAGACGCCACGAACCATGCCAACAAAATATTTGGAAGACGTGCCAGAAGAAGGCCTTTCTTCCATTTAACCACAAATGCGTGGATAAATGGTGCCTGGAGTTCACTAAACGCTACAGGAACTTTGATTGGAACTGAGTTTGGTTAGTTAAGACAAATATAGAGCATTTTGGCCACAAACACTCAAGGTGGGTTTGGCATAAAAAGCATGGTGGTTGTAAAGAAAACAGCCCGATCCTCACTGTTAAGCACACTGGAGTAACTTTTGGTGCTGTTTGTCCTGCAAAGGTCCTGGAAACATGGATTGTGCTTGTGCTTCATGAAATACTGGGAGATTTTAAATGTAAATCTGGCTTCTTCTGCCAAGAAGCTACACTACGCTGTGGTTGGATCTTTTAGCAGGACAATATCCACACAAATGGTTCAGTGAGAACAGAATCAGGTTTTTGAACTGGCCATGACCTAAACTTCATTCAAACCCTGTGGGGTGAGCTGAAGAGGACAGTAGAGAAGACCTTGGACCCTAGAGAGATTCTCAGACTCTGTGTCATTACAGGAGAAAACTCAGTGCTTATGTTAGCAAAAGGGAGGTTGCAGAGCATTAAATGCCGGGATGCCAATAACTATGACGTGGTTTTGTTTACAATACATATTTCTGATAAACGTTTAACTTTCACTGTGAGATTAAGCCAATCGACGGTGCCAATAATTCTGGAGCTGACTGTACTAGGAGTGTGCCAGACCAGCACGGCGAATCATTTCAACTACCATTAGGATGTGGATGGTGTAAGAATCGGTGTGTAATGTCAGCACTCCCACAGTCACGAGTGTGTTCAATTAGTGCGCAGTGGAGACAGAAAATAACCGTCAGTGTGATTCAGTGCACCATCGCTGACCATGTTGCCAAGTTACTGACTCTTGAAAAGTGAAATGCTGTGCATACATCTTTCAGTACAGTGTGTGTGTGTGTGTGTAAGGTGGGTGTCAGTACTTTTTTCATCAGAATGAAAGCAGTTTTCTGCTAATGGCATCTTCATAATTGTGGATATGGGCTCATTAACCACGTCACTGAAATATCTTATGATTTTGGTTTATAACACACTGGCTGCAGACCTACTGTTAGAAATGTGGCTGTTGCAGATTATGGACCAACCTTGTTTTTGATAGGTTGTCAAGAGGAAAGACTGCATGTAAGAACCACAATGGAAACAGGTCTTCTGACTATGTTGCATGAGTCATTAAATTAAATGATTCATCACCCTAATCCAGTACATTAAAACATTCTGCTGGTCTAGCCAGGACAGAATAAACACCACTCTACTGGACTCTAGATGTGTAGAAAATGTTTGTTTCTAATGGAACTGTAATACCCTACAGATTCAGGACATTGTAAATGATGCCACACTACACGTCCTGACATACTGTACCGTATGTATCGTGAGTACTTTTAGAACACTGACTGACTCCATTGTTATTCACAGTCACAAGTAGCTGATTGGACATTAAAATGTATTTTTGTGTTCAATGCTTTATTCTAGACATTATATGAAGGGATAATTTAAATCAAAGTTTTCAAAATATACTGCTTTGCTAGTCTTTATCGATCCTAAATAATGTAATATACATCAATCAGCCATAACATTATAACCACTGATGCTACATTGATTATCTCATTACAGTGACACCTGTCCAGGGGTGGGATATATTAGGCAGCAAGTGAACAGTCAGTCTCAAAGTTGGAAGGAGGAAAAATGGGCAAGTGTAAGGATCTGAGCGACGTTGACAAGGACCAAATTGTGATGGCTAGACGACTGGGTCAAAGCAAAACAGCAGGTCATGTGGGGTGTTCTCGGTATGCAGTGGTTAGTTTCTGCCAAAAGTGGTCCAAAGAAGGACAATTTGTGAACCAGTGACAGGGTCATGGGCAGCCGAAGCTTACTGATGTGCATGGGGAGTGAAGGCTAGCCTGTCTGGTCCAATCCCATAGAAGAGCCACTGTAGCACAAATGTCTGAAAAAATTTAATGTTGGTGATGATAGAAAGATGTCAGAACACACAGTGCATCACAGCTTGCTGCATATGGGGTTGCATAGTCACAGACCGGTCAGAGTGCCCATGCTGACCCCTGTCCACCACCGAAAGCGCCTACAATGGGGACGTGAGCATCAAAACTGGACCACGGAGCAATGGAAGAAGGTGGCCTGGTCTGAAGGTCTGATAGCCTTGTGTGTGTGTGTGTGTGTGTGTGTGTGTGTGCGTGCGTGTGTCTTACCTCACACCAGGATGCACCATGGGAAGAATGCATGCTGGCAGAGGCAGTATGATGTTCTGGGCAATGTTCTACTGGGAAACCTTGAGTCCTGGCCTTCATGTGGATGTGGCTTTGACACATACCACCTACCTAAACATTGTTGCAGACCATGTACACCCTTTCATGCCAACGGTATTCCCTAATGGGAGGGACCTCTTTCAGCAGGATAATGCGCTGTGCCACACTGCAAAAATTGCTCAGGAATAATTTGAGGAATGTGACAAAGAGTTCAAGGTGTTGACTTGGCCTCCAAATTCCCCAGATCTCAATCCGATCAAGCGTCTGTGGGACGTGCTGGACAAACAAGCCCGATCTGTCGAGGCCCCAACTAGCAACTTACAGGACTTAAAAGGATCTGCTGTGGTATATACCACAGCACACCTTCAGAGGTCTTGTGGAGTCCATGCCTCTTTGGCGGCACAAGGGGGACCTACACAATATTAGCCAAGTGGTTTTAATGTTATGGCTGATTGTGTATTGTAAAAATGTCTTTAAGCATTGTGATATGACAGAGATAGACAAAGGAAAGAGCAAGAAAACCACAGACCCACTGTGCAGATTAACTAAAAAACTAAAACAACAGAACAATTAAGATATATAAGACATATACCAGCCTTGTTGCCAATTATGAGCCATGGCTATTGACATTTTATCTTTATTTATATTTAGATTTAACTATCGCAAATCAATGTATTTCTTCTGTGACTGTATTTTATAAAGCCACTGTTTGTTGGTCAGTTGCGTTTTGACATGATCTGAAAAGTGCAACCCAAATTTTTATTCCTTCAAATAAAAACAGCCACAAGGCTGTATCTTTATTCCATATGCTATATAAAGAAGGAGATCCTCTGTTACCCAGCAACCAGACCACACAACAGAACTCCTTTTGCACTCTGGGAAAAAAAAGAGGTTTAAAAAGGTGTAAAAAAAAATAGGAGCTCAGGCGAATGACATAATTACACCCTCAGTGAGCCAATCGGGATTGTGGAGGCTGGAAACAGAGCTTCGAAACGGCCACACCCAGTCTAGAAAAGTCAACAAATGCCTTCAACTACGAGGTCATCTTCTTCTTATAGAACTGCAAGAGAGCAACAAACTCCAAAATACTGAGTCATAACCGAGAGAGAGAGAGAGAGAGAGAGAAACGGAGAGAGAAAGAGAGAGAGACAGAGAGAGAGAGACGGAGAGAGAGAGAGACGGAGAGAGAGAGAGAAAGAGAGACACAAAGTCTGCTTTCCTTTCATTTCGAATGTTAGAGCATTGCCACATCTCTGTCTAGCCAATGGCATGGCTCAGTTTAGTGGTGGAGGAAAGTGGTGCATGCAAACAGACACAGAAAGCGCGAGAAAACCACAGAGCCGTGGTGCAGATTAACTACCGAAAGCATACACTGAGAGAAACACATGTTTTTCATACTGACACCTGTTTGATTAGTAAATCTTGTACACAAAGAACCCACTATTCATAAGACAGGGTGATGATCTGACATGAACACAGACAGCAGAGAGATTTGATAACTTTAAAGCAATATACCAGTGTTTTTTAAAGTCCCCGTGAAGTGCCTTGAAACGTGCAGACTTTTCGATTTGTTCATGTAATTTCCACTGAAACAGGAAGTCAGGGAGGGACAAATTGGGTAGCTCCTCTTTTTTAAATAGCCAATAGTGTTTAGCTTACCTCACAGCTAATACGGGCAAAGCTGTATTTGACAGTTAGTACCATGGACCCGAGCCCGAGCAATAAAGTGATGAATTGAAGCCATTTTAACATCTTAACCAACTTACAGTTGGACAACTGAATAAAATGCGTGCGTTCAAACAACCAGACACATTTCCGACCCGTGTAACTTCTACAAGGTGATTCTTATAACGTTGGGGGCGGGACACTTCAGATTCTAGACAGCATTTGATTGGACTGAAAATCTGATGAGAAGCTGAAGTGCAGAAGGATGTCATCAAAATTGTTGATCCGTACTGGTAGAAGGAGACTGTACATTTTGAATGCATATATCTTCTAAATGCGAATTTTGTCATCGTTTTGGAGCGCACTACAGTAACTTATAGAAAACCCTTAAGACTAACATATTCATACTAAAAGTTACAAAACTTCCATTTCGATTTCATGGGGACTTTAACGTGAGCTCAATCCACTGCATGTGTACTTAGAAAAGAATGGAAACCTTGTTGACAAAAAACTCTTATGATGGAAGCGTAAGGGCTTTGCTGAGTACCATCAATAAATGTTTAAAAGGCATGACACAAATTCAAAGCTACAACCCTAACCTCGGTAAAAGTCTTAGGACAGTTGTATCTGATCTTATTCGCAAAATGGCCAGCGTGGAAGTCGAATGAAGACAGAGATGAACCTGATTGTTTGGAATGAAAACCTGCAGCCACATGGGCCTTTGTGGATAAAGATTGGACGCCATCTTAGGATGATGAGACAGGCATGACGTGCTCAACTGTATATTTATTTATATATAAGAAAATGTAATCTGTTCTCTAAAATTATAACTTATGCAGATTCAGAGATGATTAAAAAAAAAAGATTAATAGACTGGAAGCATTCTACAAAAATAAGCAAATTCTGAGCAAACATTTTCCCTTTTCCCCTCTCAGTACAGGGAAATGTGTGGAAAACCTTTGTTCATGGTAATCACACATATACTACAGATGCAATACCTTACACATATTAAAGTTGTGTTGTGACATCATCACCTATACCACTACAGGATAACATTAACAGCATAATTGGTTTCTTTATATTATTCTACATATATATTCTCACAAAAATATGTAGTAGTAGTACAGTAGTAGTGTGAAATATATTTATGCCTGAACCTTAATCAGCCACTAACATGCACAATATCTCCCCTCCTGACTCAGTGGAAGACTGCTTACCTCTTCTGCATTTGGCGGTTTTCTATTTTCTGGACATGTCACATCCTCCCACCTAGTTTCCTTGCATTTGCTGTAGCTGCAAACATAAATAGAAATCACACTCAGCTCATGCAAATTAATAAGGAGAAAAAAAAAAAGGTTGGGCTGAATTAGATGCCATTAGCAAAGGTAAGTACTACAAGTACTACATTGTCTGGCAAAACTACATTCCCTGAGTACATCACCTACCTCTTACCCATCAGTGCTGATTCTTAGTTGGTCCAATAAACTCCTGTGATCCCCTCTATCTGTCCTGCAGAACCATAAACAACTAAATTGTAAAGTATTTCACATTATTTACATTTATTCATTTAGCAGACGTTTAGCTTTTCATTTAGCTTTTCTCCAAAGTGACTTAAATATGAGGAAATATAAGTAAAGCGATATATCAAGCGGAGAACAATGCAAGTAGTGCTACCATACAATATTTATAACTGAGTTCTAGAGAAGCAAAGTGTGCAGAGTAGAGGTGTAAGAGCCAGAGTAAGGTTGTTGTTTTTTTTTTTTTTTTGTGTGTGTGTGTGTGTGTGTGTGTGTGTGTGTTGGCAGGTTAGGGGTTAGTTAGGTGTTCACGGAAGAGGTGGACCTTTAGCTGTTTTTTTGAAGATTCTGCGGT